>OX377203.1:63967439-64068290 GCA_947396885.1 Heligmosomoides polygyrus polygyrus
AATACTTCTGTAATCGTGCTTAACGTTTTCATTAGGAAGATTTAAAGAAAATTCTCCGGACGCTGAGAGAGAAAAAAGAGGGTCGAGCTCTCGCTCTAAACTTGCACCCAACTTCTTATTATAACAGAAGATAATTTACTGATGTTAAGCAGTCATACTTCACTCGATTACATATGCCTTGGTGAGAATTGATACCTATTGTGAGGGCTTTATTTAGGTAGAGAAGAAGGGGTAACAGTAATTCCACACCATTTCGGTCGTTTTTCAAACAAATTTTGATTTGCTCTTGTCTCCCTTCCGGTGCTCCCTACTCCGGTTCCCTCCGTTCAACCCCCCCCCCCCCTTCTGTTGTTTTGCTTCTTGAAAAGGATCGTCGCCCATCGCCCGGCAAACAATATCTCTGGTCTAAGCGAGAAAGCAGTGTTGTGAGAGTGGAAATGCGAGTTTAGTGGCCATCGGATCGGTTCTCACTAATGATAAGTTGCAGTAATAACGAGATGACAGTGAAGGGTTTTCCAGAAGAGAAAGTTGTTCCTATATCCCGAACCATGTACCACGGACCACTGACCGTTGAAGTCGCACAACTGCGCGACTTGCGCCGCGCCCGCTGCGACCATTCGTACATGTCCCGCAGCCCGACTCCACGAGACGGCAGCCCTCCTGCGGGCGGGAAGTATAACAGCCGTCTCGTCGTCTGTCGGCGGCGATCCGCGGACGGCGGGCGTGGCGGGGCGCGGCGATTGGCCAGGTAAGGCCTCTGTTATACTCCCGCGGGAGCTTCCGCGGGACGTCAGCGGACAGATGGTGCACCCCGGACGGTCGTCGTCGTCCCAGGGCGGCTAGCGTCGCATTGGAGCACGTTCCCCGCGCCGAACTCCGCGGGACGACAGTCTTCCGCGGTGCAGTGCACCGTGGACGGCTGCCCTCCCGCGGAGTTCGGCGCGGGAAACGCGCTCCGAAGTAACACTCCTATCGCCGTCTGTCGACGGCGATCCGCGGACGGCGGGCGTGGCGGACCGCGACGAGTGGCCCCGGCGCGGGGTCCGACGCGATTTCCGCCATCCGCGGAAGCTCCCGCGGGAGTATAAGGCCTATGGTATACTCCCGCGTCGCTCCAGCGATGGGCGCGGGGCAACTGTCAACGGCGCGCCTTCGCTGCAGTGGCGGACGGCGCAGTGGGGCGCGGTCGTCAGTTGTGGCGCGCCATCGCTCCCGCGATGCGTCGCAGAGGGGTGTTATACCTCCGCGTCGCGGGAGTGAAACATACTCCCGTGCGTCGGCCGTCGCGGCCCGTCGCTCGTCGCAGTGCAGTGCACTGCGACGAGCGACGGGCTGCGATGGTCGCGGAGGGGGGAGCGCTTGTCATGCCCTATTCTATGCACTTCCACTCACTTATTTCGACACTTCCTTGGTTCGTGACCATACCACAGCAATTTCAACACACGTCTGGTGATGTTGGGTGGTCATGTGATGTCTCTGTTGTTCTTCTCGTAGAGATTTCGTCGTGGTTAAGAGTCATTTCGGGTTTTTTCGACGACTTGGACGGCTGCTTTTCGAATGAGATGTTTTTCTAGGCCGTTTTCCCCCTCTTTTGTGCCGATTCTCGCATTTTTTTCGCCTGTGAACCTCCTCGACGGCACAGAAATCCACATTTCTGTGCCGGACAAGTCACAGGGAGGTTCTGCTGACATGTCCGGCACAAAATGTGCCAAATGAACGCCTGCTTTTCGGATGAGATGTTTTTCTAGGACGTTTTCCCCCTCTTTTGTGCCGATTCTCGCATTTTTTTCGCATGTGAACCTCGACGGCACAGAAATCCACGACACGTCACGAGAAGCCTCTCGTGTCGTGTCGAGCACAGAAACGTGGGTTTCCGTGCCTGTGGATTGCATGAGGAACAAAAGAAATGCATGAGTCGACACAGGCATGACGGAAACCCCCTTGTAAAACACGTCATCCACGAAATACCATTGAAAGCAACAACCCTACGACGGCATACGGGTCAGAAGGCGATAAAACGGGAAAAAACGCGAAATCACGAACGAAAAGGCTGAGAAAACAAGGAATCTGGGGAAAAAATGAACTGAATCAGCTGATTCGCTAAAATTCCGCAAAAGTCTCCGTCTGCAGAACTGCGTGAACTATGTCAGTCTCAGCGACGGCGACGGCTCGCGACGCGCATCGCGAGCCATCGCGTCGCTGTGCACTCCCGCGTCGCGGCAGCGGACGGGAGTATACCAAAGGCCTAACAGGGGCCCTAGCTACACCGACTGCAACTACACAGCCTTGAGTGGGTTATCACAATTTCCATAAGGCCTAAGTTATACCATCGCTCGGGGTGAGTGATGGTATACTATAGGCCTTTCTTCAGTCACAGTGTCTAGGTAGCGTCTGATGGTGAAATTTGCCTCGCTCCGCGTAAGTTCTGTTACACTTTTTATCTGATGGCGTCCGAAGACATTTCCAGTGTCATTCGCCAAGCTCCATGAAGGGCTTCCCTGTCATTCGCTCCGCATAAATAGCGGGCAGCGAAGTGTAGTCATCAGCGTCAACGATCTATACTTCACAATCAAGCGTACAGCAATATCTCCATCCTCAATAAATATGGGAACGAATGACAGTGCATGGTTCAGCGCCTCATGGTGGCCTGGAGTATCGATGAGTGTCGAACGGTCAAGTGTAGTGTAGGTATTTAATTTCCTGCAGGATCTCTCATGCTCTCATGAGAAGGAGTTCGTCAATTCCTCGGATGTCTAGCGAAGACACAAGCCAAACTCAACCCTGCTCGGCAGTTCCTCTCTGAATTTTATTGGCCACAGCAGAACATCACCAGCCTCAGTATGTTGGGTTTTGCGTTCTTCTATGTCTGGCGGTAGATAGACGAAAGGTCAGGCCTCGGAAATTTTAGGTTGTCAGGAATTCACTGAATCTGAACCAAAACATGGGCACGACACGCCATGAACTTCGCTTTACGAATTGCGTCCACAGCGCCAGTGCAGTCGCCTCAAATACAGCCTCACACCTTCCTTTGGAAACAGTAGGAGGGATCGAGTTTCACGTGGTCGCCGTGCCGTAGTGCAAGGTTCCAACACTCGCACTGTGGAGAGAAGGTTCCACTCTGCGTCGGTGGCGTTGTCTTCATCGTGCCCCCGTCTGCCGCTCAGCTCGTCGACTCCTACGAGACTCTGCCTCTCGTCTGGCCCTTCCTCTTCATGAGGTCACCGTCAAAAGCCGATTAGTAACATTAACTACTAATTCCCAAGATGGCTGCTGGTCAGGATGAACGCACGATTTTTCTACAAGGATTTGGAAGAAGTTATCCATAATGAGAAGCTTTTCTACACATTAGTTACAGCCTCGTTGTTCCGCACACCTTTTCCATACACCTTTTCTTCCTGTTCTTTTGCAGGAGCACCGCCTCCTTCAACCGAAAGTGTGATTCAGCCAAAAGCTGTAGGAGAACACCAGTTATTACGCGAGTGTGAGCAGTGTAGCATTTACGACGATAAAAATCTTCTAACTCCATATTTTCATACCAGTCGTATCTTCCGTAGAGCCCTTTTTGAGCAGCATACTGTATCAAGATAGACTGCTCAAAAAGGGCTCTACGGAAGATACGACTGGTATGAAAATGAAGTGCAGCCCAGTGAAAGACACTTTCATTGCCGCCTGTGCCCTGACGCGGAGCCGTTGGTATCGCGTTCCGTCCACGCAATCGACCATTTTGTCACTGATCTGCTGGTTTCTACTCATGGCTACTGGAGCAATTTGGAACTACTCATTCTATCCTATTACTACGTTAATCGAAGAACAATGGAGGCACCGCTCTGACACCACTCGGCTGCTAGGTATGATCGCTCGAAGAAACTATTGCGTTTCGACGCCTCTCCAGGTATGCATTCGACCGCGATGTTGCTCTTGTTTTAGAGGATCAGTCGCTGCCTTCCACATCCGTTCTGCACTTACGTGCGATACTTGCGACTCGTTCCTCAGCAACGATTTGTCTTGCGCGAGTCCCAGCTTGTTCGCCACTTTGTTCGATCTTGAGCCAATGGTGTCCAGTGGACGAGCACCTTAATCGAGTTGATGTTAGAGGTACAGATGTTGTTACGATGAGCGCGCGAATCTTGCCGTCGTAGAGGAGGAAGACGGACTGGTCGTTTCTTGCTGAGTGGTTCCCAATGCACAGTGGCGGAAGAATGACGTCCCTGACCCTGGACATTGCTCGTATCTGTTCATTGTGCAATCCTGAGAGTCGCTGCTGGTGTAGAGAGATGCCGAGGCTGTTTGCACTCTTCGTAGTTGATCTTCTGCTGTCTTTGTTACGTCCCAAGTTTCGCACACGTAGCACAGCGCTGGAAGAACCTTGGAGTTGAAGATATTACCTCTCAGTTCACAGTCAGTACAGCTCTCGACCACGCCTCTCACAGAAAGGTAAGCCCCCTAGGCCGCCCTCTTCCTTAGTGATATTTCCCGTCTAAGGTCGTTCTTTACGCTCTACAGTCGCTCGAGGTAGAAGTAATCTTCGACTTCCTCCAAAGGAGCTCCTTCAAACAGTATTGAGTCACCGCCCGCGAACTCATTCCTAATAAATTTGGTCTTCTACGTGCTGATCGTTCGTCCAACCTCAGCTCCTCCGAGGTGAAGTTCGTGTTCCGCGGACTTTGCGATGAGGATATCGTCGGCAAATCTCAGGTGGTTCAGCTGTCTACCATGGGCTTCGATGCCGTAGTCGCTCCAATTACAGAGACGGATGGTTGATTCCAAACACACTTAGAAGAGGTTGGGAGAGATAGGATCACCTGACGCCTTCTTTGGTGATATTCTTCTTTCAGAAATTCGTACTGTGATCAATGGCATGAAGAGGGGGATAGCTCCTGGACCGGACTACATTTCAGCCGACATTCTTCGGCTTGGGAGCATTGAATCCACGTTATATTGACGTTACATATGAGTTCCTGCCTTCGATATCGACGAATTCCCCAGCAGTGGAAGTGTTCGCGTATTGTCCTACCTTACAAGGAGGTCAACAAAAGAGACTTTCGGAATTGTTGTCCTATATCCTTCTGAACGTACTTTACAAACTCTTCACGAAGATTACACTTACAAGCATATCAGCGGCGCTGTAGGAAGCTCCAACCTATGGAGCAGGCAAGATTCTGCAGGGAAGACAGCAACGTGGACAACATCCAAAACGTCTCCAGCATCCTTGCAATTTGACGCAAATATGTACAATCTGTCCCTAGCGTTCACCTTCTACAACTACCAGAACGCGTTTGACGGCGTTGAAATGGGCACCATTCTGCACCAATCGTAGTGTACTCGTCGACGTAAGAACATTAGCCGACGGCTACGGTGGATGCTGCTAACAGTTCAGCTGTTTGGCCGACCTCATACCATTCCGGAGCCGAATTCCTTGACGACTAAGCCGTGGGTGTAGGGGTGGAGATACCCACGATGAAGACTGCGTCCCTGACTCTTCCCTTATCTCTACCTGACTCTTATCTTATCTCTACCCCTATACCCATACCCACGAGTTTAACTGTTGATGAACCCAGCCTCCGGTCATAAAGAGTGTGCGTTATTGAAGACGCTCAAGGCCGAAAGATTCAGGCGAAGGACGGCTGTTGGCAACATGCCCAACGACGCGCGCGACGCAGCCGCTTGCACTCCACTTTGGCGACGGTGCGCGGAAGCCGTGCGATTTGTGCCTCTTATATGCCCGCGATGGCAGCTTTGGCAAGCAGCTCGTGGTGTAGTGGGTAGAGGGCCTCGCTCTGACGGTGGAGGTCGGGGTTCGGTTCCTATGCATGTGGGCGTTTTTGCATTTCAACTGACTGGATGAGATCTCAGGAGTTTTAACGTCTACTCAATTTTCAGGCGTTTTCCGCCCATTTTCCAGCCGTATGCGGTTTTCCAGAATCCAGCTGCGGACTCCCACCTGAGCGACAAGAACAGTTTCCACACGAGCAGCTTGGATGGCACCCACCCTGGAGCCCTTCCCTGGCCTGCGGACTTCCCTCTGAGCGACGAAAGAACCCAACAGCAATGGACGATTTCGCGCTCCATGCGAACGCAGGTGGGGCCGCCGCACTGCCGGCAAATTGCCAACAGAAGCCCTTCGCCCTATTAATGCGGCCGACGCTCAAAGCGGTGGCAGGGGAAAGACCTCGACTGGAACAAGAGCATCTGCGTGGATGGAGTATAAAAGGGAGGGCGGCAGCGATACACAAGTCGGCGCATACGGTCGCGAGCACATGTACGGTCGAGGACGTTTTGTACGAAAGTGCGACCATGCGTGCTGGGGCGAGGGCATGTGCCACCGATAGGGGGCGCTGTGGGTGGGGTAGGGGGGGGGGGGACTGAGATAACGGTGTACTGCTTGTAGAGTGGTGTGATGTGAGGATCTGTTAGCGCTCTCAGGCTACGTCAAATGTCCAGTGGGGGGGGGAGGAAGGGCGGGGCTGATGAAGCTAGGAGCTGATTAGAAAAAAAAAAACAAAATCCAAAAACAAAAACTGAGTAAGGAGTTACTAATAAAGAGCCTTACGTTACCTTGTATTACAATCAGAAGAAGACCTAGGTTCAAAGTAGCATTTGAAAAAGAGGAAAATGTTCAGCTATTACTAAATTAGATTTTTTACTTAAAGTACAGATCCAGTGTGGCCTACAACCGCTACGCATTCAGCAAAGTATATTGTGTGTTCAAAGGTCGATTACAGAAAAAGTTATTGACCTTAGAGAAATGGGATTGGATCGGTGGCGATGTCCGTTCCTCCACGTGGTGCCACTGGAAACTTTGCTTTTGCGAGCCGAGCTGATAACGGACACTCGAATGCAACCAACGGGCCCTAGTGACAGGCCCGCCGACGAACAGTCCATGTCACATTATATGGTTGATGGTGCTGAATGTTTCATGAGATAATGCTACGGCCGACGGGAGCCAACGCGCACTCGCAAAGCCCGGCGAGTGTGAAAAGTATGCGAGGGTCCCTGATGCGATGACGGCATCGGGGGGAAACTGAGCTAGTCCAAAAGTCCCGCAACGTAAGCAAGACCCGCGTGGCAACGCTGAATGTGGGTACGTTGTCGGGCCGCTCCTTTGAGTTGGCAGAGGCACTGGAGCCAAGGAAGATTGACTTGTGTGCGGTGCAGGAGACGAGGTGGTCCTGTAGTAAGTCAAGGGACATAGGCCGAGGCTATAAAGCCGTTCAGTGTGGCAGTCCCAGGACCACCAGCGGTGTTGGCATTATCGTCTCCGAACGGTTCCGAGACGCGATTGCAAACGTGGAACGTTTCAATGGCCGCCTGATGAAAGTCGTAATCGCTGCAGAACGGCGGCGGTATCATCTTTTCTCTGCATATGCTCCACAGACTGGCGGCTCTGAACGGGACTAAGATGCATTTTGGAGCCTACTTGATGAGAAGACACCAGAAGTGCCGTCACAAGACGTAATCATTGTCGCAGATGACCTGAACGGACACGTTGGCGCGGCGAAAGACGGGTACGGCAGTCATGGTGGTCTCGGTTTTGATTCACGTAGCGCAGATGGTGAGCGCATTCTCGAGTATGCGGAGCCATCGTGAACACCAGATTCCGAAAACGTGAGTCCCACCTTATCTCATCCTACAGCGGGAATTCTAAAACGCAGATCGACATTGTCCTTGTGCGAAATCGTGACCAAGAGCTTGTCACGGACGCGAAGGTGTGCCGTATGAAACGGTCGCCACACAACACCGCCCACTGATCTGTACTATGAAGATCACACCACTGATGTTTAGGCAGGTCGAACGGAGCAGTCCGAAGAGGATCAAGTAGTGGCGTCTGAAAGAAAAGGAAGCAGCTGTGACTTTGAGCATTCGGTTGCCGACGGTCACGACCGTCGACGAGACATGCAAAAATGCCACCGACGCGATTCTCAGTGCTGCGCGTTCCGAACTTCGCACTACGAAACCGGGACGGCGTAAGGTCGATAAGCAGACATGGCTGTGAACTAGCGAAGTTATGGAAAAAGTCCGAGAGAAGAAGAGATTATACCACGCATTTCTCGACGATAAGACAGCCGATAAATGGCGTCTGTATCAGGAAGCCATAAAAGCCGCTAAGAAGGCGGTAGGCGTTGCAAGAGCCATTCATTACGATGACGTCAACGGGAGGCTTGAGTCGCGAGATGGCGAGTGATTTCTTTATCGACTCGCGAAGGTCCGTCATCGCCAGACTGAGTATGTTGAGAAGTTCTTTGGTATCAACGATGAGAACGGTCATCTACTCATAGACCGCAATATGGTTTTGAACCGATGGCGCCCCTACTTCGAGAAAGTCTCAACAATAGAGTTCACTCACCCGAGCATTCCATCTTCTTCTCCTATACACGGTCCCGTTCAGAAAATCACCGTGGAGGAGGTAGAAGCGGCTCTGAAGAAGATGAAGCCGGGCAAGGCAACGGGCCCCGATGATTTGGCCACCGACTCATGGAAGTCGAAATCCTGGTACCCAACAAAGTGGCTGGCGACGTCCTTCAACCAGGTTATTGCGGAGAAGAAAGTGCCCGATATCTGGCATAGAAGCACGACGATTCCGATTTGGAAGAAAAAGGGCAGTCCTGCAGACTGCTCCAATTACCGTCCGATTCGCTTGCTTTCGCACAGCATGAAGATCTTCGAGCGGATTGTCGACGGGCGCATTCGTGATATCGTCCAGCTCTCTACCAATCAGTGCGGCTTTGTAGCTGGTTGTGGCAAAGTCGATGCCATACACGCCGTTCGTCTTCTGATAGAAAAACACCAGGAGAAACAGAAGCCGGTGCATCTTGCCTTCCTGGATTTGGAGACGGCCTTTGATCGCGTTCCGCGTGAAGTGATATGGTATGCCTTACGAGAACATGGAGTCCCCGAAGAGCTTGTATAGTGGGTACGAATACTGTACTCTTGTCCAAAGAGTCGAGTGCAAGCTTCAGCAGGTAGTCGATGGAGTTTCCCATTTTTGTCGGAGTACATCAAGGGTCTGCGCTCTCCCCTCTACTCTTCGTCGTCGCTATAGATGCTATATCGCGTGATCTTCAGCAGTCAGTCCCTTAGACGCTGCTTTATGCTGATGATGTAATGCTCGCTAGCGAAGATAAGATTGAACTCCAGCGGCAGGTACAAGCTTGGTGCGATCGCTTAGAAAGATTTGGACTCAAACTTAATGTCAAGAAGACCGAGTATATGACGACTGACGAAGATGAGTCCAGCTCCATTAAGGTAAATGGTATTGTGTACGGCCGAGACGTGATGACAATTAGATGTTGACCAATAGGCGCCGAGGATCACGGCAACCAGTTGGTAGGAGGTGGACAAGATTTACAAAAAACTTTATGTTCGAACAAACGAGTAAGAGCAAGCAATATAAACAGGGAATAGAAATAAACGACACAACAGATCACAACTGGATGTAGAGGGTGTGGAGAGGACGGCACGTCGGTATCCCTGTTGAGATTCCCGTCGCCAGCGAGCTGCTTGGGAACTCCTAGATTTCTCCCACTAAGGGAAACTCTACGCTATGTTCTCCTAAGTCCTGACTCCAAGAAGTGGTCCCTGGGCTCTGAGTCAGTCACTGAGCCTAACCCTCAAACAATAAGATCCAGAGACCCCCAAGACAGGACCCGCAGACCAAAAAACAAGAGAGGAGACAGACCACCCTTCTCGGCCTCCTTTTATATGGTCCACTGTATCCACACTGCCCTTTCGCGCTCAAGATCATCGAAGATCAGATCAACTGATCACAACTAAACAGCTCGCCTCTTCAACGGGATTCTCGCAGGGGGACTCGCATGTGCCTCCCTCTCCGACACGCCCCCCCCCTCCTCTGAGTCGATGTCCTCATCGACATGTCGGGGACGAGCTCCGGTAATTCTGCTTGCGGTACTTGTCTCCGTATCGCCTCGTATAGATGTTTTTCGGCTGCCATCCTCGGGTGGGCTTTGTAATACTGCGCCGTAGCCTCTGGACAACCGGCTTCCATATACACTTTTCCGTCGACTATCATATTACGCGCTGATGGCATCATTTGATCTGGCCCGGCGAATTTTCCAATGTGGAATCGAGAGTCTTCCACAACTCCGACATGGAGATCCACTTCGATAGATTCTGTGCAGTCAGTGGAGTCCAGACTGTAACAACCCGACCTCCTTCTTCTAAATGGGCCTTTACTAATTTCACGATGTCCTCGAATACCGTGCTGTTGCCTCTGTCTTCGATTGGGAACACAAAATCCATGTTCCAAAAGTCCGCCAATTAAGGAGTGTCTCTCGGAGCTTTACGTATCACCCGACAACTTTGGTAATTAATTCATTACGTGGTCCGTCCTTTTCCATGAGTAGCGCGGTTTCTGGTGCTGCGTAGCCGAAGGGGCCTTGTTTCCTTTGCCTCTTCGCCCTGCCTTCTCCTCTAAAGTCCTCCTTCAAGTTTTCAAATGCCACCTTATAAAACTCCAGGATGCAGTTCTGCTCAACTGGTGGGTGTTTCGCAACACTCCGGTTTACGCAGATAAATTCCGTCCAGTCGGTACATACATCATATGCAAGTCTGAGGATATGACGAAGGGTTTCTGCGTCCAACGATGTCACACCTTCCTTGTGCAGTTTAATTTTTTCTGTGACAGTGATGTCCGTTCGTATAAAAATAGAAGCAATTTTCCACGCCCTCCACACGTTTCCAAACGGCTTCCGAGCGAATGCACCTGGTAGCACCATACCAGGAATGTCTCCTAATGTTGAGCTTCCAAAACACTCGTCCAAGCATTCGAACTGGATGTGCCCTTTGTCCACCACGCTCGAGATAGCAGCTCCTCTGATATAACTAGTGTACGTCTTGCATACCTGGACCTTAGGTTTTCTTCCCCTTTTCCTCTCGCAGGACCTGTGTCGATCTTATCGTCGGGAATTTCTTTAGGCACTATTCGCAGCATAACGAACTGAATTCGAATAGGGTCACTGTTTTCCCCAATTCTCCCCACTAGGGCTGAATTTTGACTTACTTCCGGAACCTTAAATGGTCCTGTCCATTCACACGTCAATTTGGGATGGGAGTTTCGCGATTACTCGTTTGGTGACAGGACATACACTCTGTCGCCTACGGTAGGGAAGCTTTTACTTTCTACCTTATTATTTGCGTCATACTGCTTCTTCATACTCTCTCTGACGCGCTCGATGTACTCTCTTACCCGTTCATGTGTTTCAGCTACTGCTTGCAGTATTTCCACTTTGTACTCATCCAGGGACCTATCCATGGAGTACCAAGTGATGCCCGCATTAGGAATGATCCCCGAAAGAAACATCGGATCCATGCCATGCAGAAGGAAATAGGGCTTTCTCCTGTTGAACGGTGGGGCGTCATGTTATATGCCATCATGCAGAATGGCAGCCTTGTGTCCCACTCCATCGGAATAACCGTACTACGCCTTAACATAGCGACGATGGTCCCATTTAACCTTTCCGTCAACCCATTTTCTCGTGGATTGTATCCCTTCGTCGTGATATGAGTTATCTTTGTTATTTTAACAATCTCCTCTAGAACACGATTTACAAATTCCGCGCCTTTATCGGAAAGAATGCTCTTTGGTCATCTACAGCCCTCGGGATCCACCTAACAAACAGAGTTTTTGCTATGGTCTCTGCTGTTTTATCGGGTATTGGATATGCAGCTCCAAACTTTGAAAAGTGATCTATCACCGTCACTGCATATCTGTTCCCCTTTCTCGTCGGTCCCAATTCCAGGACGTCAATTCCTACAATTTCATAGGGTCTTGACGTTACTAGCGGCTTTAAAAATGGAGTCATTACTTCCCGCGGGTTATGCACGAAGCATTTCTGACATTCCCTGGTACACCTATAAATGTCCTGCGCCATTCCATGCCAATAGACTTCCTTCTTTAGCATATTAAATATTTTGTGAGCGCTAAAATGGCCAGCGGATATTCCTCTATGCGCTTCATGGAATACCTCGTATCTGTGTTCTTTTGGCACCACAAAAACCGCACTACCATTTTCCTGATATGTTTTTAGTTCCCCGTCCTCTACCGTGAAATCCGCTATTCGTAACGGTCTCCTTTCACCTGGGATCCTCACCCCTTGGTCCCACTGTCTTTCTTCCACGCTTCGTACTATTTCATTTAGGTAGGGATCACTCCTTAATTTTCCTAACCAGTTCGAGACCTCTTTTGCACTTATCGAATTGACCACAGCCTCATCTATACGGTCCAATGACGCCGACGATATGCCTGCCGTGGGTAGACCTCTGCTAAGCGCGTCAGCTACGACATTGGCCTTTCCTTTTACATACTGTATCTCCAAGTTTTATCTTTGAAGCTCCAGTGACCAACGTAGTACCCTGGCCGATACGTTACTGCGTTTGAACAACGCTGTTAAAGGCTGGTGATCCGTCATCACGGTGGGCAGTCCATAAATGAACATATGAAATCGGCGGACTGCGAACACCACAGCAAGAGCCTCTAGGTCGGTGACATGATATCTGCGTTCCGCTTTACTCAAACTCTTTGACGCAAAGAATATAGGATGTATTTGTTTGTCATCTCCCTCCTGAGAAAGGACGGCGCCTAACCCATAAGCGGAGGCGTCTGTGCAGATGAGGAATGGTTTGCTGCCATCCCGAGCACTAGCCACATTAGGCCGCTTGAGCACTGGCGCTGAACATATCATTTCCTTCAGCTTGTTGAATGCCTCGATATGCTCATTCTCCCAGGTTCATTTTGTCTTCGGTGACGTTAAACTAAACAAACATCCCGCTTGTTTTGAAAATCCTAAGCAGAACTTTATATGAAATGAGACCATTCCCAGGAATGTACGCAATTCTTTGCTATTCTTCGGCGTAGGATAATTCCTAATTGCGTTGGTCTTCTCAGGATCCATATCAACCCCGTCGCCATCTAAAACGTGGCCAAGGAAAAACACCTTTTGCCTCAGCAGGTAGCATTTCTGGGCCTTTAAGCGCAATCCTGCTTTTCCCAGCCTCGAAAAGACTTCCTCTAACAGTTCAAGATGCCTTTCTTTTGTTTGCGCGCACAACATAATATCAACTATGTAGCGAAAGACCTCAGACCCGAGAACGTCCCCAAGAACAGTATGATTAGCCTCTGGAATACTGGCGGACTTGTGCTAAGGCCAAATGGTGTTACGCGAAACTGAAACAATCCTTCCGGTGTAGCAAACGCCGACTTCTCTTTGGCCTCGTCTGACAGTGGAATCTGCCAGTAACCACTGCACAGATCCAAGGTTGAAAAGAAGCGTTTACCACTTAGGCTTTGTAGAACTGCTTCAATACTGGGGAGTGGGTATACATCTAACTTTATGCTTTTGTTCAGCTCCCTATAGTCTATGCATAATCTGATGGAGCCATCTTTCTTCTCTTGCAGCACAATAGGGAATGCCCACTCTGACTTGCTTTTCTCAATAATTTTCCTCGACATCAAATCCGACAGGTGTTTCTTAAGTTTCGGTCGCATCCCTAAAGGCACAGGTCTTGCTTTCATTTTTATTGGTTTGCTATCTCCGGTATCGATATTCATCTCCACCAAGTCAGCGTTTGCGATATCAGAAAGTTCCTTTTCTGATATCGCAAACGCTTCTTGGTGTTTCGTCAACAATGTTTGGATGTCTTCATCTAATTCCTCCACCTGTGTATTTGCCTTAATCATATCTTGCAACTTGTCCAACCTTTCCTCTTTTGATAAAGGCTCCTCACTACTCAGCATCAGGGGGTTTACCTCTTCCCAGCGTTGGTGCCATTTCTCCGTACCCCACTGGCCGACCTCCACCCCTTCTCTTAGAATCAGTGGCTCTTCGCTGTTGTTAAAAACCGGCATTGAGGTTTTCTAATCTTGAATCCGGAATACTCCTCCTGCAATGCCTTTCCTGTTGGGCCAAATGACCCGGTCAACTTTTTCCTGACTTCCTATCGCGCAGCACACCTGGACCAGGCCAGCATCGGGGGGTGGTACATAGACCCGCTGCACTACCACAACATCCCCTTCCTCCTTGAATGTGTGCTGGTCAGCTGAATCTTTCATAGCCTTCTTTATGGCAACCTCCACTCCTAGGTGGCTAAGTGCGTTTGTCCCTAGAATGATTTCGTTGTTTTTATCTTCACTTATGTGGAAGGGCACCTTGTATTGGTTGCCTCCATCTAGTTCGACGTCAATAAAAACTGCTCCCAAGAACTGCATCTGATTATTTGTGGCGTCAAAAACTGGACGCAGCTGCGACTCCTCGATCACCTCCAGGGAGTCTACATCGTACCCCCGGTCCTGTGCTTGTGATAACACCTCTATTGATATGATACTGATCATCGATCCCGTGTCCAGTAACGCCGTATTCTTGCTCCCTAAGAGATGAAGGTGTCCCACCAGCCTCTCTCCAACTAATTCGTTTTCCTTCTGCCTGCCGTCTCTTACTACAGGCCCCAAATTTCTGACCTTCTTTATTATGCTAGAGATGGTTGGCTCTTCTTGTCCCTGCTCCTTTTCTCTAGATCCTATGTGATTCACTCTTGTAGACTTTTGCGGACAGTCTCTACCGATGTGTCGGTATTTGGAGCAGTTGTAACATTTCCTGTTTTCGTTAGATCCCATTTTCGTACTGGGTGTATTTACCTTTTGCACTGTAGAAGAATTAACCCGGTGAGCACATTCGTCTTCCTTGTGCCTCATATCCCGTGGTGGTTCCTCCTTACGTACACTTCTCCACTGTTCACTACCTTTGTTTCCTCCTCCGATGTTATGATACTGCTCCGACCTAGCCTTCCAACTTCCAATTATGGCCCTTCTGTTGGCGTTAAGCATGAGCTTCGACTCCTCAATACTCAGAGCCAATTGTTTGACCTCCTCATACGCTCTACGTAGCTCTACTTTGTGGAGTGCGCCTAGCAACTGGAAATGTTCGGGCCAACACGCTAAGTTATCCAACAATATTTGCGCGTATTCTTGTGATCGATCCTCCAGTGTCCCTTCAGGGTAAGCCTGCCGACCCAGCCTCTCTAGTATTACACAAAATTGTCAGTAATGTCATTGGTTTGTGCTGCGCAGTACTTCTGTCCCTCAGGTTGTTCCTCCGCAATCGCTCTCATGCTCAACAGCTAGCGTTCCAAGTTGTCGTTGACATGTTTTCCGAAGTCAGGTTCCCCTCTCTCGTTTCTTCTTAGTGGGTCTAATTGCTGGCCCGCCTTTATTGATCCTTCTTCCCCCTCTTTAGTCCTCACCTTCCTGGTCCCAGCTCCTGGCCCATTTCTTTGTTTCCACTTTTCACCTCCTACTGGTCTCTTCCTGCTGGTTTCCTTGTCCTGGCCTCTCCTCGATGTTGTTCCTTTCCTTCCTGGTCGCTCTCCTTATCCGCCCTAGAGGTCCCCACTTACTGCCCTTCTCCACAACCCTCTTAGTGGTCATCCCATGCTAACAGCAGATGTCGGTACCACGATTCAGAATCAGGACGCTTGATGCGCGACGTAGGGGCCTCTCTCTGGATCCAGAAGCACAGAAGCCCCGTCTTCCGAATCCAGAAGCTCAGAAGCACCCGCAGTAGCCGCTGTATCGAGCATAAAGAGGCTATGCATATGGCAGATTCCTTGTTCCGCGTATGAACTCCTTTACGGCTCATTTCTTGTTGGTTCTCCGTTCTCGTCCCGCCTCCAGGTCCTTTCTTCCAGGTAGATCCTCACCAGGGTCAAGCCTGAGGTTCGGGAATCAAAGGGGGTTCGTAATGTAGCCTCGACTGGAGGGGGGGGGGTCGTACTCTCTCGGTTTTGGCAGAGAACTCTCTCCAAATTCAGGTTCTTAGATGATGTTTGCATCTATTAGTTGTTTTATAGATTGTTTTTTCCAGGTGCGACTACGACAATGCGGAGATATACAAGCACTTGCGTTTCCTGGATTTAAAAAATAGGATTGAATATCAAAAAAATTTTATAATGCCGATTACTGTGCAGTGAAAAATAAAGATTTCCTGCCTGCAGATTTAGAGTCAATAAAGATTTTCATTTTTTAGGTTTTCCCAGGACGTAATGGGCACGGTAGCTTTCTGCCTGACGAGCGACATCTACTTCCATAATTGCACTCTATAAAATTTCAAGTGTTAATTACTGAGGACGACCTAAGTGCTTTCCCTACAAAATTTTTAAAGCGCTCTTCGAATAGATGACGGAATGGCAACCGAAGGACGGACTTGCTCGAAAAGTAATTTCTCTCCTGCAGGAAACAGCATCAGAAAGTGGAATCGTACACTATAAAATTTTAAGCCCGTTTGACACAGAGTGATAAACCATATTCCATATGATCAGACGTCTCGATTTACCGAAAAAAATATCAACACACTAATCACATGGAAGATGTTATTTCGCAAAAATACGTACCGAAAATCGAACCCCCTCGCCCCACTTGAAGACCCCTTTCTTGGAAATAGATTTTTATATGGTAAGAAAGCATACTTGCTCTATATTTTGATGGCCGAGCGGGATTTCCGATTTTTGAAAAAATAGCCGAGATATGATCAATTTTCGGAAGTCGTGAACTGAATCTCGGATCGACCCTTCACCGACGTCATCGGAGTGATCTCACAAAAATATTCATAACTCAGCTAGTTTTTTGAAATTCGAAAATGCCGCTAGCTAATCAAAAAGTAGAGGAAAAGCGCTTCTTAAGATTACAGAAACGCTTTATAAAAAAGGGGTCTTCATGCGGGGCGGGTGGGGTTCGATTTGTTATCGCTTTTTGCCGAAAATCGACCACAAATCGAACCCCAGCCGCCCCGCATGAATACCCCTTTCTTAAGAATTGATTGTTATACATTTACAAAGCAAATTTTCTCTATTTTATGATGGCCGAGAAAGATTTTTGGGTTTCGAAAAATTAGCTGAGTTATGAACATCTATGTGAAATCACTCCTATGACGACGGTTCACGACTTCCGAAAATTGATCATATCTCGGGCATTTTTCCGAAAATCAAAAATCCCGCTTACACAAAAAAGCAGCAAATATGCTTTCTAATCATGTAAGAACCGATTTCCAAGAAAGGGGTCTTCATGCGGGGCGGGGGGTTCGATTTTCGGTATGTATTTTTGCGAATTGGACCCAAAATCGTACCCCCTCCCGCGCATGAAGACCCTTTTTTTGAAGATCGATTCTTGCATGGCAGGAAAGCGCATTTTATCTGGTTTCAGAAAAGGTAGTTATGAGCATTTTTGTGAGATCACTCCGATGACGTCGGTGAAGGGTCGATCCGAGATTCAGTTCACGACGAAAATTGATCATATCTCGGCCATTTTTCCGAAAATCAAAAATCCCGCTTACATAAAAAATAGAGAAGTATGCTTTCTTACCATATAAAAATCTATTTCCAGGAAAGGGTCTTTATGCGGGGCGGGGGAGGGTTCGATTTTCGGTACGTATTTTTGCGAAATGGACCCGAAATCGAACCCCTCCCGCCGCGCATAAAGACGGAATTTTTGGAAACTGATTTCTCCATTGCATATAAGTGCTCTTCTTCTAGTTTCTGAAAAGTTAGCGAGATTTTGAAACTTCGATGAATTGGTCGAGTTATGAATATTTTTGTGAAGCCACTTCAATTTTTTCGCTCAAAAATCGAACCAACCGCCACGCGGGACGACTCTTTTTTTGGAAAACGATTTTTGCACGGTGAAAAAGGGCGTTTTATCTACTTTCCGAAAAGCTAAAAGAATTTTCAAAATTCGAAAAACTTACCAAGTTATGAAACTTTTTGTGAACGTTCAATTTTTGCTCCGATGACGTTGGTGCAAAGTCGATCAGAGGTCGATCCAACCTGTTCTAACCAGAAAATCACAATTTTTTCACAGTGAATTAATCAGGACCTCGAGATTTTTGTGGCTGAATTTTATCCGTATAGGTGATATGCTTCAACTAAACAATAATATTTTCATGAAAAATGAGAACTTTGTATGCGATCCATCCTCAGCGGAGACTCATCGCAGCAGAGAAGCTTAGTATTTCCTGCATTTTAAGCACGACTTAAAATTCTATATAGCACAATTCCACTCTCTGCCGTCCTGTCCTTCAGAAGGCAGAAAAAAATTCCAGCGAGGAGTCCATCCATATTTCATTTGCGATCGATCATGTCAGAGAACGCAGTAGCCGCACGTAAGTTGCCGTAACTCGGAGATTTTTTGGGGATCCTGGAAAATTCATAAAGCTTGAGTAGATGTGTTTTCTATGCTTTAAATGGCAGGTTCTAAAAGTAACATCTTCCATGTGATTAGTGTGTCGATATTTAGAAAAATAATTTTTTCATGAAAAACGAGGATTTTGTATACGGTCCATTCTAACCATATCGTCATTGCAGATCCGTCGTCGTTGCGGAGAAGCTTGTTTTTCTTTGTTGGACGATGCACAGGACTTGGATTTTTGTAGGCTTCATTTTGATTTTTTATGATGTTTCCTTAGGATGGCAGAACATTATTTTCGTCATCAGAAGGTAACACTCAAAATTTTATATAATACTATTTCAGAGCACAAATTCAGATGCAGACGTCGCTCCTTCAGGTACAAAAATGTGTCGCGTCCATGATGTCCTAAAAAACACCTGCACAAATTAAACAGTGATGATGGGAAGACTGCTACCAGAAAATCTTTATTTTAAAGTGTCGAAAAATAGTATTCAGCTTTATTGTGCCATCAAAGTATTATTGTTCAGTGACCTCTTTTCATTGTTCTATTGTGTCGAAGCCGCTCCTGAAAATAAGAACGTAATAAGGGTGCAAAATGCACATAAACCTTGAAGAAATCAAGGTATATAAGGAATAAAACAGTGGAAGAAGGAGGGAGGGGGTCGTACGAATTCCGATTCGGAGGGGGGGGGGTTGTAAATTTTCAGCAAAAATCGAACCGCACGCTTGACCCTGATCCCCACCCACTCGGGATCCTCCTTACTACTCTACCCCGATTACGTAGCCCTCCCACGCTCACGACACGACGACGGCGAGCGAACGCCCATTGTGCGACATCGGTGTCATATCCTCTAAATCCGGTCTCTCTTAATGGTAATGGATCCCTTTGCTGATCCTCCCTACTGTCTCTCCTCCCCTGATTGGTAACTTCCTAATGATCCCTACACATTGCCTAAACTCTTCTTGGTGCCACCTCCTGGCCTACTTCCTTGTTCCCCCATCGACCATCCCGATGCTCCTCCTGGTCGCTGCCTCCTGATCGCTGTCGGTTCTCCACCCTCGAAGTTCCCCTTCTACCCTTCCCCTTTAGTGGTCTTCTATGCTAATGGCAAGAAGTCGGCTTCTGAATCTGGACGCTCTGAAACACTCGTAGGTGCTGCTGTGTTGAGCAGTAAAGGGCTGCGTTCCCCCTGCTGCAGCAACATTCCACGTCCAATAGCAAATTTTGCCCGCGTTGTAGATGATGAGGCGTACCTCACTTCGGTTAGATCACTCGACCGCTCTCGCTGTGTATAATGCGGCGTACCTCACTTCGGTTAGTCACTCGACCGCTCTCGCTGTGTATGATGCGACGCACCTCACTTCGGTTAGATCACTCCACGGACAAACGCTTTTATATATAGGTGTGATAGATATAACGGTGAATACTATGTAAACTGGCTTCTTGCTGCTTCATTGTCACTGACTGCGCAACTCGCATCTAAAACATGGGAATTGCATGAATACAGAAGACAAGTTTCACCCAGGACCCAAACCCCAACGTTTCACTCGCAAGTCTGCCATGCTATCCACTCGGCCGTCCGGTCGACACTGACCTTCGGATGAACAATGAACTCGAGAGTGATAAGATACCAGCCGTCTTGCTTGCTTTACCATTCCATTATAATGGTGCGGCTTCCATGGGCCGTAACTCTGCGCAGTGTTGTGCTCGGGTTCAGATCCTTGCATATTGTTACTTCTCAGAGGGGGCGTTTCTGCCCATATGCACCGCATCGCTGATTCAGACCTACACTTGAGGTAGTTCCATAGTAAGATACTGGTCCGCCCACTCGTAAGGTCTGCTTATCCCATTATGACACCGATGATCCCAAAGTACTTTGGCTCGCAACCAGGAACAGTCGAGACAGAGAGAATGCTTTCGGCCACAGGGCGTATTTGAAATGGTTTGCGAAAACGCTAACAATAGGCCATTTTGGAAAGCTACCTTTTCTGAACGTTCACATTTCATAATGTCCAAGTTCGACTTTCTTGAAACCTGGGCATTTGGTAACTATGTTTTGCTCTTCTTTGCCTGACAGGTTTGGTATAAATTTCTTTATCGCGACCGACGTTTCGACGAACTCGTCTTTTTCAAGGTCTGAAAGAAGCTCGAAATGTTTGATCCTGCAGAGATCATTGGGTCAGAAACGTCACGTCTACCCTTATACGAACAACATGTCCTTAGGAGTGTCAAGAAGAAAGCCCTTCGTTTGGCCCTTCGTTTTCAATGACGCAAGAGATCTGTGAAGACACATTTCGCAAAGTTGTGGGCGGGTTGCATAAGCTTAGAGACCAACTTAGAGCAAGGGCAAGGGAAGAATCCGAACGCGGTATAATTGATAGATCGTTACACGCTGCACTAGCGCCGATCCCATTTCCGAGGTCATTTTACAAAGAATCTCAATCCTTTCCAGAAATCGATGTTAGCTTCAGAACTCTGTCCTCAGACATCCTGCGTGTTTTCCACATGCATAGACATGACAGAACAACGAACCTGACAAGGGACCAATGGGAAGGGTTCAAAGAGATCCGTGACCTAATTAAACGCAATGTAATACGGCTTTCCGTTAGCGACAAGGGAGGTGAATTCGTGATTTGTTCACAGGCTTTGGACAAAGAAATCACCGAACTCCACCTTGCTGATTCCAGCGTTTATCGCGAAACTTCAGAGAAAGTTTTTCATTCGCAGTGTCGCAGATTAAACACATTATGGTCATCGGTTGGAAAATCGGCTGGTATAGATAGACGCCTTATAAAGAGACTAACGCTGAGTACGCCGACGTGTCCTGTGTTCTACAGCTTGCTTAAAGCGCACAAATTGTCTGAAGAAGACAAACGCTCATTGACTGCAGGAACATACAAAATACGGCCTATAATAAGTTGTGTAGACGGACCAACCGATCGGATATCTTGGTTCCTTAACAAGATTGTTGGTCAGCTTCTCAACTTTGTACCATCACACTTGGAAAACACGGAGAAGTTACTGGAACGTTTGCGCTCTTGCAGATTCCAGCCAGGTCGCGTAATTGAATCGTTTGATGTGACTGCCTTATACACCAACGTTGATAATACTGCAGCTCTACAGGCACTCTCAGAAATGCTTGACGAGCACGAGGGTAATATTACTACGTTCGGTTTAAGGAAGTCACACATAATGATACTTGTCAAGGAATGTCTGGGCTGCAATATCTTCAAATGGTCCGGTAAATACTTCTCGCAACTTCGAGGACTTGCTATGGGACAACGTTTAGCCCCGGCTTTAGCAATTTGCTTTATGAGCAAAGTTGAACGACCGGTAATAGAACGGCTACCCATAATGTACTGCCGATACATCGATGATTGCTGTGTCGTAACAACAACTCAGTCCGAAATGGATGAGCTGTTCAACATTCTCAACACGCAATCACAGTACATAAAGTTCACGCGAGAAGTTCCGTGTGAAGGCTGGTTACCCTTTTTGAACACACAGATTAGGGTGACAAACGGTCAGTACAGTGTGAAATGGTACCGCAAGGGTAGCTCCAAGAATATCATCATCCATGCAAAATCGGCCCATCCTTCAGCTGTGAAGAGAGCTGTGCTCCGCAACATGTTCAGAACAGCAGTTAGGATGTGTACGGGTGATGAGGAGCGCGAAGAGTCCCGAATGTTAGCCTGCAGAATAGCTAACCTCAATGGGTACGAAGTGCGACGAAGCTGTGTGCAACACAGGCACAACGCTAACGCGTTTAGCAATAAAATTTGCCTTTCACTGCCTTTCATTTCGGATAAGGTCACTGCAGCTGTACGTCAATGCCTGTTGCGAGCGAGCTTGGATGCAGATGTTGTACTGGTAAACATCCCGAGAGACAACATTAAACGTCAGCTTGTTCGTAATCGGTTATACGATCGCGTATGTATAACGCAAGACTGCGTGATTTGTCCGTATGGAAGAACAGGAGACTGCGCGCAGAAAGGCGTCATTTACCAGATAGAGTGTTTAACCTGCGGTGAATTATATATTGGGGAAACTGGGAGGCTGCTGGGCATCCGCATTAAGGAACATCTTGCTGGAAAGAGGAAACAAAGCTTGTTAACCCCGCTTGGAAATCACCGAAGGGAAGCCCACTCCGGTGACGATTTTAATGTGAAGTGCACAGTGTTGTATCATGAGAGCGAAATAGGGACCAGAAAAGCTCTTGAAGCCTTCTGGATTCACAGGCGCAATCCATCCATGAACAACAGGAACGAGTGCATCTCCATTACCAGTGAAATCTTGCCTTTTATCCCTTTGTGTGAGCTATGAGATGTCGTATACTGCTTCGCATACATTCTCAATACCACCGTGCTCGGAGCGGTATATATGACCGGACCAGTATGTCTCACTTGCTCCATGGCGACCAGTTGAGCCGGTTTCTTGGAACTGGTGGGATATCGGTGAGTTAGTTGGGGGCGGATGTGGGCTTTCTTCTTGACACTCCTAAGGAATGTTGTTCGTATAAGGGTAGACGTGACGTTTCTGACCCAATGAACTCTGCAGGATCAAACATTCCGAGCTTCTTTCAGACCTTGAAAAAGACGAGTTCGTCGAAACGTCGGTCGCGATAAAGAAATTTATACCGAACCTGTCAGGCAAAGAAGAGCAAAACATAGTTCACATTTCACTTATGGACTTTCATTTAATTTTTTTTTCATTAGTTCCTTCGGTACTTAGCGGGTAAGTGCTTACATCGAGAAGGGTTCGTGCTCGTTGAAGAGTTCCTAAAAACGGTTTCGCACAAAACTAGGAAGGGGAGGGACTTCGGGGCTGTCTGATCTTACTTACATTTTAACATGCCTTTCCGGTGATCTGTGGGCACCACGAAGTACGATTCTCTTGAATGATACTTCCGTACGTGTCTTCTACCCACACTGGAGATAACTTGATGCTGAAAGGTGGCTTAAATATTTCGCTCACCACTCTTTATTAACTGTTTATGTTACACTGCAAAGTTTTGACCTGTTGAAGTTGGAACACAAAACGTTTGTTCTGATTTTTTTTCATTTTGAATAGTAGTGCGCCTTTAATTGTATTCTTAACGGAATTTAACGATGAACCGGAAATCTAGCGGGCTTTCCTTTAAAAAATTGCACACAGAGTTCTGGGCGTTGAAATTTTTTAACCCTAGAACTCTGTATGCGCCCTTGGAGTGGATACCTAGTGACGCGTAGCGTCCTCGTGGTAGACTTCCAACCAGGTCCTCCGTCAGTGTCACTAATCATAAGTTCTAGCGGCCCCTTGGACGACGATGACGAGACAGCGAAAGAATACAGACAATGCCGTGACGCGCACGACGAGTGAAACAGGGCAACCCAGTGCCTACGTAAGCTGTATGTTCCAGCAGGGCGATAACCAAGCCCTGCGAACTGGAGCCGGATTCATCAACGCATGCCCGGGGTATAGGGGGTAGATGTACCCACGATGAGGCATTCATGATGAACATTACCCGCCACATTACCCGTCGTGGGTATAACAGTGGATAGAGGTACTTGACGATGGTCGTGGGTATATCCGCATACCCCAAGTGACAAAATGGCGCACCAGCAAGATCAGCTGTTCTCGTGAGTCCAGCCTTATCCTCGATTTTAGTTCACAAATGCGATTCGCATCCGCTACCCACTGCAGGCAGCGGGTATGACTCCCTTACGGTATCTCACCTATAACCACTGCTTGATGAATCTGAACCACACTTCAGGTCCAGGAATCGGACTCCGGCGCTGCTGGGTGCGTCTTTGTGAGGGATCCCACAATCCAGTGACCGTGAGCTGCTGACGGAAGACTGAGGTGACGTCCAGCAGCTCGGCGGCCTGCTTCTGAGCGAACAGGCCTGCACGTCGGCGAGGGCTCCCGAGAGCCGTCCCACGGTGGACCGCTGCGAATCGATACTGCCCACGAGTTCCCCTTGAAATCGTCGGAACAACACGATCGGCCTTTCGGCCTTCTGCCGCTGTCTGGTCTGTTCACCTGGCGCTCGTCCCGCTCCCCAACATCGAAGGCCGCCCTCCGAGGCTCCCTTATTCAGTTGTTCTTCCCAGCGACATTGTATTATGCCCGTACAGGGTGTAATTACCTTTCAAAACGAATTGCATTTGTTCTTCTTTCCATTTCATTTTATCTTAGTTTTTTTAAAAAGAAAAATAAGCCCTAGGCTAAGTCTCGCATGTAGGGCGTGAGATTTGGTGGTCTCAGGTCAGAGCTGAGAGTTCTGGGGCCGGATCCATCAACGACAAACAGCAATTTAACAGAGAACATGAATCCAAAATCCCTGATAGCGCGGTTTATTGAGCGATATGGTGAAGCATTTCGCCGCGCTATCAGGTATTTCGGCTGTATTTCCTCTGTTAAACTGCTGTAAGTCGTTGATGAATCCGGCCTTTGGTTAAACACTTTCTTGATCTCTGCTGTTTTCTTCTAGCACCTGTTCTGTTCCGGTAATCACCTGATAGGTTCGGGCATATCACTGCAAGCCTAGCGTTATAGTCCTGTTTAATTGCTGATAGCGATGCCCTTATCATTCTGGGGCTCAACTTTTATAGATGTTCTTGTCAGTTCGCATTCATTTCTCAAACCTGCTCCAATCAGGTCTTTGTTCCTGCGTTGTACGGTAGGAATTATTTCGATGTTAGGTACATCAGAAACGTGCACATGATAGGCTTGCTTGATCGACCCTAGAGGGGGGGGGGGTAACCGTAATGCACAAATTGCGTAAGTCATCCCATGTTCCATAATCACATCCCCGATTATAGAAAAACCCTCTGCATCATCGGACAGCGTTTGATGCTCTCGTGGGAATCAAGAGAGCGAATCGAGGCGCCGATCAGATTCTGATCGCAGATTGTATGCCCCTCTGATTGGAATAGACCCGCCTTCTTATGTAATCGTTTCGTTCCTTCCCAGTGAGGGTTAGGATGAGCACCCACAAATGTATTTTCCAAAGGTATTGTATATTTTCCTCCATGCATGTGATGGAGTCGCTGCTGCGCATGCACGAATCGATTCCAAGCACGATTCGGCACCAGTCACCAACGCTGATGGCAGTTTTTGTTTCGCGATCTGATGCCGGTTTAGTACAAGGTCTTGCACCGTGTCCAGTGAATGGATTGAAACTGCACGCAGGTGCAAGTCCTTCACAACACTTGGAGAATTCGGAGTGGATCTGTGGCCGCTAAAATCAGATCGGAATAGATTTTTTCGCGTCGGGGCGCAACTTTGGCATTTGAGCACGGTAGCATCAGTATAACCGCTCTATTTAAGCTTTTTCGCTCAGCGGGACTCTGCAGCTGGGTTCTGCGCTCTTCGAGCTACTCCAGGGTGGGTGCGATCCAAGCTGCTCGTGTGGAAACTGCTTTCCTCGACCAGGGGGCCTCCGCAGCTGTGTTCTTCTAGGCTAGGGAAGGGACTCCGGGATGTGGTCCACCCAATCTGCTCGTAAAATTGCTTTCGTCGCCCAGGGTAGTCCGGGTTTGGGTTCTGCAGAAGCGCGGACAGTTGAAAAAATGCGCACAAAACACCCGAAAATGGTGTAAACATCAAAACCGCTCAAATCTCAATCAGTCAGTTGAAATGCGAAAATGCCGCGACGCAGAAGAACCGAACCCCTGACATCTACTGCATGAGCCAGCCCCCATCCACTGCGCCATGAACCGTCTGGAGGTAGGACCACCGTGGGCATACAAGGGACCAGTACGCATCGGTCGAATGCCACGTGGAGGCTGACGCAGCTCACGTGTGCATTCGCGTCGAACGAGTGTGTTCCTGCACCAATTGCGGACGGCGCTGCCAGCTGCCAATTGTATAGAAGGTATGCATGGGGAGTCTTTACTGGCGCCAGCCTTTATCCTTAGCCTACCCGACTTCCCCTTTTTGTCTTCTGGGGCCGGATTCATCAACGGCTAACCCGCGGGTATAAGGGGTAGAGATACCCACGATGAAGCATTTATCTCTATCCCTTATCGTATCTCCAACCTGTATACCCCGCGTGCCTACAGGTTGAATTGTTGATGAATCCGGTCCCCGAAGTCGAAGTCTTCGTTCCCGATACCGCCCAGTGAAATGCTATGTATTCTGCTATAATCTTTTTTTGCGTGCATCTTTTCCGTGGTTGAGCTCTGGTCTCTGCACATAGTGAGCTCAAGAATCATTGTTGTTCTAATCCACTAGCGGTACGTGTGGTCAATGATGATTCTGTTTGTCACCGAGTCATGAGAAATTCTCTGCTAGAAGACTGCGCTTATATTAGACATCGGGGTTTCTCTTACAACCGGAGGGTAGTCTATCCTCACGCAGATCTCTAGATGCACTTTCTACAATACCGCTCACGCCGCACGGTCAAAACTGCGATTTGTGACGGAAAAATGCCGTCGCAAACGGTCGCATGCTCATAACTCCTTCAGTTTTAGGTTCTTTAAAAAAAGGTTGGTACCGTTCGTTTCGTCTATTGGAGTTCTACACAAAGATGTAGACTTTTGCATTACAACTGATTGGTTGAGACTTGAAGGATTCTGACTTCAATACCATTTTCAGAGGTTTTTGCTCAATTTTTCAAGTGCATGCTGTGGTATTCAACATGATGATGTATAAGTGTTCAACATCAGCGATACACAGGTACACAGTGCATGAAGCAGCACTGGGAACAATACGGGGAGCGAAGAAAGGCTACAGGCTCCTCACAGTCTGTTTCCATACATGGGCCAATGCCCTCGGGGAGAAACCATCCTGCTCGGACTTTCAAAAGAGACCAGGATGTGGCGTCGGAGGTGGTTCAAATGACAAACGAGGTCTGTGGATCCCGCAAATTAACCTAAACGGCATCGATACACACTTCCCTCATCTTTGCCTGTCGCCTGGAAATCAGAGGTCTGCTGGAGTTCTCTAATACCTAACACCAACAATGTCCGCTAATGCTCGAGTGGTGATCCACCTGCTCCCGCTGAAGTGTGGCCCACCTTTAGACAAGGAGCCTTCGAGGGAAGAAATCGAGTGGCCGAACGGGTGGCCAGCATACTCAAGGACTTCGAAGCACGTCAACTTGAAGTTGACGAAGACGAACAGCTGGAAGTGGTGGAAGAAGAAGATTAGGATCCGCAAGATGAACTGATAGATGTTGAGAGGCAAGCAATCAGTGGGCATATGGTAATGTTTTCGGGTGGAACGATTTCGCCCACGTCATTGTGTACGGCCTTCCTTTTGACCTGCAACAAAGGGACAACGTCCTGACGGTAAGTGTCGAAGCTGTGGGTAGCTGCAGGTAGCTGAAGGAGAACAGATTTGTTATAATGACATTGATAGTGGCGTCGCTGGTGTACCTGTGAGGAGCCTGTACCTTTTATACTCTGTCCGTATTGTGATCAGTGCTTCTGTTTCATGCACTTTATGCCTGTGCATCACTGTTGTTGAACGTTTATGTTGAGTAGCTTTCTCGTTGCCTATGGTTAAAAAAACCGGTCAGTAATAAACAAGTGGCAAGAAATTTACTCTCCACGGTGAACAACTGGTAAATTAGGCAAAAACATCTGAAAATGGTATATATGTCAGAATCCTGCAGATCTCAACCAACCAGATGAAATGCGAAAATGTAGCAGAGCTGGTGAATCCAATCCCCGACTTCTCATCCATAAAGCAGCGTCACTATCCACTGCGCTCCGATCCACTTGCCGGCAGGAGCGTCTCTGGCGTACAATACCCACGAATTCCATTGTAACTACAGGGACTCCTACTCGCTGTGTTTAACGACTTGGCAAAAATAAACACATTCGTATACTAATTGAGGGGTGGGGATTCTTCCTATATGATTCGCTCTCCCCGTTCAGACATTCGCTTCAGACCCTTCCCTTTTCGGATTGCATACACACAATTCGGCGCACTTTGAACGATGCGCGAAACTCAAACATCGTTTTATCATAAGGTCACACTTCCCTGGTTTTCGAAGAGGAGTGCCACAACTTGTTAAGAGATTGATGAAGAATATTCGATTATTCGATTATTCGAATATTCGAAGCCTTCAAATATTCAAATAAACGAATATTCGAATATTGGCCTCTTTAGAATGATCGAATAAACGAATCATTCGACTATTGGACTTTTTTTCGAATAGTCGAATATTCAAATATTCGAAATTCGAATTTATTCGAAATGCGACTACTCGAAATTCGAAAAGGACAAAGGTGTACTGGGTGGCCGAGTGGATGCTGCGCGAACTCTCAAGAAGGGGTCAGGGTTCGATTTCGCAGGGGGACTTTATGTGCTGCTGGTATCGTCCTCCGGATTCTTTTCCATGTAGAATGGATTTCGACTGCAGCACCTTACCATAATCGAATTCTAACCCTTCGCGAGATGTTGGTTTGCGTCACGTGGGGTCACTTTTGCGCTGGAACTTGCTCGGCTAGCTTAGGAATTTTCCTTACACCTTATATGCCGGCTTGGTTTTGGCAAATTTTCCTTGTGTTATCTCATCTTCGAACATGACTAGCGGTTGCTACTTTGATCCAGCATCCAGCAACAACACCATCGTTCGGCTTGATGGATTTTTGCCCAGAGTTGATTGTTTGAGACCGCAATCTCGAGAATGTGTCGGCCAATGGGTACGCACATTGTTGGTCGGATGGATGGATCGTTTTCATTTCATTTTGTTTATTCGACGTCGATCATCTGATAGATTTTTGCTCTTACAGTTAGATGTTCGCTTGAGGTGGTAACCATGCAAACTATACGTTGGCTGATGGACACACTGACACACTTTACAACAGATGAGCAATATCGGTTTTGTTTTGTGCCCAAAGTGGATCGTTTGAGACGGTAATCACCACCTTACATAGGTAAAAAATATCGATCTGCTGACCTCTATCGATCGATTTCATCGGTTTTTTCGCCCAGAGTTCATCGGTGGAGAGGATAATCACGCTAATATGGTGCTGATGAAAATACTTCACAATAAATTAACAATATGGATCGATTGACCATTACCGATCCATTTCATCGGTTCTAGGACGGCGCTGTTCGTTTCAGGGTTCGTTTGCGTTGAACGATCAACGATTTACCGAATTATTGCATTTAACGGCGTTTTTCGATAAAATTTTTTAGGGAAATTTAGCGACGAAATCTTTCGTTAAATTGCGTTAACGACATTTTACGCACAATTTTGGAAATGGTGAACAAATGTCGTTAAAAATTAAAATGGAAAAATGAAAATATAAACAATGAAAATAAGAAAATGAAATGGCAGAAGTTGTTCGTTTGATATGGTAACCACGAAAGTACTCTCGGCTCACGACCTCACGGCTCACGGCCATCGCAGATTTCCCATTGGGGCTTAATTTCTACGAACCATTTGTTGTGGCTGCCCTTGCTTTCCGTTTAATTGGGAGAAGAACTTTTATTCCTTCTTCTTGCTCCTCCCCTTCTTCATAGCTATGTAGCTTGTGTAAGTGGTTCATTCATTCTTTCATTCATTTTAGCTAACAACTACAACGGAATTCTACAAAGTAAAAAAGGTAGTTTTGAGAATGACAACGCCCTCTCGCTTTACCTGGAGTTAGCGCAGTTGAGAGCGGCCCAAGATTTTAAATATATCGGTGTTGACTGAAAAGTGGGAGCCACAAGCTTCAGAGTTTGACGACGCGCTACTTCTACAACCTACTAATCGTAAGCACGCAGCTAACTGGACATTGGATCCGACGTCGGTTCGGATAGTTCGGAGCCGTCATTTTTTCAAGCCCTGGTTGGATGGATTGTGCTAATAATGGGATGTTTGAAAAGCCCAAATCTTGGGATAATTCAGATGGGGCGATTTTCATTAGGTCGGTTTTTTGGATGATTTAGATAACTGATTTTGATCAGAACTTTAATGTCCTAACCGATTCGATATCCGATGAGAGATCCAAAGAGAAATCAGTCATTTGGATCCAAGAAAACCCTTCTCGTTAAAGCTACTCTTATCTAGATCACCCCGCGACGCGGGGCTTTTCAGAGATGCTATTATTCGCTTAATATTTTCAACCGGGTTTGAAAAATGACGTATTCGAATAATTGGAATCGCCGCCGGACCCAACGGCTAAAACGGACAAAGTCATTCCGGACGAGTTGCATATCTCAAAGGCCTCTTTAAACTTATACCTACTTCGGGCAGTCGCTCAGAAGGGAGGCATGAAGTGTATCTTGAAGAAGAAGGTTCAAAACCGCGGAGTGGTGCGCAATTATCTCTTTCTCTCAAAAGCTTTGCGTATGCCAAAACCTTTCGCAAAAAAGGGGAACATAATGTCTCAATATACAGGGTGGCTGAAAAGTTCGGGCAATTTTTCAAAGTATTTCAGCAGTACGAAAAAACTACATAAACGCCAAAGATTTACAAACAAAAATAACAGAAACTTCATTAGATCAACAACAACATAATACAACAGGAAAATTCACAACAAGTGCTCAAAATTTCCTCCTTTGGCTTCAATACATTTTCGCAGTCGTTTTGGGAAGTCGCTGATGATGGTCGCACACTGCTCCGCTGTAATCTCGTCCCAGGATCTCAACAACGCCGATTTCAGCTGCTCAACGGTGGCGTATCTTGTAGTGGAGATCTTCTGCTCCATGATCGACCACACAGAATAATCCATCGGGTTGAGATCAGGCGAGTTAGATGGCCAGATGTCCCTGCTCCAAAACCCTGGGAAGAGCTCCTCGCAAACGGCGATCGTGGATTTGGCGGAATGCGCTGGTGCCCAGTCCTGCTGAAGAGAAAATCCGGTTTCGCCAAAATGGCTCGTCGCCCACGGCTCCAGTACGTCGCGGAGGACATATTGCTGGTAGCTGGCAGCGTTAATTTTGACGTTCTGCTCCATGAAGACCAGCGGCGTCTTTCCGGAAGCGCATATTCCAGCCCACACCATCACCGAGGCTGGAAAATGGCGGCGGCTGATGGTCCTTGCGGCCGACGTCTTCTGCTGACCCTTCTTAAGCAGCTGCCGGCGATTCTGATGGTTGTGAACCGGCTGGACCGTGAAGATCTTCTCGTCGGTGAACAGCACCTTCGACAAGCGACCATCGCCGACCAGCTGACGCATTCGCCTGCATTTCCTCAACCTCTCAGCTTTCATCGCGTCGCTGAGGAAGTGAATACGAGCTACTTTGTAGCTGCGTAATCCCAGCTTCCTCCTGGCAATATGCTGGACTCGTTCCCTACTGATCCCGAGATCCGTAGCCATCTTGTTCATCGATACCTCAGAATTCCGGCTAATGCGACAACGAACCTTGTTGATGTTCTCCGGTGTTGTCGCAGTGGTGGGACGGCCGCTGCGGGGACGGTCCGAGGTCCCGCCAGTCTCCTTGTAGCGTCTTACAATCTTGTAGACGGTCCTTTGTTTGAAGCCGGTTGTTCGAACTATGTCCGCGGTCCTCATTCCCGTCTTGTGCAGCTCGACGACGGTGATAAGCTCACTTTCACGAGACATAACGCAAGCACAACTGAAAACGAGAAAACTGGAGCAACAGATTCTAGATTAAAATTGCGCGAGGAATACAACGGAAACAACAGAAATAACAAAAAACCTCAATTTCAAGGCCAAAAGTAGCGCCGCAAAAAATTGCCAGAACTTTTCAGCCACCCTGTATAGTGTTATAGGATGACAGTGAAGTGCTTTTATGAGGCAAAAAATGAATACCAGCAAAATCATGGGAAAAACATCTTCATGGATGATGAAATCTATAAGAAAGCGTGCTTGAAGTTGGAGAGAGCACTACACGTCTGGGTGGTTCGTTCGAGGAAGGCATTGAGACGTGTCTGTAGTCCATCGTCGTTGCGAAACTTCGAAAAGAAACATCACCCTCAAAGAACAGCTGCTCTTTCAAATGACACTCCTGTCTGCAACTGAATGTAGCGGTGTAGTTGAGGATACCACGGAAGTAGGTAAGTTTTCCAGATAGCTCGTGCTAGGAACGAATCTAGAAACTGCTGAGATCGTCGAACTAATTAGTTACTGGCACGAGAGGTTCAGTTCTGTGCTTCCTGTAGTTAATTCTTTGGGAGCGCCAATCCAGGAGACAACCCCTACTAAACCTCACGGTAGCCTTCTCGCTCGTTTAGGGGTTGCTACAAACATGAACTTTCCAATTCATTTAACGATCCTCATGCAGTTGTCCTTAAAATCCTGCAACAATTACTCAGTTTCCAAGTTTAAATGTCTTACTTACCAGTAATCTCTTGTAGCGCTACCCATTGCACTCTCGCGATTTTTTATTTCGTTTCGATATAAAAACTGTCCACACTTGTTGTTATGTGCTACTTCTCTCTGCCGTACTGATGACCCTCCAGGTAGTGGTAGCTGTTTATTATCTTCAATATCCTGTACAGAACTGAACCAGAACATTACTCTCATCGAAGTCCTGCATTTCACTTCATACTTAAATTTGTGAATATATTTTAACTAATCCTTTCCCAACGCCCCTCTCTGATAAGGGAACTGTCTGAACGGTACGCCGGAACGGCAAGAACGAGTAATATAGGGAGAATCTGTGTCCTCCAAATAGTAACAGAACATGTTTTTGAGAATCCTTAAGGCAAACGAGCAGGAGGCTGTAATGGTTAAGGGTGCGCAGAGCGAGTTTACCACGGGAGCGCCAGCTGATTGTGTTGTGGACTAGGTGGCGCAGTGGTGGTAGGGTTGCCTCATATCCGTGAGGTCGAGGGTTCGATTCTTGGGCTACGCCGAGTTTTTGCACTTTTACCATAGTATCGGATTTTCATAGAGATTTCCATATCTGAACTTGTTTTTGGCTTCACAGTTCCTGCCCAGCGGTACTCCGCCACAGCCCAAGCTTGGGATCGCGATGCAGTCCACTTTCCCCAGTTCTCAAACTTGGATAACAAAAGTATAGTATAGTGCTTTGATAGTGCTTTCACTGGTTAGTGGCGTCGTGACACCGGCACAATCCTCTTCTGGTTGAAACTTGTGGTCCTCTTCTTCCACTACCTGCAACTTCTCCACTTCGTCGATTTCCAGCTGTCGCAGTTCGGAATCCTGTAGGATACTTGCTATCCTTTCCGCCAGCTTCATTTCGTCTCTCGAAGGGACAGCATCCAGTGGAGATCCGCACTTCAGTGTCAATAGATGAGTGACCACTCTAGAGTTAGCAGGCATTGTAGAGTCAGTGTTGGCGGCAGCAGCTTGCGCGACTTTGTAAGCATAACAGAGACGACAATATTGATCGAGGTGGTAGGTCAAGTTGAAGATCATGTGGTCTCCTCCTACACTTGGAGTACACTGGTGGCACTCATCGCAACGATACTAATAAATTGCATTTTTCTGCTGCCGCTGTTTCATGTTGTTGCTGTGTCAAAATTTGTTACGTTGACAACGAGAACAATTTATTGGAGTAAAGGCTTCATATGAAATTGCATTTGGCATATTTCGGACATTGCCGGTGAATTACGATATGTCAACAAATAATAAGTAGTAAAACATCTTACCGTAGCAAACTCCAAAAACAAGTTCAGATATGGAAATCCCTATGGAAATCCGATGCTATGGTAAAACTGCAAAAATGGCCGTAGTATGGGAATCGAACCCCCACCTCACGAACTTGAGGCAGCCCCTCTACCATAGCGCCACCCACCCCATTACACCAGTATCTTGTGTTGCCGTGATGAGCTCGCTCTGCGGACCCTTAACACTTACACTCTCCTACTCGTTTGTCTAAAGGACTCGAACAAAACAAAACACGTTCTGTTACTATTTGGAGGACGGAGATTCTCCCTATAGCACTCATTCTTGCCGTTGCGGCGTGCCGTTCAGACAGTTCCCTTGTGAGAAGAAAATATCGGTCAAGAAACTAATATTCCCAAAAACTAATGTTATGTTCGTGATCGACGCTTCAATTAACCCAATCTTGTCAAAACGCCGGCGAAAAAATTGTTTCGGCAGATTGCGGGAGCTGCGTCGGGTATACATACGTATGGTGGTGGTAGATTTTGGGAGTCGCTTCGGAATTCGGAATTACCTGTTTAGAATGTCAATAATATTTCCCACTTTATAGAAGGAACATGGAAAAGGAATGTCGACTAGGTGGGAAAACGTAGGTATTAAAGCGATTTTCAGCGCTTACACCTATCCCAGCAACGAAAACGGATTTGACGTCTCCAATCGCGTTGTGTTGATGGTTCAAGGCAGCACTTGTCGGTCATATTCAAAAATGAGACTGCACGTGTGCATCATTTTTAAAAGCCATACAGCGCAATAAACAGGTGAGATGTATGGGCAAGGTGCGAAGAAAAATTACTAAAGAAGGGAACAAGTTCAGTTGTGTAGCGCTACGTGACGGAAACTAATGTCGTCTCGCGTAAGATTTGAATTCGGTCGTGGTACTGTAGTCGAAATTCGACCTACTCGGACATAAACCCAGAGAGCAATTTCAACGACCCATAAGCACCAGCTTCGAAATCGAATTTCTAACCCTCTGTGAGTCCGCGCAATCGTCAGAACGCCATGATTTGGCCACGATTATGGCGCCAGACTGTTTTCAAGTCAATTTTTGCGTAAGGTAAAGCAGTTCCAGGCGTCAGGCTTGCCTCACTTGCCCGCACCGGGGTACTGCATCTTTTTTCTCACTTTTGTTCTACCTAGGAGACCTCAGGAAACTTGGAGACCACCGTGCTCTCCGAACAATCCCCTACAGTTGGTCACTGTCAATAGCTCAGTTGGAGGAACTCCAAGGTTGACCGTTGATCTTCATCGCTAGACTAGGCTCACAGAAATCAAACCGTGCTAGCATAAATAACTTCGAGATCTTCAAAGCTCCCTGCGAATCTTTGTCTTGAACAGAGGTGGAAATTGATGACAGTTTCTGCGTCCGCCAGTGCACAGTTAGTGCACGTTTAAGTTTGGCGGCTCCTGTGTTGCAGGAAATGGTCGTGGTGTCGTAGCGTTGTTCGTCCTTATGCTACGAAATTAGTCGGACTGCCGCATAGTGTTTTCCGAGCGGAGTTTAATTACGGTATGCACCCGTATGGCCGCGCAGTGCTGAGGGCACCCCGTGGCCACCGAAACCGGTTCTGTCCTTCGCCATGTCGCCTAGCACACATACCAGCAATTTTTTCCAAGGTCGCCGCAGCAATCTATCGCATGGGTGAAACTCTTCGCTATCTTCGCCTATCTTCAGGTCCCTATTTTGTTCCTGTCTTGCTCTTTATGCCGAGAAGCGAGTTATTGCCTTCTGTAGGTTCATCGGCTCAAAGACACCTACATATTCTGTACTGGCTCCCGAAGTGAACTGCTTGTACTAGCCCGCTTGCACCCCTGTTTTTTCGCCAGACAACTACGATGTCAGATCATCGATTCTGGATGGATGTGAAGCCTGACTATTTCGTGTGCCATTGAAGCCCTTCTCCAGACGTGGTGCTCATCCGTTTGCCTGCTTGCACGACACCCTTCTCTGCTGCATCGCTCTCCCTCCCTGCTCTTCTCGCCACCCCAAAGAATGCGAGCTCGCTGCCCGGCGACATTTCCTCGTGCGCACTAAACGCGGCCGCTCTGCAATGGAAGCCGTTGCGGCGCTTGATCAATGTTCCCCCATGCCGTCTCCTTCTGAGGTTCGTTTCGTGAACTTCCGCGTACAAACGTTGGCTGACTGAGTCCTCACGGTGTAATGTGTTCATATTTCACTTCTGCTTGCTGCTTTTCCTCTTCATTTTTCTTAGCAGCAGCAGAGTTCACTGCCTACGCTGTCGTAGATGTGACCGCTTGAATGGGATTCTCCTTTACCGCACTCTGTGATCCCACGAAAGAATATGGCGCTGTAGACCACCTCTCAGCCGTAAGAATTTCCCATCAGTTGGAAACGTAGTGGACATTTTGTCCAGTAGATAAGAAATGTTCAGCAATACGGTAATGCTGAAAACAGCTCACGGCATCAACACTTTAAACATGTACTGGCCGTTCTATCACGATCGGGTAAATCATTCGGTGGTGATCACAAGTATTGGACTTATTTTTCAAAGTACACAACTTGAAGAGGGCTATCAAAAAGAGTTGCAAAAAAGTTTTTCGTGCTTTTCCGCCCAAAGATCAAAAATACGGCCGGTACTGTATTTGACTGTGCTCCTTTCTTTGGGATGAGAGATTAGATCATTAATGGTTTTGTATCGGGAGGATCTGTAGAGACGAACCTAATCAAATGCATGACTGATTGGACTAAAGCGCTTGATAGCAAGCGCTGCTGTGATGTTATTTATTTTGACTTTGCTAAGGCGTTTGACAGGGTATCTCACAAAAAGTTGCTGTTCAAATTGGAAGAACTTAGGATACATCCAATGCTAACGAAGTGTGTCGCTGATTTTCTAAATGAGAGAACGTTTCAAGTTAAAATTGGACATGTTTTCTCCGAAGTTAAACATATAACAAGTGGATTACCTTAAGGAGGGGTATTATCGCCTATATTGTTTAACATTTTTACTTCGGAAATACCAGAAATTTTGCGAAATGTTTGTGATTGTGCCATGTATGCAGATGATGTAAAAATATACAGGGTCATGGTGTTGATGATGAATTATGTCTTCAAAGAGGAATCAACTTATTGGTTTGCTGGTCCAAACAATGGCAGCTCCCCTTGGCTCCGCACAAAACGAGTTTCATGCGTATTAGCAGCACGTCATCAACTGCACAGCACACATATGAAGTGGACGGTCTCCACGTCACATCGGTGGATTTCATTAGAGATCTTCGTTTCACATACAGCAGCAAACTAGACTTTTCTGAACATGTCAAAAACCGTTGTAGGATAGCACTTCTGCGAACATTTCACATATTTAAAGTACTTTCTACAAAGAACAGAGCTCTTTTAATAAGGGCTTACAAGACTTACATACGACCATTAGTTGAAACGAGCACTACAGTATTCAACCCTAGTAGGATTAGAGATATCTCCAGAATTGAGAAGATCCAAAACAATTTGACTAGGAAATTATCTATTCGCATGGGAGGCTTCTTATACTCCAACATCCCCAGTGCAGTGATCAGAAACAGACATTTGGATCTTCCATCCCTCGTATCACGACGAAAGGTATTTGGTGTTTGTTTCGTTCATAAAATTCTGCACCAGCCAAGTGTGGCTGTGATTATGAAATTATATAGTTTAATGCCTTCCCGAACTAGAGGTGGTATAATGAAAATAGCCTTGCCTTGTCCGAGATCTACAGTTCGTGCTGGCTTCTTTACGCATAAAGCAGGTAGCGCTTACATAAGAATCATGAAAAACCTGTCAAATGCTTACTCTATACTCCAGTTCAAGCGTTATACATCAAAAATGTTGCTTAAGTTTGACGCACTCTAGTCATGGAGATCGACCACAACCAATTCTTGTTTGATTGTGCATTTTCTGAAGTTTGTTGTTTATTTTTTCGTACTGTCCTACTTCTATCTCGCGCCTGCCTTTCGCGACGTAATAAAAAATAAATAAAATAAATAAAAAAGTAAATGCGAGGATGCCCGACCGCTAGTCGTAGGAGAGCAATGCGGACAAGCATGGCGCCGGAGAGGATTCAGCACCACGGGTGGCCGTAGATAAAATCCTGATTTTTATAAATCGTATGTCGTAATTGCGAAAAAACCGTCATAAACCGTAAATCGTAAGAGTTGGCTGACGTTTAGTGTAGTGCAAATGTTTAGCTCTTTTGCCAGTGTTGATCAAGGGTGATCCAATACTTATTTTGTGTATTTAACGTCTTATTTTCAGCCTAATTATTAGATTTTTCTTTTTGTTTATTTGTTGTCAAGCACGTTCCAAATCAAACTTCACACCTTTTGAGAATGTCAGAATAAACTGCTGATTTGAATTTTTACCTTAGCTTATGTATGTTGTCCTAACAAAAAGCTTACATCGTTCGAATGGCAAAAAATTCCCTACCTCTTAGCAAACTTTTAGCTTGCGAACAAATCTGAGGTTTGTTAGACTTTAGCAAAAAGGCGCTGTACAGTAAACAAAGGCATAAAATTTGCTTATTCGCCGACTAGCTCGGCGAAACAGCAATTATGCAGGTAGTCGTCGCGTCGCCGACTGCGCGAGCGCATGGCGCATTCCTATTGAATGATGCGTCAGGAGTTCCCCGCTTTTCTACAATTTTAAGTCTTCTAGGAATATTTACATGGCATACGTATAGGAAACTTGAAAGAAATGAAACAATATGGCCATATTTCTTTGGCAGCTTTGTAGTCTTTTTATGGGAGGAAAGTATAATGTGTAATTTTCTTAAGACGTCTTTAGTTCGATTTCGTAGGTATTCACTCTGATGATGTTAAAACCGCTACAAAAATGTAAACATCCTCTGTTAAATTAGAAAGTACTTAGCAACAACTACGACACAATACGCGAGTTCATCTGTGTTAACTGTAAAGAGATTGTAACAAGGATGCTTCTTAAGTTTAAAGGGTCACAAATTTCTGAAATGTCGATCGACAATGTTAGTCGACATATTGCATTGCGGTTTACTAAGGAGGCTAGGAATAAACATGCTATTTTCAACTAATCATACGTTTAGAAGCGAATTCCGCAATATACCTATTTCTAGACTGCGCTCATTCACCGGCACAATTCATCCGAGTAGTAATGAGTCCCGTGTTCCTAGGATATTATACCCTATGTTGCATTCGGTGGACTTAACAAAATAGCACGGCGGACTCGATACTGAACATTTCAAATACATACGGCTATACCAATCAAGGTTTGACAAGAAATATGTACTAATGTTTATTATAACTACAAAAAACACGAGATAAAATACAAAAACGAGATACACGCGAGGGAGGCTGACAGTGAGTTACTTTGGACTAGGCTCCCTTTCCCGATGTGAACTAGTAGCGCATTTATTGCTGAACTAACGATGAATTAATCCCAGGGGGTTTAACCATTCAAATTTCCCGATCTCCGCACAAGAGGAATTCCGCCGGAGGGGGTCGCAAGGGGCGAGGCGGACAATGAGAAAGTAGCGGAGTCACGAAGCGACGAGGAGACAAACTGACTGAGTGAATTGCTCCCGACCCGGCACCGCCGCAGCGATAAGACCAGGCCGGTCGATGGGGGATCAAGGAGTTGATTGAGCGGTCAAAACGGAGCATTGCCTCGCATATGCAACACTCCCGGACGGAAAAGGAACTTTTTGGACTACGAATTGTATTGCATTACTGAAGTGACCCATAGCCCATTGAAATGATCTGCGCTACATGATTCAGTCGCAAGTAGGGAGCCTTTACAAGGAAAAGCTAAACACGACAATGAACGACTACAAAACGACGAATTCAGTATTAAACGAATATCTTCGACCGGTGTTAGTAGCAATGCCATAAAATGAAAAAGAATTAAAAAATAGGAAGTAAATAAAAATGTGAACCTTACAACAAAACGGAACTAATCCTTAATCACATGGCTGGATTCAATGACGTGTGAGCACTCCTATCGATTTCCAAACATTCCTATCGATTGTCGTCGCAACAGTCGATCGATCAGTCAAGTACTGCATCTGTTAAAGTTCCTGAACGAAAACGATCTCCTACAGACACATCGTGTTTGTGACAATTGATTCGGATTTCTCCTAAATCCGATGTACTATCTATTTCGTTCTTAGAAAGGTATCGAAACATTGAATGTGAAATATCGCGTTCTCGAACGGTCTATGGAATAATGAGATATTGTACTACTACTCAGCTTAATTATGTACAAGATGGATGTCCTGGGGATGAACTACATAGTGGATTAGGCGAGGAAGTTCTGCTGTGTCATTCCATAGCAGAGGGATACGTGGTGACCTCGACCACAGATATAGCAGAGTTTTGCATTACATTGGGAACTGCGATATCCCGATTCCAGACACTTCCGCAAGGTCTGCACTAAGGATCGAAAGAGTTCCTTTCTATTTGTTGATACCTGTTTGGAATGTTGCTTCTGTTAGCCCGTAGGCTTCTGTGAGCCAAGGGAGACCTTGCGGTAGAATGTGAATTATTATGCACTAGCAATAAATGAGAGACGAGGGACGACGCCAAAGTCTTTTTTGAGTAGGCAAGGACGATTGCTTGTGCTAAGTATAAGTGAAATAGCTTCCGGATAGTTGCTAGCGGAGAGGCGCACGAAACTGATCAAGTCCTTAGCGGTTCCTTTGAGTTTAGCTTTAAGATGTAGGAATTTTAGAGGTGTGATACACTATCACTCTAATGTACCGCCATTGAGAACATTTCCCAAAATTCTGGAAATATCTTTATTTTTTCCGCTAAACTCAGGAATTTCCAAGCTCGGAAGTTTTACAAACTGTTCCGAACCGACGCCATTGTGACTGGTGGAGACGTTTTCAAGGAATTGTGTACTAGCTCCTTTGTCCCTTCCTGAACTCCGGTACAATTGTTGTAGTAGGGAGGCTATGTATTACGCTGAAACGTGTCTGCACTAATATTTTCAGACTATGTACGAATATAAGGCTTTCGACTTATAGGCAGTATTTCTTGATAAGCTGCCGTATATGAATCCTGTCCATTCAGAGTCACTGTAGTATTAAGTGTTTGCCGTAGTCTAAACTTTGGATCTTGCACAGAATCGAGTTGCTTTTGAGCAGTTTTGATCGATGAACAATTAACAGGAATAGGATCTCGATGACGCTCATGTAATAGAACAAGATCACCTCTTATCTTGCCATCCACATCCAGTCGATCCAGAAAGGTTCTATCGAACGAAGACGTTGTTGCCTTCAGCGCGTTAACACCTTTACTCCACTGCGCCTTGACGCAGCCAGTAGATGACATACTGGACACGTGTTGAGGGTGGGGAATACGCAGTATTCGTCCACAGACAATAAACCCCAGTTCGTGTAAACCTGAACCAAACTTACACGCCGCGTCGGGTGATCCAATTGGACTGCCCGATAGTTCACATGCCGAAATGTACAGTAGAGAAACAAATGAGTAGAGTTCACAGCAAAGGAGCTAGGACTCAAATATTCAAGTAGTCAGCCTACTAAAGTAAAACGGAAAAAACGGGTGCTACGAAGTGCGACAACTATTTAGCCTGTAGGATTTTTGATTAGAGATATCATTTTTCACCAGGCCTGTTAACGCTTTTCTTCCATACCTACACTAATCAACTGATTATACACATAATTCTCTAGAGATGAAATGGTAATTGTATTACTTCCTGAGGTTGTAGTGCTTGAACTAGTACATAAGCCATCAGAATAGTTCAAGCGAACCAATGGAGAAAAAAGGGGGCCCAGCGCCCATTTCCACCTTCGTTGTTGGTGGAGCAGCGACGAGTTTTTTTTTTTTGAAATACCATACCCTAGCTACCTTATTGGTTGGCCAAACCACATAGTAGAGGGATGAAGGGCCCTTCCCCAGGTGCGTCCGCCAGTCGGACTAACTTGCTCGACGGTTATAACCTCTCACTGCTTCACCGCCTTAGAAAGGGTCCACCCCAATCCGCGTGGGTGAGAGGAATTTTTTGCTTAATTATTATCTCCACTTAGTAATCTGCTCGAGTGAACTAATCTGATTTAGCAAAATTTGTTTACATCTCCACCCCTGTTCGGACGTTAATCTGGCTAGTTGCCACAGTCTAGCGAGACAGTTTCGTCCAGGATGGAGATGACCTTAGAATCTTGACAAATGTACTAGCATCCAAGTGAGAACCTTCGGAAGCAAACAGTTATTAATTGTTAAGTTTTTTGCAAGGTGTGGAATTATATCAATATTAGCCCGAGAATCCATTTACCACCGGCCGATTCACCATGTTGCATTCGGTGGACTTAACAAAATAGCACGGCGGACTCGATACTGAACATTTCAAATACATACGGCTATACCAATCAAGGTTTAACAAGAAATATGTACTAATGTTTATTATAACAAAAAAACGAGATAAAATACAAAAATGAGATACACGCGAGGGAGGCTGACGGTGAGTTATTTTGGACTAGGTTCCCGTTCCTGATGTGAACTAGTAGCGCATTTATTGCTGAACTAACGATGAACTAAATCCCAGGGGATTTAACCATTCAAATTTCCCGATCTCCGCACAAGAGGGATTCCGCCGGAGGGGGTCGCAAGGGGCGAGGCGGACAATGAGAAAGTGGCGGAGTCACGAAGCGACGAGGAGACAAACTGACTGAGTGAATTGCTCCCGACCCGGCACCGCCGCGGTGATAAGACCAGGCCGATCGATGGTGGATCAAGGAGTTGATTGCGCGGTCAAAATGGAGCATTGCCTCGCATATGCGACATCCTGTCAGTCATATGGGTCTCATTGGAACTCATTTTCACGATCGGTTGGATACCTCTTCACTACGCCTATGTTGCACGCTTCTATTGGGCACTGTTCCATTCTACCGTGCTCGAGTCACTTGAGCTCCGAAGTAAGCCTAGTGAAGGTTTACTCAAATATTAGGTTATCCCATAAGTCCCCACCGTTTTTTTCAACGATTCACTGCAAATTCCGCCGGCGGTATCTTGCATAGAGCTGCAAAGCTTTCAAAAGAGAATGATTTACTCTATCAGAACATGCATTGCATTTCTTTTTCACCATGAATTTTGTCAATTCTTAGGTCGTTGAAGTGAAAAAGTGAAAAAGTAGCCATTTGCGCACTTGTTACTCCGCTTAGGTTTGTAATGTTTTGCGCAGTTTTTTCGAGCATTTGGAAGACAATGTTCTGTACTACAAGAATATGTGTTAGTGCTATTTGCTCATTATTGACTTTTAGGTCATCAAATTGGGACGTCCGAAGGAGGATGGTTATTTTTGCCGACAGCTCCTGCTCTGTGGTTGGACTTTTTGGGTTGGTGTTATATGTCATTCGAAAGAGAATGTCTTGCTCTATAAGAATATGTGTCGCGTTTGTTGATTTCTTTTGAATGTCAACAAAATGCCAAAAAGAGAAGAATCGTCTTCACCAACAACTCCTCCTTCTTCAGTTGTTGATATTCGACAGAAATCAGCGTGAGCCAATAAACGCGACACAAATTCTTACTGAGCAAGACGTCTTATTCCAAACGACATATAACTCCAAGCAAAAAAGTCCAACCACAGAACCGGAGTTTTGGTAAAAATTCAGACGGAAAAGTTTTTTTTAATTCCTAATTTGATGGACTAAAAATCAATAAAAGGCAAGTGGGAAAATAGGACCAACACATATTCTTGTAGTACAGAACATTGTCTTCCAAGCGCTATAAAAAAACTGCGCAAAAAATTACAAACCTAAGCGAAGAGAACAAGTGCGCAAATGGCTACTTTTTCACTTTTCACTTCAACGACCTAAAAATTGACAAAATTCACGATGAAGAAAGAAATGCAATACAAGTTCTGATAAAGCAAATCATTCTCTTTCGAAAGCTATGCAGCGCTATGCAAGAGACCGCCGGCGAAATCTGCAGTGAATCGTTGAAGAAAACGGCGGAGACTTATGGGACAACCTAATATATGAAAGTGCACAATCCTGGGCTTTAGAGCATTTCCATTTGCAGAAGTGTACGTCTGCTTCTGATCAATGGTGTTGCACCAACGTTTGAGCTGCCTTAGAATGTCTTCCACTGTACATTCATCAACGAGCAGGAAAGGATTGCATAGGCACGACTAAGAATTACGCGGTGCAAAGACTAGCCACATCATGGTAAACTCTGACTTAGCTGCGAGATGTGGCCAATAGTCTTTGTTAGAATTCTGAAGCAATGTCAGATTAACCTCAGGCACAAGAAGGAAACGCTCTTCTCCCCATTTCTCGGCTATGCTTGATCTTCATTGAAACTGAATACACCGGCTGAGGATCTAGCAAAAGATAGCGCTGGCGCTCTGGCGAGGCAACAGTCATCGTTGAGTTTCGGTTGACGGTTTCGCTCCGTCGCTGCTCCGAACCAGGAGTGCACATTTATCGGTTAACGATTTAACGGATCTAGCGAAGTTACGGCATTTTTCGTTAAAACCAGGCTTAATGACTTCACTGAGTTTATCACATTTACCTTTAATCTTCATTAAAGTTCCAGGCCTCATCCTCCTGATTAGCACTGTTCCCAAAAAAAACTATTGAAATCAGCAAGATTAATTTAATGCCTTTCTGAATTTATTCTGAGTTCTTGGAAATAACGCGTTTTAGGGGCGCATATAGCTCAGTCGGACGGTGTGCCGGCTGTCGCGCGCAATCGATACCAGTTTCCTGGTTCTAGTTTTCCGCTCAGGCCAACCAAGCCTTCCATCCCTCCGGAGTCGGAGAATTGGTATCAAACTTGTCTGGGAAGGACGCAGTGCTGACTTCTTCATCGACTGGCCACCGAAAGTCATTGTATGACCAAATACGTATTCAAATCGCCTCCACGACATCCCGTAGAGGTAGAATGCGCGACGCATACCAAAGAAGATTGAGTAAAATATACTGGTCTAACCTCGTTGGAAGATATGACTATCCTCACTTGGCGCTGCTTATCCCGGAGCTCGCCACTGGGAAAGTCGAGACAGAGAGAATGTTTTCGGCCGCTGGACGTATTGTAAACAATTTTAGAAAAACGCTAATAACAAAAATTAGGAAAGCTACTTCCCCTAAACCTTAACACGTTGATGACGTGTCATGCCTTTTCGGAAGTGTGGGACCGCGGACACGATGTTATGCCACAGCAAAAAATAAAAAAAGGGTCGAGGTTTTCTTTTCTAATAGAACAGTCGCACGAAACGGTTTCGCAAAAAACTAGGAAAAGGGGAACTACGGGTTCTGCCTGATCGCACATTTTAAGATGCCTTGTCGGTGACAATCTTCAATTATAATTCCATATCTGTTCTTATTCCACACCCCGTTGCCTGTTGCTAACTTGTTGATGAAGGCTTGTTTTTTTTTATGGGTTTGTTGATGTGGAGTTGTTTATTTTACATTGCAGTGTTAGAATCCATTCCGTGAACTTCAGCTGTTGTCCTCTTGAAGTTGAGACGTATTAGGTTTTCCTTGATTTTTTCACTTGGAATAATGGTTTGCAGCTAATTGCATTTTTTACCGAAACTTTACGATTTACCGGAAATTTAACGAATTTTTCCGTTAAACATTTTCGTTTAGAAAATTTAACGCACAGAGTTCCGTGCGGTGCGCACCCCTGCTCCGAGCAGTGTTCTTCCCAGCGTTTTTGTAGTCCGCGTTCCGTGTGGCCGTGATCTAAACGTGGCCGAGATTCCTTTTCAAACGCCGTCTTCCAGACATGCTCTCGTCCCTGCGGTCAGTTAGACGACTGTCTACCTCGCGGGTATGCCGGACGCTTTCACCTGAGGAGATCTTCGCCCGAGAGCACAAGTACGGATGCCACAACTACAAGCCTTTACCAGTTGCGCTTGCCAAAGCAGAAGGTGTGTCCCACTTCGGGACTCAACTCGTTCTTTCCCACTACGAGCTGTCCTGAAGCCCTTTTCGCTTTCAGGCATATACGTTTGGGACGTGACTGGCAAGAAGTACTTCGACTTCCTCGCTGCGTACTCAGCCGTCAATCAGGGTCACTGCCATCCTCGCATAATTAACGTAGGGTTACCCTTCAAATCCGCTGCTTTAGATGCCAACATTGAGCAGTACTACTGACAGTGGTCGCAGAAGTCTGTTGGTCTTCAAGCGGGCAACAAAGGGCTGGAGCGTATGTTCAGGACAAACCTAGTCATCGGATTTACGAGCCTTAGAGAGAGAGAGATACATATCATATTGTTGTTTCATTGGAGCCCTTGGTTTCGAAACTAGTCTTACCATGAGACTGTCTCAACGGTAGGTCGGAATGGCCCAAGTGTTGTAATGGACAAAATCGCCTCTCTCTGGGAAACAAGAAAATGGAAATATCTTGACCCCAATACAACTCTGCGCAGAGTTAGGGACGACAGAAGTTGGGCCGTTGGTAGCGTTAGCCCTATGCATGCACCCGTAAGGTGAGCTCAAGTTGGCTGGAAACAGCGATTATGGGGATTTCGCCGCCCCTCTACGCACTGCGCCACCATCGCTTGCTCGTCATTGCTGTTTCCAGCCAACTTGAGCCCTCCCTCCGCCTCCAGGCAAATGGCTAACGCCGCCAACGGCCCAACTTCCGTCGTCCGTAACTCTGTGCAGAGTTGTATTGGGGTCGAGACATGTGCGTTCTGTTGTTTCCCAGAGAGAGGCGATTCTGCCCATATACAACACTTGGGCCGTTCCGACCTACCGTTGAGATAGTTTCCTGGTTAGGCCAAGTCACTGCTAATCATCGAAAAGAATGGGGAGTGCGAGTAGTGGGCAGAGAAGTCACTCTACTGGATTGGTCCAAAAATGTGGATTCTGCCGCTCACACTCAATTGTAGTACGAGAAGGATCTGGAAGCAGCTGATGTATTTTTTGAAAAGACCGGGAAACGCTCTAGCGATTGTTTGTGCAATTGTGCAAACCGTTCGGTTATATTGAACATTTTCTGAATTTTCGGACTCTTTCTGTCCTAGAAAGTTCCAATCTATGATGGTTTCGGTTACGAGTTAAAAATTGGCACTACCATTTCGGTATCAAATCGAGCAACCTACAACGCATCCGTGTAGTCGCATAGAAAAAGTCCAGTAAATGTGTAGTACAGCTTGCGCTTTGGGCGTTCCATTGAGAAAAGCAGAGCTTCTCAATAAAAGACAATAGAATTCCTAATTTTAGACAATTCGTAAATGGGTGGCAGAACTGGCGACCTCTTTGTGAAGGCGTAGAAACGAGCACGAGGTGAAGCACTAGTGGAACAGAGGGGAAAAGTGCTTTTGTGCCCACACAATGCCAACGCATTTAACTGAGAACAGAGAAACGAAATTCTTGATAATTGTATCTTTCGCTAGTTGGCCGGCGAACAGGTGATGTTGATCTGATTCAGTGCAAGAGCATTGAGAAGTGTTTCAGGCTGCGTTGTCCTCTGTGATAGATCACGGGTCTTGTAAAACTCAGAACTCCTCCGCCCTCCAAGTAGAGGAATCTACTGGTTTCTTGAATACTTTCCAAGGACGACTTTGCGCAAGAAATGCTTGTGGTCTCTGTTTGATAGGAACCCCCTTTAGAACATTTTGAGGTCCCTTGGAAATTTTACTGCGGCGTAGATCACTCCTTAGCAGAAACCAAACAAACAAACAATTCTACCAGCAATGTCGTGAAGTCGACCCTGCAGAAGGTAGGCGAACTATGCGTGAAAAAAATGGTGCCTGATTCCTTGTCTAAAAGCGAAGATATCCTCAGCTTGAAAGTGGCCGCTTAAATCCGACATTATCTATTGTTCAGCACAACAGTATTTCTCGGTACTAGAAGTGGAAAAAAAACTTGTCCAAAGTTCCACTTGCACTAATGATTGAAGTCAGATTCGAGCAAGAATCTGTTCAGAAGTGTCCCGTTCAGGCAGTCATCAAGCAGATGAAGCAGCTCAGTCTGACGTCTCGAGCGTTCTTCAACGACGTACTCGGGGAGTACGAGGAGTTCGTTGTGAAGAAGTTCAAGTACGACAAGGTTCTGCCAATGAACACAGGTGAGGCTGACGACTATTCCACTTGTAGCATGGTGTTCTGCTACAATGCGACGAAGTATTTGCGGCCGTGCATGTTAGGTTGAGCACGAAGATAACTCGCAGTTCAACGAAACTCCGGAAACTGTTCAGTTCTAGCGCTGTCAACTAAAGCCACGGAAACTGCCAAGCATTGTTCCGAACGTGATAAGCTGTATAAGAGATAGGTACTTGGGTATGTGAGCTGTTGCTTCGACGAGAGCGCTTTCTCCAAAACGCGAAAGAGTCACAGTTACCCCCATCAAGCGTCTCCTCAATTCTACTAATTTTTAAAACAGCCAGGAGTGTCGCATTCTTATGATACCCGAAAGAATGAACCACTTTTTCAATATGGCAGGTTTAGCCGTCTTAGGTCTACGGAATTTCTTCGTAGCCGAGATCTTTTTGTAGATCTTTTGTGATTTTTGAGTTATTTCGGACTCTGCAACTCGATGGTTTTCCTGTTGTGCCTCTGAGATGCGTATTATTTCCTTCGAAAAGATTATATATTGAAAAGCGTCTGGTTTCCGAGACTCCTACATCATTTTAGCTTTGGAAGAAACGGTTTTGCTCAAGACATTCACAGGACAGAAAAAAGAGACTTTGTCGGTTTACGAGCAGTATCTTCAGAAGTACAGGTAGGGTACAAAAGTCGTGAAGAGTGATGCCGAAATCTCGCCAGGGAGCAAATGAAGCTGCGTTGCGCCATTTGCTGAAATTCCGTTACTCACAGTCTGGCTGTAAGAAAGAATAAAAGAGGAAGTTCGACGTTGATTAACCCTTTGTGAGATACACCACAAACCAGACATCTGTCGACATTGTCGCGGTTATCGTGCACGTCTGGTTGCAACCTAGAGAGATGGAAAGAATTTTAAATTGAATTTGGGCCTGTAGTGGGATTCTGCTCCTGGGCTTCGCCCGTGGTTTATACGCTCTTCCTGTCTACTTCTTTGTTGTCAGACAAAGTATCACCTGTATCACCTGTATCACCTGTCGTCCCGTTGATCATCGACTTGCTCGAGCGGGCGCCGGCAGCGTCTCCATTCGTGCCTGTCGCGTGCCAGAGTGGTCCAATGGATCCTCCTCGCTCGAGGGACACGAAGAGCGTCATATCGGTCGTTCAGGGCTTTCACGAAGAAGTCCGACCAACGCGTTGGTGGGCGTCCTGGTGTTCTCTTGACATTCCGCGGAATCCAGTCGGTGACGGCTCTCGTCCAGCGAGTGTCTGCGAAGCGCATTACGTGGCTGGCCCACCTAATCTTCGACAACTTGGCCCACGCGACAGCGTCTCTGATCTTCGAACGTCGGCGAAGCGCGGAACTCCGGAGGCCTTCTCTCACTTGCGTGAGTCGGTTCACTCCAAGCATTGTCCTCTCGATTCCACGCTACGCGACGCTGATCGCGTGTTCATCCTGCTCTCGTATAGCCCAGGTCTCTGAGGCGTATGTTAGGGCAGGAAGACCGGTAGAGTCGAATAGGTGGGCACGGAGTCGGACGTTCTTCGTCTTCTTCGCAACTTCTTCGACGCTCTTGAAAGCTCCCCAATCCGCTCGTTTCCTCCTGCTCAGCTCCGGCGCTAGGTCGTTGGCCATATTGAGTTCGCGACCCAGATACACGTAGCTGGAGCATTCGGAGATGTTCGTTCCGTTGAGCGAGAATGGGGCATCAGAAACTTGTCCGTTTCTCATGAACATCGTCTTCGTAAGATTCAGCTGCAATCCAACGTTCCCACATACACGATTGAAGTCGGCCAGCATTCGCTCCACCTGACTGGCGCTCGGTGTTATGAGCGCGATGTCGTGAGCGAAGCTCAGATGGTGCAGCTGCCGGCCGTCGATTTTCACTCCCATGTCTTCCCATTCTAGTTCGCGCATGACGTTTTCGAGAGTGGCGCTGAAGACCTTCGGGGATATGGTATCACCCTGCCGAATCCCTCTCTTCACGTCGACGACGACGTCGTTGCAGAATGGTGAGATCTTGGTCGTGAATCCACTGTACACCTCTCGAAGGACTGTGATGTACTGAGTAGGAACGCCCTGAGTAAGCAGGGTTTCGAGGACCGCTTCAGTCTCGACGGAGTCGAATGCCTTCTTCAGGTCGATGAACGTAAGGCACAGCGGCAGCTTGTACTCTCGCGACACTTCGATGAGCTTCGAAACGGTGTGTATGTGGTAGATCGTGCTGAATCCACTCCGAAATCGTGCTTGCTCGCATGGCTGTCCTTCGTCCAGCGTTCTGCTAATCCTATTCAGGATCACTCGAGTGAACAGCTTGTAGACTACGGACAGCCGGCAGATCGGGCGATTGTTGCCAATGTCGTGCACGTTTCCCTTCTTGTACAGCAAGACGGTCCTGCTGGTCTTCCACTGGGATGGAACCTTGCACTCCGACAGGTAGCGCGCCAGGGTGTTGATGAGCGCTGGCGGGAGGTTCTTCAGATGTTCAGGTCTGATCCTGTCGGGACCGGGTGCTGTACGTTTCTTCACCGACGAGATGGCGTGTCGGATCTCGGAAGGGAGAACAGAGGGGACGACGTATCCATCCTGCGGAAGATGGCATGGGGGCAGGTGGACGTGGCTATCGAAGAGATCGGAGTAGAAGTCGTGGATGACCTTCTCCATGGTCCTTCTGGAAGAGGTGACGGTTCCGTCAGGACGTCGGAGAGCGGTCATCTTAGTCTTGAAGTTGACGAATTTCCTGCGGGCATTGCGGATGCTCACTCTACCTCTGCACCTTCAGCCAACACTTCCGCCCTTCTCTCCTTAAGATCCTCCTTTATCGCCGCTCTGCATAGCATCGCAAGCTCGGACGTCAGTTGGTAGTTGAATGACGCTCGTGCTGCTCCACGCTGGCGTATAAGCTCGAGAGTTTCCGGAGACAGGCGTCTCTTGGTGGTCTTCAAGCTCTCGGCTCCCTTAGCACTATCGCGGAGATGGTGCACGAAATGGTCGTATTCCTCGTCGATGTTGTCCATAACGGTATCTTCCGAAAGGCCGGCGAGAGAGGTGTAAAGGTCCCAGTTGATTGTCGTTCTGGGACTCCTCTTCTTAAACTTCACGGCCTTCTCTCCTTGACGCGAAAAGCGGAACCTTGCGAGAAGAAGGCGGTGGTCCGATCCCGTGTAGAACTTGGGGACAACGGAAACGAGACATAGTATAAACACGCCTAATTCATAGCTCTCCGGCTATCTCAGACATCTGTCGATATTGTGGTAGAGGGTGTGATATCAGTCCCGTATCAATCGGAGGCCCTTCTTGGGAGCCTTGTGATTGACACTGCCACTTTTTTCGGTTTCTCGCACTAGCACAGCATGAACGCAATGGAGGTTACACGGAGCGAGACCGAATCGCGTTCGGGCTTTTAAATCGACGTCCGAGGACCGGCGCCTCCTACCCACTGCCGAATTCAACCCACCCTGCGAGCAATTAGTACCATGGGACAGTGCCGCAGTCGGCGGTATTGCTCCTCAAACCAAGGTTTTAATCTCACGATTCCGCGCAGGTCAACCAAATGGTAGACTTGGCTCCTCCCGTATCCGGGAACGGTAAAACGCTGATTTGATTCGTCACTGGTCTTCGGCCAACTCTGGGCAGTTGCGCAATCACCACTCGCCAGCGGTGGAATTCTGAGCCGCCGAAGACGACGACAGGGTCGAAACGTGTGGCCATAAATAAACATTCCACCCAAAAACCTCGTGGGAGAAGAGAAACAACACGTATGAAAGGCTGAGAACTGAGAGCACGACTTCAGTGAGGTGTTCACCCAGTAGCTGGACGGAATTCGGGAAATAGCTCGTCGACTCTGACAAGAAAGGATCTGTTGTTTATAGGGCTTTTCTCCTCTTTTCTCCATTTGAACGAATACGGATTCTGACCATGGGAAGATCACTTTGTTTAATAGAACCTTGCCAAAGGTTTCACAAAAGCACGTCTACGTTCATTCCTTGATCAATAGTGTTTGTTTAGTCATTTTTGAGACAGGCCTAGCTCCGAGTTTCCCCTCGAAAATTCTGTCGAAAACGAAGCGATACTTATGGGGCGGCAATTGGCAACTGGATTGGTTGGTGCTTTCTTGAGTATCGGCGTAGCGTATGCATGTTTCAAAAGAGCAGATACTTTACGTGGTATGTAGCTAGAACTAGAAATGCGCTCCATCAGGATCGCGATGGCAGTTTTCGACTAAAATATGGTGCTGCCTTATCCAGAGTAACTGCAAAGGTTGGCTTTGTGAAACCGAGTCGAGCTTTTCATGTTGCGAATTGAGCTCACGCTACCGAAACCATCGTTATTTGCAGAGAGCTCTCTGAAAAGTACTTTTGAAATTGTTTCACTAAGCTGTATTCTTTAGATGCGTCAGTACTTAGTCCAGTAGTCCATCTAAATCTCCTAGGGCTGGAACATCGTTTAGGTTGCATCAGAGCAGAATTTCGCAAGCGATGAAGAGATGTCATGCTGGGTTTTTAAAGATTTTATTTCACCATAATTATTCCATTTATTCAGGAATGAACAAAACTGCACCATCATGGTATTAGACTTCTTACGTTGTTGACACATGGATATGTTTGAGAATACGTTCTCTTTTGTTAAGTTCAAACATCCTAACCAAATTGGACGGTTGCTTGTCAAGATTTGAGGACTGCCGGTCTTTACGAACGAGCCGTCCTCTACATCCAAGTGAAGTACATAGGAAGAGCTCACATTTTTCATATAACGTACTAAACCAAACTCAGTCGTATCCTTCAGAAAGCGCTCAACAGTCCTGAGACAAGAAACTAAAAAATATGGGCATTATTAGCCATATGGAATGAATTTCGCAGTTAGAAAATAGACTTATTTATGAAGCACTAAATACGGAACGAAGTATTTGGTTGATCATTAGATCCTATAGGTGGGAAAATATGAACAGTTCTAACAAGTTGCAAATGACTACTCGGAATGGGGTCCAGCACAATGTCATGACGAGCTGATTTCGAAACGTTTTTTGGAGCTTCCATGACATCCACACATTACGATATTGTGCTGATTCCAGAGAGAAAGCTTCTCAAATGGTCAGTGTTAGGTAGATCGACTCGGCCATACCGGCACACTGTGATTCACATGGACAAAGATCGCTTGTTGCCTTTGTCAGTTCGGTTGTGTTGCTTGTAGAAACAGTTCGCAGTTAGTCTCAAAGACTTCGGAGCGGCCTCAAATGACAACAAGGTGTATTTAGAAGTGCTTCAATACACAGCACGTAGGACGCTTCACAGAGCCTGTGGTAAGCTTATCATGTTGACCATGAGGCCTGCGTTCTGAGAACAGGGTTAGGCGTCGTGCTTATTCCAGCGATACCTAAAGCGGGTAGGCTGTTTCCTCGCCCTTCTCCTCTCCTGCCCCAAGCAGACCGATGTCATCCTACAGTCAATCCTGTTGTTCTTCCGCGCTTGCAAAGCGGGAAGATGTCAATCACTTGTACTTTAGGTTGGAGGTCTGGATTCCTTGCGTCGCTGCGCACCTCCAGTTTTAAACAGTACAGATCTGCGGAGATATTGGCTTTCGTTTTGATTCGTGTACCTTAGTTTTGCACGCTGTTTCCACTTATGGTTAGTTAGGCTGTGAACGAGTCTCGCCGTTTTAAGTAAAGGCATCGATTAATTGCCTATCCGTTTGTGTTCCAGGAGTCGAAGCATGCGAGTCGGCAGTGAAACTTGCCCGACGATGGGCTTATGACGTGAAGAAAGTGCCCAACAACAAGGCCAAGTTAAGCAGTTACCTTGCATTATTCTTTAGCAACAGCTTATGAAAAGGCCTTTTCTTGGCGCTGAGGTTACAGCATAGAAGATTCGTATTGTTGGTTAATCCTCAAATTGATGCTTGTTTCAGGTTGTGTTCGCCGAGAACAACTTCTGGGGTCGTTCAATCGCCGCAATTTCGTCGTCGACGGATCCCGAGTCGTATGGCGGATTTGGCCCATTTGTGCCACTTTTCGAGACGATTCCCTATAATGACCTTAAAGCTCTTGAGGTACCGTGTGCGCGACTGCTCGCTCTTTGCAAATTTCACCTAAGAAGGGAGACTTCTTTTTAAAGAAAGCCATCTCCGATCCGAACACTGCGGCATTCATGGTGGAGCCTATTCAAGGAGAAGCCGGTGTTGTAGTTCCAGATGTCGGGTATTTAAAGGTAAGAACGTATGCATTAACCTCTCTTGCAGCCCTGGCGGTCACACGGTCACCGATAGTAATGCTAGACAGCAGAACGTTTAGGGCGTAGAAGATCTCTGCAAGAAGTATAATGTGCTGTTTATCGCAGACGAGGTGCAGTCGGGACTTGGAAGGACTGGCGAGTAAGTCCCACGTTTTAAGCTTTGTAGAACTCGAGGCGGGAATAGGCTCGATTTATTTGAAGTGCTCTAGAGCAGTCACGCTTTAATACGTGAGTACGATTCGGAATAAACTCAGGTGGCTGGCTCACTACCACGACGGTGTTCGACCGGATATAGTAATTCTCGGCAAGGCGCTGTCCGGAGGCGTCTATCCGGTGAGTTCCCGCTTATCCACGGCTGAGAGTCGCACGTGCGAAGTCGCGCGTTCTCGTACCTGGACCACATCAGCTGTTTTCGACAACTTTTTGTTCAGTCGAGAATGACCGTGGTAGTTCATTTATCCTTGAACAGGGCAGTGTTCTACGTCGCGAGCGGCAAAGCCAGCAATTGTCCTAAACAGCTAGACACGTCTTTTCTTTTCTAACAACGAGCACGGTTGAGTGCCCACTGATTTTGTCTTCGAGGGTTGTGGAGTGGTTCGAAGTTCATTTCTGAGCCTCCACTACTATCCCCTTGTGTCAGTTCCTCTATTATGTCTTACACTGGAGTTGCGTAAGCAGAACTGCTGATATCATAGGGTTTCGCTGACGACGTACTCTCATTAGAAAAATACCCTGCCCTTAGAACACCATTTCTTTGCTTAAATACGCTGGACGAGGAGCACAGCTGTACTATAGCTCCTCCCGAAGTGTCCCACATACACACTATTTTTTACCATTAGCTACACTGTGAGACGCTTCGGCTGGGTGTGGCCTATCAACGACTTGCGGAACAAATTGGTCACAAGGGCCTTCAGCTGCTACAAGAACCGAAACCTTGGCTCGTTTCAAAAGAAGGTGGGCTTCGATTTGCTTGAGGATAAATCCAGAGAACCTTGTCGGTGAAGACCTGCTTTGCTGTTGCACATACATATCAGTACAAACAGAGCTCGTACAACGCACCTGCGGAAGGTACAATGTGTGGCGTACAATCAGCACTTATCCAGGCAGACAACCTTTCTATCCCTACGAGGACAGTGAATCGGCTGTCTGACCCTGACTGGTCAGTTAGCCGCACCGGCTGTACTCGTCCCTTTTGGATGACCCCCGTTCGACGCAGCCGAGAAAGTGGTGCTGACAAGGGATGATCAATGTGGACCTTGTCGCTCAATGTGATTGACGGGAATCGCTGCAAAGTGAGTTCTCGACCGAGGTTGTGCATCAGCCGCGCACATATTATATGGTGCTTCATGCCGTTAGTGTTGGGCTCCGTGTTTTCCTCTCTGACAGCGACAAGTCCCTAGGCGCCAAGTTGTGTTGGCCCTGTAGAGAAAAGATTTTTTGAGTCTTTTTGTTCTCCGTTGTATTCCGGTCACTTTGAAACTTCGAAACGTGCGCTCTGTGTGTGTATCTGCATGGAGTTCCAAAGATTTCACCCGGTGGATGGGTAATTTGCCGGCATGTGCCCCGCATCAGCGACAGTAAAAGCTGGGTTGATGGCTGGCCCGTTTCCCTATGGCGCGTCCTACAATATACGTCTCTTTTGTTAGGTGCACGTCCACGTGCTCTTCCTGGCAATGGATGAATTGATATTTGGGCTCTGGGCTGGTAGTATTGCAGATCATTCCGACCGTTCTCGGCTCTGACGAAGGCGAAACTCGCCGAAATGTAAGCCGAAGGCAAAGTTTGCAACAATCTTGGCGAACGGCTATAACAAGAAAACACTAGCATTCCACTAGGGTTCTTCAATCCAGAGATTTAAGCATGAAAATTTTCATAACAACATCGTCCTGCCTCAGTTGCTATTATATGATGGTCACTCTAGGCCTCAGCGGTGCTTTGCGATGACCACATCATGCTGAATATCAGACCAGGCCAGCATGGTTCAACGTATGGAGGCAATCCTGTAGCTTGTCGGGCGGCCATCGAGGCCCTCAAGGTCCGCACTGTCTTCCACATTTCCATCAAAATGATTCGCGATAGCAAAGGGTTTCCTTCAGGTCATCGAGGAGGAGGGTCTCGTCCAAAATTCTGCGGCGATGGGCAAGCTGCTTATGTCAAAACTGCGAACTCTTCCTAGAGAGGTTGTTCCAACGGTTCGAGGACGAGGATTGTTCTGCGCAGTTGTCATCAACAAGGGTATGCGGTATCTTTGTTCCTAGCTACATTGAAGGCCTTTGAGGCAGCTGCTGCTCCAGAATACGATGCGTGGAAGGTGTGCAATCGACTGCTGAAGAACGGTCTGCTGTCAAAGAACACCCACGGCGATATCATTCGATTCACCCCGCCCTTGTGCATCAATAAAGAGCAGGTCAGAATGTTCTCCCCCTTCCATGACCCGGAACACGGCTCGATTGCAGCCAACTTTCAGATCGAAGAATCGTCGGAGATCATCATTAGGACCATCCAGGAGATCGCTGCCGAGCACAAGTAAACCTATCGCAATACGTCTCACAAGGAGAGCCTCCAGAGTGGCGATGAGCTTTTGCGATGCAATTTTTACAGGATGGAGGGTCCCGTGTGTGGAGTCTAGAATCATAGTTACTTTTTTCGGAATGCTCTTCTGTGGTCAAAAAAAAAACGTGTGGACGCGTAAGGGCGAAGTTCATGAAGTTCATGAACTGTGGACGCGTAAGGGCGAAGTTCATGAAGTTCATGACGTCCTGTTGCCACCCACGCCGGTGTGTTCAGTTGGCGCAGTGGTAGCGGGGTCGCCTCTCGGACGCGCCGAGCGCGTTTGATGGTTCAGTCCCCAGTGTCGCCAATGTTTTTGCAGATACAATACAAATACGATCCATTGAGAGGTGACTCAAATGAAAGCCCAAAAAGGCTGGGTTTAAATACTAAAAGCATTAATCATGGACAAATTCACTCCTATGATCACGCAAGCCTATAGTAATAACGATCCGTTGTGTGCAATAATATTGTCGACACCGGCGATCGAGCCATCAAACCCGCTCGGTGAGGGCGAGAGGCGACCTCGCCACCACTGCACCAGCCGACCACATCGGCCTGGGTGGCAGCAGGGCGCCATGAACTTCGCGCTCACGCGTGCACACATTTTTTTTCGACCGCAGAAGAGCATCCCGAAAAATATGGTATGGTTTTGGACTCCCCACGCGGGACCCTACATCCTTTAAAAATTGCATCGCGAAGCTCACCGCCACTGTGGAGGCTCTCCCTGTCAGATTCAAGCGCAGCCGTGGTCCATGACAAAATGTACTCCTGATGGGTTCACTTCAAGCTCTCTTCAAAGTCTCATCACGTGTTACATTAATTCCTATACGTTCCCGAATGAAGTATTTTCGCCTTATCCAACTCCACTGGTTGGAAAGTACTTGCAGTGCTTTGCGATTCTGATTGTGAGTAGGGCTTTGCCACGGAATGGAGGTCATGATGAATACCTTGGCCCTACTATCATATGTAGAAAATTTCTATCTAAATTGTAAAAATATGTAGTAGAACAGAGTTCGTACCTGCAGCATTTGTATCAAACGACTAGAAGACGGATGCTTAGATTATTCCAACGACAAGTTCACTAGCATTTACATACATATACACATTGGGTTGATACAGGGTTCTCGGACAATTGTGAGTGCTTTCTTTCGAGAATTTTTTTAGTGTCGCAAAAAAGGAACACCTTGATATGAAAAGAAAGCCTTACAACACAATACGAGTATGTGTACTCCAACATTTGCTTTAATCTGCTTCCTGACTGGACTTGTGGCTTCGGAACTCATGGCGTCTGAATCCAAAATCCGCCGCGTCATGCTACCCCTTTTCTTTTCTTCCTCACTTCTTCCTCAGCCAGATCAATTGTAGTTAAAATGCCAAGAGTGCGCAAAGGCAATGTAGCTATCTAAAGGCAGTCTCCCGTCAGTACTCCACACTGGCAGCCCGAGAGTAATACCCATTCCATCGAAAAGAGAGACATTTCATGAGGATACTCGGTGGACTTGCACCTGAACACGCCGCGGAACAAGGAGTGCGCTAAGCTGTTCTCGAACTTCGTGGATTAAATCGACTGGTGAGACACAAAGAACTCGGTCGATTGCTGCGCCGCGTGCTCACTCGGGTGCGACATGGATCACTTGGCCGACGCAGGCTTCCTGTTCTCGTATTTAAACGCATCCATGACTGGCTTGTGAACACAATCACCGGCTATGAAGCATGTATCCTGCCCTACCGTCCACCATTGTGCTCAATGAATTGACCAAACAGACATGACAGAAGGCTTCCTGAAATCCGACGAAACCATGAAATAAGCATTGCTGTGCTTTGGCGAACCGTTCAGAGCGTAGATTATAGATAGCAACAGAGATTATACAGTTTGTAAGTACATGAATGTATGCATGCCAAGTACGGAACGCGCTTACCTTATTAAACTGCAGATTTTAAAAACCCTTTTAAAAACTTTGAAATTACAAATGGACAACAGACCAATGTGTATTTCCGGCAGAACCACGCTGCACATTGCAAGATCAAGCAAAGCCCAGTTGGCGAACGATGGCTGGACTACCGCTCCTTATCTAACGCTCAAAGCCTCATTCTCTCCGATTACCACTTCTATAATGTTCAGCGCCACCTGTTGGATGGTCTAACAATACCTTTGTCCTTTTCGAGTTTCGACAATTCGAATTTCGACTATTCGATGATCCGACTATTCCAAGAAGTATTCGAAGTATTCGGTTAATCGAATAATCGAGGAAGTCCGACATTCGAATTATTTGTCTATTCGAATATTCGAAAGAGACCAATATTCGAATTATGCGTTTGCTCAAATAATCGAAGGCTTCGAATATCGAATATTTGAATGTTGGAGTATTCGAATAGCCTTCATCAATATCGTAACGAGTTAGCCCTATGTTATACGACGCTGCTGTCGGCGACGTCGGCGACAATGTTGAGCGGGTGCTAAGTACTGTGTAGCAGCCCATGCAACACTCACCGACGTCGCCGACAGCAGCATCGCCGAAGTATAACATTGGCCTTAGTAGCACTCCTCCTCGAAAACCAGTGAAGTCTTATGTTGAAACACTGTGTTCCATACTGATGTTAAGTGTATAGATTACACGGTCTCAGATCTCGCACAGCGGGATGAAAGCCAAAACTCACTGGTGATCGAAATGCGCTCACTTCGGTTATTCATTGTTGGGTTACGTTCGCGGATCCAGAAGGCCTCTAGGGTCTTTCTGGGACCGATCTCATTTTCAGTGCATTTCACAGTGCATTTCATATTAAAATCGTCTCCGAGGTGGACTTCCACTCGATGCTTACCGAGAGGTGTTACCAAACTACGCTTTTCTTACCAGCAAGATGTTCCCTGATGCGAACACCTAGCGCTCTCCCTGTTCCCCCAATATATTGCTCCCCACAGCTTAAACACTGAATTAGGTAAACCACACCCTTCTGCACACAGTGTCCACTTCTTCCATAGGGGCAGATCACGCAGTCTCTCGTTATACATGAGCGATCGTAAAGCCTATTGCGAACTAGCAGTCGTTTGATGTTGTGTCCTGGTATGTTGACCAGCACAACATCATCGTCCGAATTAGCTCGCACCAGGCATAGGCTACAGCTGCCGCGATCTCCTCAGAAATAAAGGGTAACTGGAGACATGTTTTATTACAAGCGACCCTGTTCCTGAAGTTGATTCAAATTCAGAATTCTAACATCGGAGGTGCTTCGCGTTTTTCATAAGCACAGAGGTGACCGAAAAACGAATTTGACAAGAGAGCAGTGGGAAGGCTTCAGAGAAATGCGCGACCTAATAGCTCGTAATGAAATACGACTCTCTGTTAGTGACAAAGGTGGTGAGTTCGTTGTTTGTCCGGGACTACTGGATAGACAGATATTTGAACACCACCTCGCTGACCAAATGGTTTATACCGAGTCATCAGAGAGACATTTTCGTTCCAATTTCACAGGTTAAACTCTGTTTGGAAGTCTGCGCGTGAGTCGGCTAGTCTAGATAAGCGACTTATCAAGAAACTGAAACTGGACACGCCCACCTGCCCGGTATTCTACCACCTGGTCAAAACGCGTAGATTGTCTGAAGAAGACGAGAACTCTTTGAGTGCAGGCACATACAAAATAAGCGTATTCATTGGCCGTCACTTGTTGTTTTTAATTCAAAACAAGTAAAAGTTAATCCTCAAACGGATCTCCTTCGAGAGCCTCTCTTGCTAAGACGGATCCCGAGCCGCTTGTCTCGGGCCACGTAGTGCGTCTCGGCGAGGTGGATAGGGACAAATGCGACCATGTACTGCCCAGAGACGCAGGTGGGAGACAGGTGATGGACTCCTTGCTCCTGATGTGTCAGGTCGACTCGTTCCTTGTGTGGAAGCGGCGTGTTGCACAGTGTGCGTGGATGTGTTCGCGCCTACGCGGATTGATTGTTGGCCCGACAAAAAGCTTGCATTCTGCAGCTTGCAGGGCTACCAGTGTGTACTCCAGTCAAACACAGCAACCCTAGAAGGCCTCATCTCTCTTACCCCGAAAGAGCACCATTTCTGTAGCGATGGGAAGGTGAGTACGGAGAGGCTGCAAAAATCTCAGGGCCTAACCAGGCTGCGCGAATTGAGAAGGATGACGATCTGTACTTACAACGTCCGCACGTTCGCACCGGAAGCATCCGTCGAAGACCTGATAATGCATGCCAGGAAGATTAAGTACGGCGCCGTCGGAGTGGCAGACGAGAAGACACCACCCCTACGACTACGGTGAAGAACTGTTCCTAGGAGCATTCGACAGCAGGGGAGTGGCGGCGTTGGTGTCTTCGTCAACACGCACTTGGCCATGAACATCGATTCGTACGAGTCTCTGACAAGCCGAATCGGACGTCTGCGAGTGAAGCGGTGTGGCTCCGTGCCAGCTTTGACCGTGTTCGTCGCGTGTACCCCAACATCCGTCTACGATGACGAAGACGTCGAAGCCTTTTACGTGGAGCTGGAAAAGTTCTATAAGGAAGATCATACCGTCTAAAATGTGACCCTTTAAATGACGACATTAACGCCAAGATCGGGCCATAACGGTCACCGGAAGTGTTTCACATTGGAACCCATGGTTTGGAGTTAAACGAGCAAGGCGAAAGACTGTATGAGTTCACCATGTCGACCAAGACCGTCCGTGGAACTCGCAGTTCAAGAAGACTTCTGGCCTACGATGCATTTGGGAATCCCCGATGGCCAGCTACACAGCGAGATCGGCCACATCTTTTTCAACCGCAAGTATTGCCTGATTGACGTCTCCGTTGCTTCAAAGCTCTTCAGGAGACGGACCACCGCCTCTTTCGCATGAGGTTCCATTTTTCGCGTCAAGGAGAGAACGTCGCGAAGTTCAAGAAGAGAAGTCCCAGAACGACCATCAACCTTCATCCTCTCTCGTCGAGCTTTGGGTACCGCCATGGACAACATTGACGAGGAATACCACCGGTTCGTGCACAATCTCCGCGACAGTGCTAAGGGGGCCGAGAGCTTGATGACCACCAAAGAGACGTCTGGCTCCGGAAACTAACTCTCGAGCTGGTAAGCCAGTGTGGAGCATCACAGGCATTAGGCAACTACCAGCTGACGTCCGAGCTTGCGAAGCTATACGGAGTGACGGTAAACGAGGATCTTAAATAGAGAAGGTCGGAAGTGTTGGCTTAAACTGGTTTGAGCATCCGCAATGCCCGCCAGAACTTCGCCAACTTCAAGGACATGATGACCGCTCTCCGACGTCCTGACGGAACCGTCACCTGTTCCAGAAGGACCATGGAGAAGGTCATCCACGACATCTACTCCGATCTCTTCGATAGCCACGTCCATCTGCCTCATGCCATCTTCTGCAGGATGGATGCGTTGTTCCGTCTGTTCTCCCTCCCGAGGTCCGACACGCCATCTCGCCGGTGACGAAGCGTACAGCACCCGGTGCCCACACGATCAGACCCGAACACCTGAACAACCTCCCACCAGCGCTCGTCAACCATCAGGCGCGGCTCTTCACACGCTACCTGTCGTAGTGCAAGGTTCATCTCAGTGGAAGACCAGCAAGACCGTCTTACTGAACAAGAAGGGAGACGTGCAGGACATTGTCAACTTTCGCCCGATCTGCCTGCTGTCCGTAGTCTACAAGCTGTTCAATCGTGTCATTCTGCATAGGATCAGCCAAACAGTGGCGAAGGTCCACCATGCGAACAAGCAGGATTTCGGACAGGATTCAGCACGATCCACACAAACCATTACGAAGCTCATCGAAGTATCACGGGGGCACAAGCTGCCGCTGTGCCTTACGCTCATCGACCTGAAGAAGGCATTCGACTCCGTCCAAACTGAGGCGGTCGTCGAAGTCCTGCACACTTAGGGCGTTCTTACTCAGTGCTATAGTTGAGTCCGATTGAATATTCGAGCACTCAAATGTAATTTTTTATTATTCTATTCGAATTCGAATATTCGTATTCCAACGTTCGAAAAAACGCGATTTTTGAATGTATTCGAATTCGATTGCTCGTAATGTTGCTATTTTCGAATGAATGCGAATTCGAATGCTCGGAAAACGCGATTTTCGAATGTGCTCGAATTCGAATGCTCGAAAAAACGTGATTTTCGAATGTATTCGAATTCGATTGTTCGTAAAGTTGCTATTTTCGAATGAATGCGAATTCGAATGCTCGAAACACTCGTGTTCGAATGCTCAAATTCGAATGCTCGAAACATTCGCATTCGAACGTTCGATTGCTACGAACTCAACCACTCAGTTGAACGCAAAAATCCTGCAACGCAGGAGAACCGAACTCCCGACTTTCCTCGCATGAAGCAACGCCACTTTCCATTGCCGCTCAACCTGACGGCAGTGCCATCACGAGCGTACAAGGTATTGATCGAATGCCCACATGGAGATCGCTTTTAAGAACACCCTCACCCCGTGCAATGAATTCGGTCAGGTGTTCGCGATGGAGCGCGCTTGCGCAATCCACAGTACAGCATTCCTAACAGAGTGTAAGAAACGATTCCGACGAATGCACCCCCGAATGGTTACCGTATACCGTTTGTCTGCGCCCTCCTGCTTAGAGATCGCGCGTCGCCGTCCACGTTGCCCGGTTCGAATGATGCCTTGTATGCCCGCGATGGCAGTGCTGGCAAGTCAGTCGTGGTGCAGCGGGTAGCGCGCTTAGTTCATGGGAGAAATGTCGGGGGCTCGGTTCCCATGCGTTGTGGCATTCTTGCGTTTCAGCTGACTATATGAGATCTGAGAGGTTTCGACGGCTTCAGAATGTTGCACTTTTTTGTGCATTGTTTCAGCCGTATGCGTTTCGCCGCTCGAAGAGCGCAGAACCCAGACGCGTACTTCCCCTGGGCGACGAAAGCAGTTTCCACACGAGCACGGCTACTGAACTCCTAGGCACGTTGGCCGATGTGTTCGGTAAGAAAGCACTGGTAGCGAATGTGTGTAATTGAACAAACGCGATTTTCTGACGCCCAAAGGATACAGTAACCCTTCGGGGTGTGTTCGTCAGGATCGTGCTAGTAACAGAGTGAACTCTAGTCACCTTTGCCTATCCTCTTTTCATAATTGTTCCTAGTCATACTTCTTGTAATAAAGTTTGCGGTACAATCCTAGCTGGAGGGAACCTACACTATTGCTCCTCTCCATTATGCTTACCTTCCCCTTTCCTCTTATCGTTGAAGTTTATCGAAACATTAGACATGCGTCATATTATGAAACCGCCGCTGGGCTCTCAAGAAAATGAAGGGAAAGGGTGGGAGGGATCTCCTGAACTCATTCTGTGAGACGTCACGTGAATCACCAGATATGCTATCAACATCGGCGGCAAGTATCCAGGGGTGGTTTTCTTTCATCACTCGGTATGTGGAAACCAACCATAAGCACATCATCTAAAACACATAATACATATGGAATTATAAGCGGTGAGGGTAGTGCATTAGTGGAAGGTCTTAACGGCCGTTAATTTTAAATGAGCGTTAGATGGTGACGAGAGGCGAAATGTGTTATTCCTTCAATTTTTCGTACAAGATTGCTCAGCGTTGCGTGAATATCCCCCATATATATATATATATATATATATATATATATATATATATATATATATATAGTATAAAGCAAAACAAGAGCAAAAGGAGGGGAAATGAGAAAGCTGCCATTTATGTGAAAGATCTGATGATGTGGACCAGTTGAAGCATCACGTTTTACAGATGTCCTCAGAAATGCAAAATTCTTTCATTTTCTACGCTGAAAACAGCGCCCAAGCTTCCGAACTGTCAATTGAGCGGTGGAGAGTTTGGATAAGGGCGGCATATCAGTTACAATCGCATTGGGAAGTCTATTTGCCTAAAATTTGGATTTTATAACGTTTACAACGGGTTCGAACGAACGGTTTGCTGTAATGTCACAACGTTAGCAAAATCAAAAAAAAACTTCATGTGTTTGACGATACAATTTATCCCAGTGTGGGCGATCTTGTCCATATACAGGGTGTTCCAACATAACGCGATGAAGGTTTGACGTTCTCCCAAACGACAAATTGATCAGCGGCAATAACGCCATTTTTTGTGCATATCCTTCTGTCCGCGTTACAATTTTTAAGTTATATTTTGTTCCACTTACGGTTTTTCTCAAGATGTCAAAGTATAGCACTGCGATTTTGGAGCTTCATCGCACCAATGCAACATCGTTAACCTGCTCTGTCAACTATCTTCTCTAAAACTCGTCGATGCAAGGAGCTTGGCCGTGAATGTAATCGTCCAGGACAAGGAAGTAATCGCACTGTCAATAGACCCGGAAAGTCATCGAGAAGCGAAAAATCCAAATCCAAGAGTCTCCTGAGAAAAATCGCCCGTCATATCGGTGGTGTCAGTCTCACATCAGTACATCGAATAGCCAGAAAGAAACACATAAAGCCCTAAAGTCCAGCTCTTGATGGATAACAATATGCGCGAACGGCTGTATTGATGCCGACAGCTCAGGTCGCAGGTAGCGGGTGGGAGCGAGCACTTTTCATGGACGAGAAGCTGTTCACCGTGGAGTTGGGTGCTTTTCGAACTGCACACAGGGCGAAAAGCACGAAAGCATGGTACAAGGCCAATTTTCTGGACTTCGCCATGTCTGCGGAATGGCCACAGCACTCCTTGGATCTCAATCCAGCGGACTACAGCGCGTTGTCCATTTTGAAGGCCAGGGTTCCTGCCAAGCGCACCACAGCCTAGAGGCCCAGAAGGAATTTCTGTGTCGGGAGTAGGAACGGCCGTCTCCAAATGACCTGCGGCCCATCGCCAAAAAATTCTCCAAGCGTTTCGACTTCTGTATTAGCGCCAATGGGGGTCAATTCGAATCAGGTCGAGTATGGTGTTGCCTATTGCCTATGTTGTTGTTATTTATGTACTGTTTTGCAAACTTCTCAATTGTTTTGTAGTTATATTTCAAAAACCTTCATCACGCTGTTTTGGAACACCCTGTATTAGCGAAACGAAAGTTGGACACCAAGCGAGGATGACAAGGGCGAAGCCCACGTACAGGTGGGTCAGGACGCTTGTCATCAATATACAGGGTGTCTCAAAAAAATGAATACACTGTCTGAAAGGTGATAACTTCGCTCACAGTGAAAGTACTGGAGGTTGAGGGAAAATATGAAAGCTTAAAAATATAAATTTTCTGAAATATGAACGGTGTGGATTACGCCATGCACTCGTCTGAGTTCTTCCATTTTACTCTCGATTGATTGAGTTTTCCTTAACCACTTGTTGTAATTTTTCCTTGAAGGAGTCGTGTTGATTAATTTGGTCTTTTTGAAGTTAAAAATTTAAAAGCACAGTACGGCTTGCGAAATGGAGGTTATCTTAAAAATGTAGGTACTAAATATTTTAAGTGCTCTAACATTGCTGCTAGTGAAACATTTGGAGCAGTTTAAGACTCACATGGAAGCATAGGATAGCGGAAATTTCGTGACATGCAAATGGCCATGATCGCGCGACTCACTAGTATGAAACCTTGCATTTCAAACTCAATTGAAAGTGCATGGGCTGAATGTTTGTTGCAATCTTATTACTACTTAGCCCATTAACCTGTGCTGTGCTTCTTCAAACATTTACAACCTAACAATCACGTGAGAGACACGTAACATGCGAGTTTATTGATTGCACAATTTGGTGTTCTCGTTATTGCTTTAATAACGCTTTCTACATATATGACTCCATAAAACGAGTCACGCCTGGCTCTTGGCTTTCTTTCGAAAAGAAGAAGTTTATCCTGAAGGGCTACTGGAAAATCGAAAACATCGATTTTCGAGTAGCCCTTCTATTTATGAAACGCAAAGTTTCAGACAGGCATGGCGCAATCTTATTTTCCTAAACTTTCATATGAGCCATTAACTTCTTCACTACCCTTACCGTGAGCAACGTTATCACTTTCAAACAGTGTGTACATTTCTTGAGACATCCTATATTTGCTTTGATGAAATGATTTTCCCACCCAAAAGTGCCCGAATGAACATTCGAGCATTCGAATTCGAATACTCGAATTCGAATGTTCGAAAAAAAACGCTATTTTTGAACGCATTCGAACTCGAATGTTTGAAGAAACGCGACTTTCGAATGTATTCGAATTCGCATGCTCGAAAATCGTCGCTATTCGAAGACATTCGTTTATTCGAAAATTTTGGGGGAGCACAACTATACTCAGCACATCAAAGTAGTTCGAGAGCTGTACAATGGATTCACGACTAGGGATGGGCGGAAATTTTGAAAATTTACCTAGAAAACAGAAAATGTCGAAATTGTCATCTGAGCTGTCTATTCTATCCAAAGGTGCTTTTTGCATAACAGACGCTTTGTTATGACTAGAACTGTTGTCAAAGACAAGAGGCATTACTTGCTAGTGAATAGGGTAGACGATGGTCTTAGCTGATGCATATATAATGTGCCCACATATGTATGTCGCAAAACTTTTGAAACTGTTTGACTTTATAAATACCTTTCTATCTGATTTTTTTCGTGAACACTCATTAATTACACGTAACGTAGGCAGAACATAGCTTTATAGCTTTAGCACAAAGTTTTGTAGCAGATCTTAGAAAGTCTACACTATTGACGAATTTGTGGAGACGACGATGCAAAAGAAGCGTGAAAAAACTCCGTGTCAATAATAGTTACACCATCATCAAACAAACAAAGCAGTATAGTGGATGAGGAAATAGCGCACTCTCTACTTGTACAAACCAAAAACCACATTCTTGTAATCTTGAAGAACACAAAGATTTGGTCATGAAAACAAGGATTTTACAATATTCTATGAATTCCTGTCATTGGATTGCTGACATCATTTTGTACGCGGCTTTATTTTCTGTTTTCTGACCAATTTTTTCCAGAGAACAGAAAAAACTTGCTCATATGTCCAGAAAATCAGAAAACAGAAAACAGAAATTCCGCTCATCCCCGTTCACGACCAAGGCTTCACCTTTATAAAACGATCTCGTCATCGACGTGAACAGAGGGGTTTGGCAAGGGAATACCATATCCCCAAAGCACTTCTGCACCATCCTCGAAAACGTCATACGCGAACTAGAACAGCTGCTCCATCTTCACTTCGCTGACGGCATCGTGCCCATAGCCAGACTTGCCGACTTCGATCGTGTATGTGGGAACGTTGGCCTGCAGCTGAATCTTACGAAGACGATGTTCATGAAGAACGGACAAATTTCTGATGCCCCATTCTCGCTCAACGGAACGAGCATCTCCGAGTGCTCCAACTACGTGTACCTGGGTCGAGAAGTCGAAATGGCCGACGACTTAGCGCAGGAGCTGGTCAGGAGGAAACGAGCGGCTTGGGGAGCTTTCAAGAGCGTCGAAGAACGTCCGGCTCCGTGCTCACCTATTCACCTCCACTCTTCTTCCTGCCTTAACACGCTATTAAGAGAAGGCCGCAGGAATTCCGTGCATTGCCGACGTTCGAAGATCAGAGGCACTGTCGCATGAGCCAAGTCGTCGAAAATTAGGTGGCCGGCCACTAGACATGGGATCCGAATCATGCATTTTCGGATATACGACCGGATTTATCCGGTTTCGAATTATCCGAAATCCGGCTCGGTCGAAAATTGCCCTCATCTGAATCATCCGAAGATCCGGGGTTTTGAAAAACGCAATGATTTGGATAAAGTCGGATAAAAATCGGATAATAGGAGATTAGCGCGCCTTGCTGGCAAACTCTGCGCCATTGATAACCTGACTTTTTCGGGCATTTGGCGGGAATTCTCTCACAAGGGAAGGGTCTGATAGCGTATGTCTGAACGGGGAGAGGGAGTCATCCTACTAAATGGGAATTATCACCACTCTCAATTAGCATAAAATGTGTTTCATTTTTGCCAAGTCGTTAAACCCAAGGAGTGGGGGTTCTGGAAGTCACACTGGAATACGGCGCATCACGAATTTGGGGTCTTGTTCGACCGCGATGCCTCTGCCGGCAAACAGCTCGGAGCGCAATGGGTAGTGACGATGCCTCATGGGAGGAAGGTTAGGGATTCGATCCTCATGCGCTGCTGCATTCCTGCTTTTTAAATGATTGGTTGAGATTTGAGGGATTCTGACGTCTATACCATTTTCAGGTGTTTTCTGCGCATTTTCCAGCTGCATGCTGTGGTGCTCAACATGACGATGCATAAATATTCAACATCAGTGATACAGAAGTACGTTGTGCATGAAGCACCACTGGGCACAATATGGTCAACGTATAAAGGCCGCAGGCTCCTCATAGTCTGTTTCCATAAATGGTCCAAAGGCCTCGGGAAAACCAACCTGCTCGGATTTTTAAAGGAGACCACGTTGTGACGTCGGAGGTGGTTAAAATGAGAAACGAGGTGTCTAGACCCGCAAATTAAGCTAAACGGCATCGATACACTCTTTCCCTCATGTCTGCCTGCCACCTGGAAATCAGAGGTCTGCGGAAGGTTTTCTAGAACCTAACACCAACAATGTCCGCCGAATGTCGAGTGGTGATCCACCTGCTCCCGCTGAAGTGTGGCCCAAATTTAGACAAGGAACCTTCAAGGGAATGACAACAACCTGACCGACCGGATGGCCAGCATACTCAAGGACTTCGAAGCACGTCAACTTGAAGTTAACGAAGACGAACGGCTGGAAGTGGTGGAAAACCAGAAGAAGGTTGGGATCCGCAAAATCAACTGATAGACGTGCAGAGGCTGGCAAGCAGTGGGCATAAGACAACGTTTTCGGCTGGAACTCTTGTTTCAGAGGAAAGGGAACGTCTTCAATTGGATTTCGTCTATGGAGCCGATCTCATTTGTCCATATATGGAAGCAAACTGTGAGGAGCCAGTAGTCTTTATGCGCTGCCCGTATTATGACCTGTGCTTATGTTTCATGCACTTTGTGTCTGTGTATCACTGATATTAAACGTTCATACATTGTTATGTTGAACAGCTTTCCAATTGAGTTTTGGTTAAAAAACCGGTTAGTAATAAACAAGTGGCAACAAAGTTGCACTCACGGCACACACCTGGAAACACTGCACAGCAAACAGCTAAAATGGTATAGATGTCAGAATCTCTCAAATCAAACAATCAGTTGAAATGCAAAGATGCAGCAGCGCAGAAAAGTCGAACCCTCTACCTCCTTCTCATGGAGCAACGTCGCTATCCACTGTGCTGCGAGCCGCTTCCCGCCGGCGGCATCGCGGGCGTACAAGATTCCCGAACTCGTGAGGCGCCGACTCCACTGTAACTTCTAGGACCCCCTACTCCTCGGGCTTATCGATTTGGAAAAAAAAGAAACACATTTTTATACTAATTGAGGAGTGGCGATATTCCTCTCTCTCTCTCTCTCTCTCTCTCTCTCTCTCTCTCTCTATATATATATATATATATATATATATATATATATATATATATGTATATGTATATATATGTATGTATATGTATATATATGTATATATATGTATATATATATGTATATGTATATATATGTATGTATATGTATATATATGTATATATATATATATATATATATATATATATATATATTGGCTTGGCTTCAATTGGTCAAGGAAATAGTTGCGGAGTTACTGATGTGTTCCGTTTTTAAGAGGTTGCCTGCCCCTATTATATCACTTATCCGGTTGTATCCGAATCGGATAATCGAAATCCGGCTCGGTCGAAATTGGCGTTATCTGAATCATCCGAAGATCCGGGGTTTCTAAAATTGCCCTCATCTAAATCAGCCGAAGATCCGGGGTTTGAAAAAATGGCCTATCCGAATCATCCGATTATCCGCAAAATCGATGTCGGCTCCAATGTCTACCGTCCACGTAATGCGCTTCACAAACACCCGCTGGACAAGAGTCCTCTCCGATTGGATTCCCCTGGATGTCAAGAGAACACGAGGACACCCACCAACGCGTTGGTCGGACTTCTACGTGCCCTCGTGTTCTCTTGACATCCAGGGGAAGGCCTTGAACGAAGGATATAACACTCATCGTGTTCCTCAAGCGAGGAGGACCCACTGGAGCACTCTGGCACGCGACAGGGACGAATGGAGACGTTGCTGGCGCCCGCTCGAGCAACACGATGATCAGCGGGACGGCAGATGACACAGGTGATAGGTGTTAATCCTTTGGTGACCACAGTAAATAAGAGTGTTCCTCGAACCTTCGATTATTCGAGTATTCGACTATTCGAAATTCGACCTTCTGAAAATCGGAGAATATTCGATTACCCGAAATTCGAACTTTTGGAAAATCGAACAATATTAAATCATTCGAAATTCGACTAATTTTCCGAAGGACAAAGCTATAATATGTTCTGCAGGATATTTTCTGAGCAATCAGGAGCGAAGTCGTATGTGACGTGTCGAGTGATTAAATTCAGGAGATTATTCAGAAAATTCTTTACATTTGAGTTAGTTTAGGCCTACGCTGCCCATTGTTGTCTCGGCAGCGAGTGGTACTCGGGTGAGTCTGGATTGTCGGGGTCAGGAAGTGCCAATGTAGTGCACAAAAATCCATCGCACTGTAGAATGCTCCTGGGCTTATCATGGTAGCTGTTCGTAGCGCCGTCAGTCCACCAGGCTAAGCGCTGATTCGACTACCATTCTGACTAAATGACTCTGATGTTCTGATGGCCTAATCGGGTGAGGTCTTCTGGGGAAAATCTCGCACGTCTTACTTAATCTCACGCCAAACGCGCATTTCCTTCGTTCAGTTACCGATATAATTTCAGTTTGACTTCTACTTTTTGAGCTTTTCAGTTGGACTCTTGGAAAACGGGGGAGGGGGGGGGGGGGGGAACGCGAGCTCCTTTCAGTTGGAGACACTGCATTCGATGGTGCACCCGTACGCTGACGACAATACGAAGCTTGCCTCTGCGTGTCTCTGCCGGCGATTGCGTGGGACAACACGCATCTCTTGTGCTCGACTCGATTTCCTTGGAAAGTGATACAATTTTGTGCGAATTGGTTTTTGCGGCGCGCGTACGAATTGAGATTTGAGAAGCTTCAACGGTCTTGGGCATGGAAAACCTTCGTTGTTACTCGAAAAATTTAACAGCATGGTACGACGCCATCTCGCTTTCTCACTCCTCTTGAAGTATAATGGGAGCAGAACAATTGCATTCCAAAAATGCTACCAAACAAAAGTAATAAATCGAAATGACAAAAACACGCCGGCAAAAAGATAATTGGTGGAGTAATTTGGGTTACTAAGAATACTGTTTTCACTGGTCAAGTGAACGTTGAAGTATAATGCGAGTGCACTTTTCTTGTTCTCGTAGTGCTTACACTCAGCATTAGATCAAAGATCATGCCACTCCTGCGAATCACCCATTACTGTGCCACATGCAGGTATGGCTTCTGGAATGCGCTTCCACTGTTTTCTCTGGATCAGTTTATAATGCTTTATTGCACCTTGAAACGAGAGCAAACGATTGTGCTAGAATAGTCGCACATTAGCACTGACTAGTTTTGACTAATGGCGATTTCTGATCGAAATAATGCTTGATATCTGAAGTTCAGGATGCTTTGGAACTGCGAGATTACCAGATTCCAGTTGTACCGAGTCATCGTAGTGCCGCCCCTTGTAGAGACCTAAATTGTGAGAAAGGATTAAACTGTAGGAAAATTCCTCTGGTTAGTTAGTCCTGGCCTTCTCAAGTTGTCGACCAACGAAGCGTTTCAACTTAACCCTGCACTGAAACGATGCCTACGCCAATAGAATGATCCTTGAATGGTAGTAGCTATGCTCAACTGCAGCCTCCGAGAGCAAGTAAAACAGAAGTTACAGGAGCCCAAAGCTCGCGGCGTTCATCTACATCATAACTTACGAGATGATAAAGCACGGTTGACCTAGTGATGCAGACGACTTGTAAGTGAAACATTAACGATTCAGTTGCTCTTCAATCCGAGATTTTTTGCAACTTTCCAGTGCTATCCTGCCAAAATGTGCTTTGCTGCTTGCTTCCTGTTGCAGGGCTAGTCTTGTCGTATGATGGCGCGAAACACACCTTTCAGTGTGACAAATAACTCCGGTTGATTACCTGTGTTCGACGTCAACATAAACATTTTCTCTCAGGTTCTGGAAAATTTCGAACACGTGTGGGAGTCAAGCGTGCTTATCAGTTAAGCTGCAGTCAAATTCTGGGTGGATTACGTGGATTACACCATGAACTTGTGGTCGCGTCCAACATTTAGGCTCACCTGTAGCATTACACTAACGTAAGTCACATGGCATACTACGTATGTGGAATCAGAGTACAATGCAGAACCAGAAGAGGAATGGGACATCAAAGGAGCTGCAGGCACAGACTGGAAGTCCGATGAGGAGAGGTCAAGGAGGTCAAGGCGCAGTATATATAATGCATTTAGTGGCCAAATGCTATTCACTTAGGCACCACGGCTGCTCCCGTTCTCACTGTGACTGGCTTCTTTGAAGGCGCTTGCGAAGATGCAGATCGCAGACTATGTGCGGTGCTGCGATGAGCATCTTCGACTCACACATCTCATCAAAAATTTTGCAACTTCACGCAGATGAGCGCCTTCAGCTCGGCACTGTGCAACTCCTTTCTCTCCTGCTCGTGGCAGACATAATTTGCATTCAACTAATATCATTCAAGGAGCTTGACATAGGCTTCGTTTCGAGGTGTGGAAATAAGTGGAAGCGCTCCATTACGAGGCTCAGAAATCTCGCGAAGTGCCGGCAGACACGAAAAGACGTTCCAAGAGAAACAGAAAGCTCGATCCGCAGGGCGCTTGTACTTCTTCACATGCGATTCGTCATTACTCAGAACAAATGCCGAGGACTCACCGTGATAGTCTTGGTGTACTCCCGGTACGGTCCGATTTCGGCAATCATCATCGTAGTGGACAGTGGACAGGTTGTGGCGGTTGTTTGCTGACCAGTTACCAGTGCTATTTGCGTGATTGCTCCCCCGGCGAGGTAGCCGATCCTCGTACCACCTGTGATTTCATCTTCGCATCTTCACAATGTCGTCCAACAGTACTAACGTTGGTCAACGCGAGAAAGCGATTCTTAAGCGATAAGGTGCAACCTGGTATGGGCTGTCCAGTGTAGCAGTTGGATATAGCATCAGGTGAGTAGGTGGTGGTCGTAGTTGCTCCAACTGTGGTCAGCGGCTGTTGGGAGAGAGCTTCAAGATACTGTAACTCAGAAGTAGTGACAGAGCAAAAATTTACTTTATTATAGATTGACCCACCGCAGCCTGAATGTCGTTCTGTGCGGCTTGTAGCGCATCAGATGAGGTCATAGACTGCAACGGAAAGAAATTCGTCACCGAAATAGCGCCTGAAGATGGAGAGTATCAGATGTGCCTTTAACTTTCAATCGCGATAGTCCCCCACCTGTTGCCGCGACCACTGGGTAATAGGTCCATCTGACTGGAGGACTGACTGTGAAGGTGATCGTTGGGTCAGTGATGATTTGTGCATCTCGAGAAAGAGCTGCTGAAGCGGCAAGTTTACGCACGGAAACTACAGCTTTCTAACCAGGACCTTTGAAAGAGCCTGGAGCACGTTACACTTTCACTTCTGATGACCTCTACCAAGGAGCACACCTGTGAGAGAAACTTAACCGTTGCAACTGAAACCTATGCAGATAATCCTTGCTCGCTGGTTTGCTTTTCTGGGGATTAAGCCAGAGCAGGAGTGATTGTTAACTAGCCGAGGGTAAACCGGATGCGAGGCCGCGTTTAACTCACGCTGGACAACAACCTGCATCCGTCAATACTGCGAAGGAGTGCCATGCCCTCTACTCAAGCAACAATGGTCATAAAAGTGCATTTTCTCGAAGGCCTCATGTCCACTTCAGTAGCGCTCTCCACGCTGATTTCCATACAGAGCTGGATGCGGAGCTTGGCGTTACGTAATTGCCGATAAAATTTGGTCTTTCTGACTATAACCGACTGACTTCTGTTTGAATAAAAATGGAATTTGAACGCGACTAAAAACAGAAACGCTTAGGAGGCTTCACTCACTATTACTGGAACACGACCTAGTCCCAGTGACAAGGCAAGAGAGCGCAGCCAGTAGAAGCCTCATGAACAAGCCGTCTCTAGGCTAGAAATCGGCTATAAATGGGAAACGGCGATTTATTTGAGCAGGCCCACCACAGCTGTGAAAGGAGTCAGGTACGCTTGTCGTGGACGTCCATGAAAGGAGGACCTCCAGGAATGTCATGTACAACAACGTGGGCGCTGACCAAAACACACCAGTCACCTTCCCTCCCTATTAATAGGCGAAAGGAGGGTTAACCATCGCAAGCAATGATACGCGGCTAATGTGAGGGAGACCGTGAATGGTTTCTCCTAGCTGAACATGGAGTGGTGCCACTCTTATGTTTAAGTGCTTTGGGTCAAAGACGCCGGAAGGAACTGTAAGAAGTACGTCTTTGTTATCAACACACTGAACCAGGGAGAGCCTTGAGGTTCGAGAATCGAAAGTGGGGAGGGATCGTACTGACCATGAGACCTCATTTTTGGATGGGGTTGGGGGTTAGCAGAGAATCGTCTCGTATTTTTCAGGTGGTATCTCCTTAAAAAATTGTTATTTTCAGGTGTGCCTTCGATATAGAAAGGAATCGCGCGCAGCTGAAGGAGACTCGCTGAAGAAGGCGGTATAGCAAGCATATTTTGAGAACGAAGTTCGTTTAAAGTTTGAGCACCGATTGTTCTACATTTGAAAATAAAGATTTTCTGCGAGCACATTTCGAATAAGCCACAAAGGCTCATTCTCTCTTTCGGTGTGTCGTGAAGACACACGAACGAACTACTATTGTATTAAATTTCGAGCGTTAATTACCAATGACGCCTTAGGAGCTTCCCTCAGATTTTTGTTACAAATCGACGACGGAATCGCCACCGAAGGATGGACTTAATAATTTTCTCTCATTTGAAAGAAGTAACATGAGAGAATGAAACTGTACCCTACAAAACTTCAAGTCTTGCTTGACACACAGCGACAAAGATTATGTTTTCTGAAACGATTTTCTATACGGACAGTGCATCACTTCGCAAAAAAGAGTATCAAAAAGCGACTCCCCCCTGACCAGATGGAAGCTGTCACTTTTATGACAAGCTTTTTAAAACATACTATCCACAACATATTACCATTCTCTTCAGTGATAATCACGTGCCTGTTCTTCGTCACCACCCTGAAGATAAATTGTTGCTGAAAGCTGTCCTATTTTGCTGTCCACTCTTCGTTACTAGTGAATCGCTTATGTAACATTGTAATATGTTGCGCTACGTTCGTTAGTTGCTGCCCGCAGAAGATCGAACATAAAACGTTTCTCCTGTTTAACGCCCAGAATTTTGTGCGCACTCCGTTTCCCACCCATGTTCCATATGGTAAAGGAAATGTTCCCACAGCTGCCAGCAGTACGCGTATGTTTTAGGTTACAAGGGAAGCTGCGCTCGCCAAAAGTCGCGTCGCTCTTTCCTGGGGTTCAGGGTTTTGCCTTCGTGAAGATGGTTAGCTTTTCAGGGACAGTGTAGAGAAGCTGTTGCGTCCACGACAAGTTCGACCCTCTGTGTGAATTACAATGCTTGCTGAACCATCTCATGGTATAATGCGAAGCACTGAAGCACGAGAGGGCCACCGGTCTGGCTCGTACAGATTTTACAGGGTGCTGCAGGTCATCTGGAGACAATCGTTCCCACTCCCCACGCAGAGGTTGCTTCTGGGCTTCCAAGCTGTGGTTACGCTTGGCACAGACCCTGACCTCCAAAATGGACCACGCGCTGTAGTCCGTCGGATTCAGGTCCAGGAAGTACGGTGGAGATTCCGCACATATGATGAAGTACGGGAATTGGCATTGCACCATGCTTGCGCGCTCTTCGCCCTGTGTGCAGGGATTGTCTCTTGTTGAAGCGTCCACTGCGCACTGCTGAAGTGCTACTGGAACCATAAAAGTACAACAGCCTTGAAGATGTCCTGTTGGTACACATCTTGAATTGTTTTTCACTCATTCGTCCACAGAAAACAAGAGGTCTTTCAGTTGGTGTAGATTCTTCCTCAAACCATGAGCGCTTGCGGATTTTGACGATTTTTGGCGATGGCAAAGCTGACTGGAGCCTCTCCAGATCAGACACTGCCGGTTTGGCAGTTGTGAGCCTACTCCACAGCGAACGCTAACGCTTCTCGTCCGCGAAAAGTGTTCGCTGGACCTGCGGCCGCACCTTGAGCTGTCGGCATCAATGGAGCCGTTCGCGCACATTCTTGTCCATCTAAAGCTATACTTTAAGGAACTTGTAGGGCTTGAGTCCGCGTTTCATTCTGGCTATTCGATGCACTGATTTGAGAATGACACCGATATCACGGGAGACCCTCCGGTTTGGGATTTTTCGCTTCTCGATGATTTTCCGGATCTGCGGCGTTCTTGACGATGAAGCTCCAAAATCGCAGTGCGATGGCTTGACATCTTGAGAAAAACCGCAACCGGAACAAAATGGAACTTAAAAAATTACAACACGGGCAGAAAGATACGCACAAAAAACGGCGCTGTTGCCGCCATGCTGCAGATCAATACATTCGCTTGGAACAACGTCAAACCTTCGTCACGTTATTTTAGAACACCCTGTGGATACTTGTTCATTTATTTATTATCTAGATATCTATTTCATCGTGTCACTTGTCCAATGATATTTTAAAGGGTACGATTGTAGCTAGAGTGCGGATGATCTATGATGCTGCGTGCTGAAAAAATAAAAAAATTTCCGTGCTACTGAATGTGCATTATCCATTATTCCAGTGTGTCTGTGTTTTCCCAGCAGCGGGATCGATCGATGGACGTCCGCCTCGTCTGTGCCCAGCGCCGGCCATTCGGAGGCGGCAGCTGGCGTGTGTTCACTTAAGGCCGCCACAGACTTCTGCGGCGCCGCTCGGCGGCGCCGCTGCCCTATGCTTAACCATAGGGCAGAGACGCAGAGCTCGCCTCCAGCGGCGCCGCTGGCCGGCCGGCGGCACCGGCGGCACCGGCGGTGCCGCTGCCCTATGCTTAACCATAGGGCAGAGACGCAGAGCTCTCCTCCAGCGGCGCCGCAGAAGTCTGTGGCGGCCTTTAGAGGACCGGCCTTCCCCCCGCGCAACCCTATATAAAGTGGGCCCGGACGAGTCGGGGTCACTCTTCACTTGTCGAAGTCGCGAGCGTTCGGTTCCGGAAGAGCGGGGGCACAGCAAAGGCGGACAAACCGACTCATGCTGGTGCCATAGTAGTCAAATAAATCGATTCTCCTGTCCGCAGACACCCGTTCCCGGGGGAAACACCCGGCGTACAGTTGAACATATAATTGTTTTTAAGACCTTTGTATCGAGTTGTTCGAGCGGGCGTTAGAAACGTCTCCTTCCGCCCTGCACGTGAGAGAGTGCTTCAATGGGTCCACCTCGCTTGAGGGACGTGAAGAATGTCAAACATCCGTTCAGTTCTTCCACCAAGGCGTTGGTGAGCATCCTGGTGTTCTTTTGACATTTCGCGGAACACAGTCGGTAACGGCTCTCGTCCAACGGCTGTCGACGAAACTGCTCTCGTGGCCGCCCCACCTAATCTTCGACAACTTGGCACAAGCGACAGTGTTTCTGATACTCGACGAAGCTCGGAACAACGGAGGCGTCCTCTTACTTTCACGTGAACCATACTGCTATCACGGGTGAGTGCTGACAGGCCCGAGGATATCGTGGACGTTGCGAGCGATCAAACAACACCAATGGTGTAAGACGAAGCATCTCGCCCGGAAAGCAGCCCGTCCAGCTAATTTTCTACGAGGGTGCACCTGCGACGGGGCCTCTGATCTTCGAGCGTCGACGTAGGCCGGATCTTCGGAGGTCTTCACTAACGTACGCGAATCGCGTCACTGCCAGCATTCCTCGCTGCGCCTAGAGTGCTAGAAGTGGCACGGCTCACGTAAGTTAGTGAAGGCCTCACTCAGTTCTGTGACCAAAACTCGTACGAAGACCAACCTTCAGGTTTATCAGGTGAAGATGCCCTTTGAAGAGGTGAAGAGTTTATTATACCGACCCGGTCAATGCTCATTAGGTGCTCAATAATTTGGAATTTACCAGCTTCGTTGAAGCTTCAATCCCATGTAACACCCTTTGTCATAAGCTTCAAGTCTGACTCGAACGTGGCAGTATCGTAGTCGCTGGTGTGGATGAGATATGAGGTATGGAGGTATGGTTATGGGTATGGGGACGTCGGTGACACGGATTCGGAATCAGAACGCTCAGAAACGCACGCTGTTGCCGCTGTGTCAAACAGGAGGAGGCGGGGGTCGAGCGTTCTACCCATCGTCCCCTGGCCCGCCCACCCCCAACCCCCTAGGCTTGCTCGAGAGTCCAGTGACTGCCTTACGAGATAGTGGAGACGGTGACATTTGCCACGCCTCTGTTTAAAGGGCAGGGGTAGAACGCCACTCCGCCGGAGGAGGCTGCGCTTCCTCTGCCGCGGCAACATCCCCTGTTGAAATTTAATTTTGTCCGCGCGTTGTTCGATAAGACGTATCTCACGCAGGTTTGATCACTCGAAGGCAAACTCAATTATGTAGTGGTAGATAGAAAGATTACTTTACTGCTGACGGTACGCTGCTTACGATTAGTTGGAAAACGTTCATTCTAAAACCAATCCTCTCCCCTATTTTGTGGAAAAGCGTGGTGTCTCATATTTAAGCTTTACCACCAGTTAAGTTACGAGACTGAATGTAGCGCACAAGACACTTGCCGCACCCTGTACATTTATTTGTTTACACATGAGGCTCAAACAGATAAACCTCCAAAAGATGAACGGTGTTCATTTGTGCAGTGCACGAGTAGTTTTAACAGTTCAACTCTTCAAACTGCAATCTCTCTTTTAACTTCTTTCTGCTTGAAGCTTGTGGTCTGAGCATGAGTGCCGCAAGGGCCGTTGTTTTTACTTGACTGAGCGACAGGTGTGTCATCACAATATTCATTACAGAACAGGTGCACTGTAAAACGAGTGATTCAGGTAGGAACGACCGAGAGACCTGCTTCTAGTTGTTGCCGATGTTGATCTGCGAGCGGAACAACGCGTGATATCTGAGGTTTAGGGTGCTCTGGAACTGCGACAGCACTCGGTTCCAGTTGTATCTGCTCATGGTGGTGCCTCCTCGCGTCGATACCTGAATGTGTTGCTCGTGAAAATGCGGAAACCATTCTAAGCCAGGTTCCTATCTAGCAGAAGACAGTCGAATACTGCACCGTTAAAAAGAGTCGCAAACTAGACACAACATCAGCTGCTTTTTCTGCCTTAGGATTCTTCCCTTCCTCCATTGTTACCACTCTTAATCCTTTCCATCGAAGCTAGTCTATGGAACCATAACCATGGCACTTCTCAGATTCCACCGTAACCAGTTCCCTTGTCATGCAGGTGGCGTCATTTAATTATAACATACCGTCACCGTTTTCGTGTACTCTGTGTAGGGTCCTATGCCGGTCGTCACCATCGTGGAGGACAGCGGGCACGTGGAAACTGTCGCCGTCTGGATGGTCACAGTAGCTATTTGCGTAATTGCACCGCCGGCCAGGTAGCCAATCTTCGTTCCGCCTATGAACACACGTTCGACCTTCCGACGCTTTTAAGTCAGCATTGCAGAACGCACCTGGAATTGGCTGCGAGATGTAGCAGTTGGATATTTCGTCCGGGGAGTAGGTGACGGTGGCGGTGACTCCGATCACGGGTATCGGCTGTTGAGAGAGCGCTTCAAGGTACTGCAAGAGGCCGGAAGTTAGGGAGAATCATTCGGATGGTCCCTGTCGAAGCAACGCACCGAGGCCATGACTTCGTTCTGTGCGTACTGCAGCGCCTCGGTCGACGTCTTCGACTGGCCCGGGAAGAAGTTGGTGACCGTTGTGGCGCCTGCAATGGACGAATTTGAGGAGCTCTCCATAGTAAGCGCCACTCGACTCGACCTGTTGGTGCAACTGTTGGGTAGTAGGTCCAGCCAACTGGTGGACTTATTGTGAAGCTGAACGACGGGTCCGTGACGACTTCTGCATCCCGAGAGAGGGCGGCTGCAATGAAACGTTGTGATTTAGTTTCGAGCGCCCTTAACAAAAAGATCTGCCAGGCAGATCGAGTACTGCTTCCGCATAACTGGCTTAAAAATTCAGAGGCACGAACAGGATGTCGGCGCAGCCAGTACTTGCATTAGGCTAAAGCTGCAGTTGTGTTACTTAGTCGATTATCTGCTCTCGTTTAGATCCGTGAGCAAAATACTTCCAAAAGTATGAAGGACAGCTTCTTGTTCATCAGCGAAGGCTTTTATGTGTGCCTGTTTTCAGATTTCACACCTTTAAGGAACCGAGGGTTAGTGAGTGTACCGCTTCCGCCCTCCTCCCCACTGACATCGTCTAGCTGCGTTGCACTGCAACTTGTAAGCTTGTGCTATTTCATGCACCGTTTATCTACCGCGTCTACATGCGATCTTCGTTTAGAATATGAGACACTTTAGAACCACGAATTTTGTCCTCTATTCATAGATTGTATCTCATGCGGAGGCACTTTGCCTTACCCTCTCAGGTCGTAGGCTCGTTGCAGGTATTCACAGGCTCCCGCCGTTTCGCTTTCGCTGATCGTCGTAATCTGTCCCTCAGTGTCGGACGTTCGTTTTGCTGGCCACTGCCCGTCCTTTTGTTGACGTCGTTTGAGCCGCTAAGTGCCATGCTTTGAACGCTCTTCTTCAAAGTTATCCTAATCAAGGATTTCTCAAGAAGACGCGTTCTAGAATACGCAGTTCCACCCACGGCCACATATTCAGGTTGTTTCGGAGTTGCCACATAGGGGTTAACCTTGCAGGTGCACCCATAGCTCAAATTTTGGTTTCGTGATAGGTAAAAATACTGACAAAAAAAATTAGCGGCAATACGAGCGACGAAGAGGGGAATGCCCTTCCTTTTAAGCGTCACCATCTTTGATAAACAGCAACACGATAGCGTGCTGTGCTTTCATCGCGGTGGCCCACTCTATCGCTAAGGATGGCTAAGGAGTTGAAAGTATAGAAGAATTGCAAGAAAAATCATTGTACAGTGAAGGAACGCGCAGCCCTTACTGTTCCACAAATCATGCAACATCAAAACTCTGACGGACTCTAACTTTTAACTCTCAACGGATGTGAATTGTTTTGAACTTTCGAGGAACTTTGTACATCATGCCACATAACCACGCACATTTAATCGCGTAACATCATATCGCGAGCTTGGTCACAGCCAACACCTAAATTTGCCCGTATTTGGGTGAGCAGGTTCTGAGCAGGGCCAATGGGGCGATTTGGTACTCATAGTTTCGGACCTTCTGAAGTACCTGCTATTACGCGCTTCTTCAGCAAGAGTCAGGATTTACTGGCTGCCTTAACAATAAGCTGTACCAACCATCGGAGCTTTCTGAATTTTTGTAGGTAGCGAAGGATAAAGGGTAAAGGACGGCATTAATCCCTCTTTCCCTCTTGGGAAGCGTCACGTAGTCTACTTCTACGAGATGTCGTTCAGACAATTTGACTGCATAATTGGTCCATACAACGCTTGCGGTGGCCAACCAATGACAAGTCAATGTACGTTAGGGTTTAACAAGGGACGTCTACGAATTTATGGTGAAGCTTCGTTTTGCTGCGGCCACTAGGCGGTGGATGGCAGGAAAAGTAGAAGACGTCCACTGTAGTTGTTCACCATGTCGTCCACTGATATGCTGGCAGATATCGAGGTCATGGTAATGCTACCGGCACTTGAAGTCTAACCGCTGCCCTCAATGCTCCGATGGCATTTCAGATTCACACCAAAAGCCCCGAAGTGAGCTGGAAGCAGGCACCCCTGCACAATACGGATGCGCAGGCTCCACGTCGGCTTTCTGATTGGGGCGACTGTGTCTTGATAATGGCCCTGCTACCGAATTTTTGGTCTACTTGGCTTGCTGTAAGGTGGGATCTCGGCTTTTCTACTTGTTGTGCGATCGAAATAACGTCCTAGTATCACAAAGCTGAGGTCACTCCTGACCGGTAGCCATATATTACCTTGATCTTTCCGATCGGGCTCTGAAGAACGGGATACCTCCAAAAAGGCCAGTAGATGTGTGCAGGTGCGGAGCTTGAAGCATATACCGCTACAACACTGTTCATTTGGTTAACCGATTTGAAGAAATTATGAAGAAAGCGCCACATACTCAATTCAACTTTACGGTGCTGGATGGCCTAAGAGAAAGCTATTGTGTAACTCACAATTCGAGCATGACTTGGTGGCTGTGACCAGACAGAAGAAGAGAGCCAGTGGAAGGAGCATGGCTAAAGCGTTTCTGAACCAGAACTCGGCTATAAATGGACGCCCTGTTTGTATTGACCACGACTGCGCTCTGTAAAGAGCTTTGTGTGTGTTGATCAGCACCTGCTTCTCTGAGATGCCACCCTGTACAATACCGCTCGCGCCGCACGGTCAAAAGTGGGCGAAAAACGCAAAAATAGCGTCGCAAAGCGTCGCATGATCATAACTCCTTCAGTTTTAGGTTTTTTGAAAAAAGGTTGGCATCATTCGATTCGCCTCTTCGAGATCTACACAAACTTGTGTAAAACTTTACCGGAACACCCATGCTTTCGCCGTGGGTGGTCCAAAATTGACTGGACGGGCGATTAGAGCAGTTTATTTCCCAGGATATGCGTGCTTTCGGAGTATCTCAATCATGGTGTACGTCGCCAGTGCTCTGTCATGCCAGGAATGCACCGAGAGTGCGCCGTGCACGATGCACAGAGAATCTAACCTATCAATCGAGTGGGCGAGCGCATGTTCCCTGCGCTTCTATCTTCTCCCACTGGGAAATGCGAAATCCTCAAGACCGTTTGAAGAAGGTTCTCAGAAATTTCCAGTCACCACGCTCAGGATTAGTTCCAATCTATCCCAGCGAAACTTTGGTGTGCGCCGTGTACAATGCGTACGAAGAAGAACCTTTCAATCGAGGGGGGGGGGCAGCTTGTAAACTGAGCGTTTGGAGAGTATTGTCAGAAATTTGCAGCCGCCCTAGTCAGGAGTTGCTCTAAGGCTGTCCAGCGAGCCTTTGGAGTGCGCCGTGAACAATGCATACAGATTCGCACGTTTTAATCGAGGGGGCGACCGCTCGCAAATTGCCCTCACAGGCGTGTTCGGAGCGCAATAGCTCTGTCAAGTTGTAGTCTTTCAGGTTACAGCTAGTAGGTTTTGTAGCCAGTCGAGCAGCCTGTTAGTATGCTAAAGTAGAATGGTTTAGCTTGGGAGTGGGCAATGTTATAGGGGTGCGAAGATGCAGATGAGGCTTGTGTTACGCATTTTTTTTCGACTTCTGTGGAGTCGAAAAAAAAGAGCAAGAAGACGCGGCGAGCTAACGGCCTTAAAATGCGTACGAGAACAGAGAGCCTAAGGTACTCTACTACTGATGACGTGCTCATAGCTCCTCAGCTGCCTAAACTGCCTTAGCCTCAGCTGCCGTTTTAGAGTGGCGAAGGCTAGAGGTTAGAGTTTCTTGCGCTCCTACTCGCCCAGATTTGAGTCTTCGACACTCGCAAAGGCGCCGTTCCGTTCAGCATGAAAAGCGCTATCGAGCGGTATCAATTTCGACCGATTGTGGAAACATCAATTTTTTGGCTGTTTCGCATCGAGGACGAGGCCGCGGCGGAAGGACGATGACGTCATCAAAAAATCGATATCTTCGATTTGGGCTATGCTTGATACTATTCGATAGAGCTTGCATGCTGAGTTGAATGGTGTCATTTAGAGTTGGAACAACTGTAATCTGGGCGAGTAACAGCGCGGAGAGCGTCTGCCGTTGTTGCGCTAAATTGCACGCGCGGACGTGTTCGGAGCACAATAACTCTGTCAAGTTCGAATCATTTTGGCTGCAGCTTGTGGGTCTTGTAGGCAGTAGAACGGTCTATTGTAACACTGAAGTAGAATGGCCTAGCTTAGGAGGGGGGAATGTTACAGCGGGGCGAAAATGCAGGTGAGGCTTGTGTGAAGCATTTTTCCGATTTCGGTGGACCACTGCAAGAAGACGCGGCGAGCTAACGGCATCAGAATCCGAACAGAGCACTTAAGGTACTTTACGGCGCCGGGATCAGAACTTCTCAGCTACCTAAACTGCCTTAGCCCCATCTGCCGTTTTAGGGCGGCGGACTTAGCGGTTGAAGTTTCCTGCCCTCTTACTCGCCCTTTTATTTGGGTTTCCGACACTCCCGGTAACACCGTTTTATTCATAGCGAAAAGCTCTATCGAAATGATGTCACTCTCGACCAATTCCAAAAGAAAAATCGATTTTTCGACAATATCGAGGACGTGGGTGCTTAAGGCGCCTTTTATACTTGCGCCGCCTCGCGGCGCGGCGTGATGGTCGGCATGGCTATCGATTTTTCGCGCCGCGAGGCGGCCCCGCATCGCTTCTATACTCCGCCGCCGCAAAACACCACATTTGACGGAATTTTGGGTTACGGTATTCTGCGAATCGCGCCGCCGAGGGGTAGGGCGCGGCGCGGCGCGATCAGCCGCGGCAGACTCGGTGTAGGGGGGAGATTTCACCTTTCCGACCAAACGTCTTCTATTGGGAAGGAGGAGGGCGTATTTAGGGTGCTGATCACGAATCTGACATCGTTTTTTGAAGTTACTGGCGATTACCAGGTTTGGATGATTAGGGAGTTTGAGTGATATCGGTGACCATGACCTTAGCCCGTACCTTCTGTAACCTAGGAAGAAAATGGAGATCTGTACACATTCACGAAGCTTCATATACCACGCTAAGGATATGTTTAGTGCACAGTGACCCTAGAATGGTCAAACAAGAAAGAATTTTCAGTGATTCTTGACGATGAGTACCTTCCAGCAGTTCTACATTTTGGACCCGCACGTATCGCAATATAAGGAGGGGTTTAGTGCCGTTTGTATTGCAGGGGATTCGACCCAATACCACACTCACCAGTTTCAACCGTAGGTTGAGCGGACGACTTCGACTCCAAGCTTAACAGAGGAATCGCCGCTTCTTCTTCTTCTTCTTCTCCCGAGCGTTTAGTCCCGCGCAGTCGCAGGGTCCGCTGTTCTTATGATCCGTCGCCACCTCATCCTATCAAAGGCGTCGTCTGGCATGGCGCCGACTTCCGCGAGATCTTTCTTGATGACATCCTTCCACCTTTTCCTTGGGGCTCCTCTCGGACGCTTTCCGGGTGCCTCGAAATCTAGGGCCAACCTTATGGGGTGATCCTCTGGTCTTCTGAGGACGTGTCCGTACCACCTCAGGCGCTGCTCCCTCATCTTCAGCTGGATCGGAGCTGTCTTCATCACTGCCCTAACATCCTCGTTTCGCACCCTGTCCCGACGGGTCCATCCACAAGCCCACCTGAGCATCCTCATTTCCGCCACATGCAATTGCCGCTCCTGCGCTTTACCTAGGGCCCAGCACTCACTGCCGTAGAGGAGGGCAGGCCTCACAACTATTCTATAGAGCTTGCCTTTGAGCGTCCTGGAGCGTCTACGGTCGCTGAGGATTCCTGTGGACTCCCTCCATTTGAGCCAGGCTGCGTTTATCCGTCCCCTGACCGCCTGGTCCACACTTCCTTCCTCGGATAGGTCACTTCCGAGGTAGCGGAATTCTTCCACCTTCTCGATCGCCTCCCCTTGGCAGTCTAGGATCGGTCTAGTGCACTGCTCAGAGCTGATAAACTTGGTCTTCTTCACGTTCAGCCGCAGGCCGTTATCCGCGAGGGCTATTTGCCACAGCCTCACCTTCTCCTCCAGCTCCTCCCGGCTGTCGGCTACTAGAGCGATATCGTCCGCGTAGAGGATGGTCCTGAGAGGGCCTTCCTCCAGGAGTTTCACTATGCAGTCAAGCGTCAGCACGAAGAGGAACGGACTCAGAGCCGACCCTTGATGTACACCCACTGTGATGTCCATCTTCTTTGTCATTCCGTGTGGGGTTCGTACCGCCGCTTTCGAGCCTTCGTACATGTCCTTTACGACTGTGATCAGACGTTCCGGGACACCTCTACCTCGGAGCGATTTCCAGAGCACGGCCCGGGGTAGCCTGTCGTAGGCTTTCTCCAAGTCCAGAAAGGCCATGTAGCAGGGCTTTCGTTTCTCCCGATATTTCTCCATTACCTGGCGAGCGATGAAGATGGCGTCTGTGGTGGACCTCTCAGGCATGAAGCCCCACTGCTCCTGGGAGATTGTCACCATCTCCCTCAGCCTCGAGTCGACCAGACGTTCGTAGATCTTCATCGTGTGCGAGATCAGTTTGATCCCTCGGTAGTTGGAGCACTCGGACGCGTCCCCTTTCTGTTTGAAGATGGGGACTATGATGCTGTCCCTCCAGTCATCCGGCATCTTACTGTCTATCATGACTCTGTTGAAGAACTGTGTCAGCCAATTGACTCCACAGTCCCCAAGCACCTTCCAAGCCTCTACTGGCACCCCATCAGGTCCAGCAGCCTTCCCGAGCTTCATCTTTCCTATGGCGTTGCGAACCTCTTCCCGCGTCCAGGATGGGATGGGTCCTTCCGTTGGTTGTTCTTCTTGAACTTCGCGACGAGGCAATTCTTCATTCAGGAGCTCCTTGAAGTACTCCTCCCATCTTTTTCTGACCTCGACTGGCCTCCGTAGTACCCTGCCGTCAGCACCCCTCACTGTCTTGACCACTCGAATGTCGGCGCAAGCTCTATGCCGCGCCTTAGCCAGCCGGATAGCAAACTTCTCTCCCTGTGGCCCATCTAGCTTCTCATATAGGGCATCCATCTCCGCTCTCTTCGCTTTCGCTACAGCTGCTTTTGCCAGGCTCTTCATCTTACTATAGACTGTAAGATGCTCGGGTGCGCTTGTCGTTTGCCACTGCTTATAGGCCTCCTTCTTTTTCCTCACCACAGCCTGCACCTCTTCATTCCAGAACCATGCAGCCTTATCTCCTCTGATCCCTCCCTTTGTTTCACCGAGGGTTTCCTTGGCACATCGTAGAATCGTTTGGGTCACCCTCCTCCAGGTCTCGTTCACGGGACCAGTTGGATCCGGAAGACCTGCATCGAGCACCCTCCTTCGTAGCTCGTTGCGCTCTGAACCCCGCAGTTTCCACCATCGGATTCTGGGTTCTGTTCTTACCTTGGGTTTGCTGGGTAGAGGTATGGCCAGGTCAGCTACCAATGGCCTGTGCTGTGGTGCTACATCTTCAGCCGGAAGGACCTTCACATCCCGGACAGTTTTCAAGGCAGGTCTTCGCACTAGGATGTGGTCGACTTCCGTCCTTTTTCCTCCGCTAGCATAGGTCACCTTCTGGCTCTCCCTCTTCGCGAAGAAGGTGCTACAGACCACCAGGTCGTGGGCAATAGCCAGCTCGAGAATTCTTTCTCCATCTGGGTTCATCAAGCCGACCCCTTTACCTCCATGTACCCTTTCTACTCCTCTTCTGCCACTCCCTACGTGGCCATTCATGTCCCCTGCTATGGACAGGTAATCGCCTTCTGGTACTGACCTTATGGCCTCCTCGAGCGTGAAGTAGAAATCATCTTTCTCGTGCTCGGGGCATCCGGTCTGAGGGGCGTAGACGGACATGACAGTCCAGTAACCCTCCTTCGTGTCGAGCCGCAGTGACATGATGCGGTCGTTTATCCTTTGGACAGCAGCTACCGAATCCCTGAGGGACTCTGCGACAGCTATCCCGACACCGTTCCTCTTCGTATCCTCTCCGTTGTAGAACAGCTTGACCCCTTCTCCAATCTCCTTGGCCTTCGCTCCTTTCCATCTCGTTTCCTGCAGACACAGGACTTCTATCTTTCTGCGCTTCATCAAGTCGGCCACCTCTCTGGATCTTCCGGTCAGCGTTCCCACATTCAGAGTCCCCACTCGAACTAGCTTCTTTGGCCGAGGTCGTTCTGCCCTCGGTAGCCCTCGCATACTGACCGCAGAACTCGGGCGGGGGTTCTGCGCGTCACTTCCGGGTGACGTCCTAGCCTTTATACTGATTGAGGAATCGCCGCTCACCGAAGAAATCCCAAACATTGACAAGATGCAATGCTCTGATCAACCAGACCAATCCTTTCTGTTTTGCTACCTCAACGACTCATGGACCGCTTCCGGAGCACGGGCCGTAGTGCCCAGAACCTCGTGGCCGCGCGTCGCTGACGCTCCCCTTTCTAACAGCAATCGTGCAGCGGCGCGACTGGCCGCGCCGCTCCCCAAATTGACGCGCCGCGCCGCGGCGGGAGTATAAAAGACGCCTTAAGCCCCTTTCATACTCGTCCGAGGGGCGGCGGCGGCGGCGGCCGCCGCTTCAGCGGCAGGTGGAGGGGCGGTGTCCGTTCTCGCCGCCTAGGGGTGGCGGCGGCCGCCGCCAGCGCTAATTGCGTTTGGCGCGCGCGTACGCGCAGCGGTCTCGTCTGTGCCGCCGCTCTCGCTGCCCCTCGTGGCCGCCGCCCGAAATGGCCCCAGCCATCTCGGGCAGCGGCCCCGGCGGCGGCGCCGCCAGGGGCGTGGCGGGGCGTGGCCGCGGCGACGTCGCCGCTGCCAGTATGAAAATCCCTCCACCGCCGTGGCCGCCGCTCGGGCACGTCATCGCCGCCGCCTTCCTATGCTAAACCATTGGGCCGCCGCCGCCGCCGCCGCCGCCACGAGTATGAAAGGGGCTTTAGGCCGAGCTGCGCGGACGATGACGTCATCGAGAACCGGCATTTTCGAAAATTCCTCGTGCAAACTTCGTCCAAAATTGTCTAAGGGTTATTTGGGGCGCTGATTACGAATCCGACGTTCGTTTTTGAAAATTCCGCGGACTTGAGCAGTTACTTCCCGTTTGAGGGTGGTCAGGTCAGGATCACCGATCACCCTCAGTTATCGGTATGAGCAGTCCCCTCCCGTAATCGTCCAAATGTACTTCGGCATCGTGTTCGGCACCCCGAATAAGTTCCCGACCCTATACGAATTTCGAGCAAAATCGATGATCCTAACCCGACCACATCAGTTATCCAGAAAAAAATCCAAAACCTACCGAAGTCGACGGAATTTTCAAAAACGGACGTCGGATTCGTAATCACCGCCCCAAATAACCCCTAGACGATTTTGGTCGCAGTTTGCACGAGGGAATTTGGCCAATTTCGAAAATATCGGTTTTCGATGACGTCATCACCCGCGCAGCTCGGCCTAGCGCGCCCACGTCCTCGATGGGATATTGTCAAAAAATCGATATTGCCAAAATCGGTCGAAATTGATAGCATTCGATAGAGATGTTTAAGCAGAACAGAATGGTGTTATTGGGAGTGTCGAAACCCCAAATATGGCGAGTAAGAGGACAGGAAACTTCAACCGCTAAGTCCGCTGCCCTAAAACGGCAGATGGGGCTAAGGCAGTTTAGGCAGGTGAGAAGTTCTGTTTCCGTCACCGTAAAGTACCTTAAGTGCTCTGTTCGCACACGCATTCTGAAGCCGTTACCTTCCCGCTTCTTCTCGAAGTGATGCACCGAAATCGGAAAAAAATGCGCCACGCAAGCCTCACCAGCATTTTCGCACCGCTTTAACATTGCCCCCTCCTAAGCTAAGCCATTCTACTTAAATGTACTAGTAAACCATTCTGCTGCCTACAAGAGTTGCAGCCGAAACGATTCGAACTTGACAGAGCTATTGCGCTCCGGTTCTTCTTCGTACGCATTGTACACGGCGCACACCAAAGTTTCGCTGGGGCAGATTGGAACTAATCCTGAGTGTGGTGACTGGAAATTTCTGAGAACCTTCTTCAAACGGTTCGAAATAGTCTTGAGGATTTCGCATTTCCCAGTGAAAGAAGATAGAAGCGCAGGGGACATGCGCTCGCCCACTCGATTGATAGGTTAGATTCTGTGTGCATTGTGCACGGCGCACTCTCGGGGCATTCCTGGCATGACAGAGCACTGGCGGTGTAGGCCATGATTGAGATACTCCGAAAGCACGCATATCCTGAGAAATTAGCTGCTCTAACCGCCCATCCAGTCAATTTTGGACCACCCACGGCGAAAACATGGGTGTTCCGGTAAAGTTTTACACAAGTTTGTGTAGATCTCGAAGAGGCGAATCGAATGGTACCAACCTTTATTCAAGAAACCTAAAACTGAAGGAGTTATGATCATGCGACGCTTTGCGACGCTATTTTTGCGTTTTTTCGCCCACTTTTTACCGTGCGGCGCGAGCGGTATTGTACGAGTCATCCGTACGACGGGCCGCGTTTCTGGCGAAATACATTGACTCATGGAGCAGGACCTATGATACTTCGGCCTCACATGTTCCTTCAAACCATTCAGGTTTTCCAAACCACTCTAAAGTAAGCACCTGAAGAAGTAAGCATCCAGATGTTATTAGATCCAATCTCTTTAAACACAAGCTGCCTCTCTGCACGGTTTGCAGACGTTTAAGGTGCGCCTTTTGTTGAGCGGCTTAGGTGAGGCTTCGAGTGAGTCGCTAGTAATCGCGTACTCTTTTCACACCGCTGCCAAGGCTTCTGTATGGTCAGTTGGCTTGGGTTGCTCACAATGGAGAGTTGTGCGCGATCTTTCCCTTCTATATCCTCAAACTGCACCTTCCCCAGCATTCTTCGTTCGAGTGAGGGACGATCTGCCTAAAAGCGGCGCGTGCAAACAATGCGGACAGTGCCTGTGGAGCCAACCAGCGCCGCCTCGCGCAGTGACACTCGCCGCTTCGCGAGAGCCAAGGCAGCTCTCTCCGTGGACTGATGCAGACCCAGTCAACCATGGGAGGCCGACATGTTGGAATTACAGTCGATAGAGGGCTTGAAAGCTCAGAGGGCTTGCAGTGGCAGACCAGAGATTCGGATTGATGTGAACCCGACCGCGTCCCGTATTAGAATTTTGAGCCCTATCGAATGAGCCAGAAAAGGATACTACCTCAGTAACCCTTAAGATGAATTTTCGGGCGCCGCCTAATTTTCGTTATATCTGAATTTTTGCTCATAGCAGGAATAACTGCGAGGCATGCTTCCTGATTGCACGAGAAACAAGACAAGAAACCCTTTAGCAGTCTAGAGTCTAAATCCACTGGTTTCAACACGATACATTGCTCCTCCTATTAGGCTTCCGTTGCCTCTGGCACAAAACTATTTAATAAACCGTTTGTTCGTAATTGTACAACTAAACGAGGGTTACCAGGGCGAAGAAACTCAACAAGACTGAGACAACAAGGGCGATCCTTCTACATAGGAGACGTCGTATACTTCCTTTTTCAGTGAAGAAGACACTGTAGGCGAACTGCGAATACACTATTTTTCCTCCGTCTGAGGTCCAGCGGGTGAGAAACTCATGGAAAAGCTGGTGCTTGCCTCGACATCTTCAATTTGGTCGTCTAGTGATGTGCCTGGTTATCCTGCTGCAGAATTTTCTTATTTCCCTAGGCGAATTCGTCTCCAATGGTACTGCCCGGTGAACCTATAGAAGGCAGTTGAGCTTAACTACTAAAAAATTTACTAGAGCTGTAATACCTTGACATCTCTCTATCTACATTATATCTTCTATCACAGAATGAAGTGCATTCAGAGGTGCTTCATTTCGTTGATATCTGAAAGCAGTACAATAAAATTAGATCATCCACTAGATATTAAGAAGGTCTGCGAACTAGTATGTATGTACCCCCATTTTCACTTTATGCATGATCAAGGCCACCTTCACCAATTAATGAGTTAGCAAGCATTCTTCGCTGCTGAAACACTTTGAGAAAGCCAGAGCACTTAGGTTCACCTTAGCAGGTGCACAGACCAGCAAATCGAACTCATCGTGCAGTTTCAAACCGGAAACGTGCTTTACGCACTGTAGTATCATAATGTGATTTTCCAAAAAAGTTGAGCAGTTGAGGCTCTCTTAGAAGGTTCCCCGTCCACCTAGTTGGATTCATCGTGCAATTTTAGTCTGGTCCTGATATAAACAAAAATTGGTATTTAACAAAAAATAAACAGCGATTGAAAAAAATTCGCTTTATGGGTTACTGAGGAAGAATCCTTTTCTGGCTTGTTCGATAGAGCTCGAAATTCTGGAGGTGTAGGGTTCATATCAGCCCGAATCTACGGGTTGCCACTGCAAGTGCTATAAGTCCGTTGTTTGCTCTGTCTCAACTGTAATTACCGCAGATCTGGCTGATCTGCAGGTACCCGTGGTTGAGTTCGTCATCATCGCCTCTACAGCGAGAGCTGCCTTGGCTCATCGCCGTCACCGCTCGAGTCGACACCATCGTCAGGCTTGAGATACGAGAACCGAAGGTGGAGTCGTACTTGACCTCGTTTTGAAGAGGGGGTCGTACGGTTTCGGCAGAGGATTGTCTCCTACCTTTTCAGCCTTTTAGGTAATTTTGTACCCCTTAAAGGGTTTTCTTCCCAGGTTTGGCTTCGACATTGGAGATTTCGAGGTCACACCTGGGAACACACCGCAGCCTGTTCACTGAACAAGGCATGGTTCCAGAATAGAATAAAACTCTTTATGGTTTCGAATGAGATTTTTCGTGTATGTGGGAACGTTGGACTGCAGCTGAATCTTACGAAGACGATGTTCATGAGGAACGGATGGGTTTCTGATGCCCCATTCTCGCTCAACGGAACGAACATCTCCGAATGCTCCAGCTATGTGTATCTGGGTCACGAAGTCAACATGACCAACGACCTATCACCAGAGCTAAGCAGGAGGAAACGAGCGGCTTGGGGAGCTTTCAAGAGCGTCGAAGAAGTCGTGAAGAAAACGAAGAACGTCCGACTCCGTGCCCACCTATTCGACTCCACTGTTTTTCCTGCCCTAACATACGCCTCAGAGACCTGGGCTATACGAAGGCAGGATGAACACGCGATCAGCGTCGCGCAGCGTGGAATCGAGAGGACGATGCTCGGAGTGACACGACTCACGCAAGTGAGAGAAGGTCTCCGGAGTTCCGAGCTTCGCCGACGTTCGAAGATCAGAGACGCTGTCGCATGGGCCAAGTCGTCGAAAATTAGGTGGGCCGGCCACGTAATGCGATTCGCAGACACCCGCTGGACGAGAGCCGTCACAGATTGGATTCCGCGGGATGTCAAAAGAACACCAGGACGCCCACCAACGCGTTGGTCGGACTTCTTCGTGAAAGCCCTGAACGACCGATATGACGCCCTCGAGCGAGGAGGATCCATTGGACCACTCTGGCACGCGACAGGCACGAATGGAGACGCTGCTGGCGCCCGCTCGAGCAAGTCGATGATCAACGGGACGACAGGTGATACAGGTGATGGTTTCGAATACTGATTGTTCTCTACCTCAAATTAAAGATTTTCTGGAAGCAGTCTTCCAATCATCATGGCTCAATTCCTGCGGACTTTTTTCACGATGCCATGGACACGACACATTTTCCTACATGAAGGAGCGACGTCTACAGTACCGCCGCTAAGCACTCAACCAAATGACCTTTGCGACGCAAAAACGCGTTTTTCGCGTCGCATCATAATAACTTGTTTCAAAATCGAGGTTTCCTAACGAGTATTTACAGCGGCTTCTGTCGTAGTCTGTTCTATCATATGGCGTGTGGTTACCATTTCAGAATGGGTCAAAGCCTAAAAGCAGAAGCGAAATTAAGGAGCCCCTTGATTGCGTTGACCTGACCGACATCCGTCGCTGCGTCGGGCTTATTTGGACCCTCGGGCAAAACTGGACTTCTTCAATAAAAATTTAAAATTATTCATTGTGCATAAATTAAGTTCTCTCAATGTTTCTGAGACGCCTCTCTCTACGACAATTCATTTAATGCTCATTTTGACTAACGGTATCTACTTTGGACATGTTGCTGACCAGTCTTTTGACCGTAATTGAAGCTGTTAGTTTGTTGTTGTTTATTGTTAGTTTGAAGAAAGGGGAACATAAGAAATCTGCGTAGGCAGTCCATTCTATCCATTTTTGGCCGGTCGTCAACTGTCAAATTCGCAAGCAAGCAGACTTTGTACGTTCCGTTAGCTTATTCCGACGCGGAGATTCATGCTAGAACTTGCTGATATAGAACAAAAATGCGTCGGCAAACTGGTCACGAGGCAGAGACTCTGCGTAAGAAGCATCGAGAAGTCGGGTGATCAGGCGGCCCAATTTCAGCTAGTTAAAGACACAGCTTCGTCCAGAAATGCGAAAGATGTTCCACAGCGTTTGGTGTCCAGCCTTCGCAGAATAAATCCTGTCATGCTGAACAGAAAAACTTTCACTTGAAATCTTACACCAACCGCGACACCGTCTATTTGCTGCAACAGTTCGAGCGCTGATGTAGCGGTATTGCGTCGTGACTCTCTCCTTGCTCGTTTTTCGAATGAAGCGTCACTATGCCGCAATTCAGAGGAGCTTCGAATAGTTGCTCACTTTGTCAGTAGGCCAGATTGGGTTAGCTGCAAATGAGGAGTAGGATTCAACTTCTTCGACTTCTGGATCAGTATTCTGCTCACATAAGATACTTGAATCCTTGACCGGCCAATTTTTGCATGGGGTATTTAGCTAAATCGGGCCGCTCCACCATCGATGGTTGATGAAGTCTTTTTTCCGACCCCTCTTGTTGCGCAATCGGCCACGTTTTCCTGCGTCGATGAATTCCCGAAGTCTCTTTGTGATAAGGGCGATCTTCTGTACAAGCGTAGAAACAATAGGTGGTAGACGCCTGTTTCCTTGTACCAGCACAGAGCAATGGTGGAGTCGCTGAATATGCTGATTCTCTCGAACTTCACGTTTATCTTCTGGATAGTCGTCTCAACAAGACCTAGTCCAATAGAGATAGATAGCAGCTCGAGACGAGGTATCGCTTGCTTCTTGCTTATGGGTGCTATCTTGGATTTCGCAGTGAATAAGCGCGATCCCTTAACACTATGGCATGATGTAGTTGTCACGTATATGCTACATGCATACGCTCATTTGGAGCTATCGACAAACACTGATAGTGCATGAGGTATGGAACTGTTGTTTTCCACTACTTTTCTCGGCAGCGTAACCTGAAAGCCGATTGTTTTCGACTTTAAGGCTTTCCACGACAACTCGTCTTCTTCACAGAGAGCAGAATCCCATCCATAGCTCGTTCTGTGAAGATCTTGAAGAAGGATTTTTGCAGGTGTCATAAGCGGCGCAAGGCCCAAAAGGATCGAAACAGTAGCCATTTATCTGACTTAGTATTGTTCTTTTGTAGATTTTGTTCGCTGCTCTTTTGCCACATTTCAGAGATAGTGTCCTCCATGGCATTCCACAGTATTCCAAGCACTTTGATCTCCGTCGAGTTGGTTCTATCCGATTCTGGTATCTCCATGTTTATTAGAGCCGAATTCGAGAGTAGTCTCTGAGATTCATTCCTATAAAGGAGAATAGTTTTTTCGACTCGGTGTTCTTGTGCAAAAGATCACCGGGGCTTTTTCCTTCCAAGAACACGTTATCTACGTAGAGTGAGTTAGATAGTTCTTAGGAAATTTCGGATTGTGACCCTGCTATGTATTTCAGTATGCACTGGTTTAGGATTGCAAGACTGGCGTTGATACCAAAAGGCGTTCTACAGAACCGAAAGTGCTTTAGGTTGTTTCCTGTTGCTGGTCTTGAGGCGTCGTTGAACCATAGAAAGCTTGCGACATCACGGTGGCTCTCCGGCAATCTGATTTACAGAAAGGCTTTCCGCATATCAGCTACCATTGTGTAGAGATGTGTTCGGAACTGCAGCAATACCTCATGTATGAGAGGCGTTAGTGAGTGTCCTTCATAAATCACATCTTTGAGACTGAGTTCGTCTTTTGCGTGCGATGAAGCACCGAAAACCACGCAGAGTTGAGTAGACTTTGATGGTGTTCACACATGCCTACGGGGTAGGTAGATGTCGCTACTCTGTTCGAATTGTCCTTCTCTTCTTCTATTATTCCTTCACGTAGATAGCTGTGGAGTGCCTCATTGTACATACTGTACTTCTCTTTATCTCCCTGTAGATTGCGCAGAAGGCTCTGGTGTCCGCGAAAAGCTACGTTGAAGTTGTCCTTTAGACCAGTAACCGATCATGCGGCGCCATACTCGATCCGCATTAAGCGATACACCGGTCTGCTCGAGATGTATGATTCGTGAGGTTATGGCAGATAGGGTGTCGCGACAACTTCTGGGTGTATCGTAAGCACGGGGGATTTTTTCGATCTCGCTAATGAGAATATCGGCTATACTTTCCGATATGTCGTACTGTTTTTTGAGGATATTGATGGCTACATAGTATTTGTCTCCAATTACAGGGACACAGCTTATGGAAGCTGCTGCTTTCCCTTTAAGAGCCTGTTTTAAAAACAGGAATTTCTCTTGGTCACTTAGATCTACATCGTTATGTATAAGCGACTCGAACACAGACCAGGAGGTAGAAAAGTCTCTGAAACTCCTTGTGAATGTTGGAACCTTAAGAAGCGGACGTCTGAGCGTAACAGTGCGTTCCTGTGAAGGTACAACTCTATTAGTCGATGTGCAATTTCTGCCACTATTGCCAGTTACAGTACGGTAGCCGTTGCTACCTTCCTGACAGCTGGCAATTAAAACTGTTTGTTGAGACAGTTCATCCTTTCTGGAGTCCACCTTGCTCTGTCAACAGATGATCATGATGTCAAGCTCGTTCGATTCTACTTGTAAGTGGTCATTTACATCCGTCATGAGCTTTTCACGTTTTTTCTCATCGGGACATGAACTAATTATTTCAACAGCTTCCTTTAAGCAGTTTTCGTGGTATTGCTTGTTGCTCATTACGATCCTCATCAGGTGGTTCAGCTGTGCGGTTTTCTCCCTGATATATGCTTGGCATTCCTTTCTCTCTTCCGGAAATGCGAATGGCTGGTTCAGACGATTGGCTTCCGGCTCGCTTGACTTGGTAAGTGCGCAAGCTTTCGTTATCTTTGTCTTACAAACCTGTATTCCTGCCATTTTTATCGCTTTTGGTACGTTTTCTCAAAGTTTCTTGGTTTAAACTTTCAATTTTATTTCGTTACTTTCGAAGTAGATTATTCTTTCTGCCACGCGAGACTTTTCTTCTTTCTCAGGATTCCCCGAGAGAATTCGCCCGAGAGAAACTTAGAATTTCCTTCTGCTTCTCCGGTAGAGGACTCGCGAAGAAGGTATGCTTTCTATTTCCTTTCCTTGATCGGAATGGAAATTTATTCGCTTTCTGGTTTCTCCGAAAAGAACTCGCAGAGAAAGCTTTTTTCCTGGTTCCTCGTAAGAGGACTCGAAAAGGAAAATTTGGAGTTGTCGGCTGCCTCTCACAGAGAGAACTAGCACAGCTGACGGTGAAGTCCTGGTTTTTTTTCAAGACAATAAAAAATGGATGTTGCCTCACTTCCGCGGGCTTTCGTCTTGACTATGCTTCAACAGGGCATCACACTCTACCATCTTTCACAGCTTACTCGTCGTCCTCTTAGGAAGCAAGAAGTGCCTCTCATGCTTTCTCAACTAACGACAAGCGACCTTATTTTGCTATTGACCAACCATTCTTGGTCGAGCAATCCCCAGTCAATGACAGCGAAAACCCAAAAATGTGGCGTCGAAGAAATGTAGCCCAAGTGCTTCGAGACCATTTATTGCCGCATCTCCGAAGAGGACACACAGACACAGCCATGTTTTCAGCATGGGAATGCGTCCACGCACACATTGGAGATTTCGCGAGGACTTCTTCTTCAAGAGGTGCATGACAATGGGGTCGTGCACCTTTTGATTTTTGATCTCAAGGAAGCCGTACATAGGCTAATATGTAGCAAACTGCTATTCATAAACGAGGCGATGTAAATAAGTACTGCCGTCCTTTTGGTTTTTTTCTATTTCTGCTATCAATCATTTTTCCTTTTTTGGCCGGTTTTTATGGAGTGATCTTAAAGTTTTACACGGGCCTAACCTTCAATATGATTCATGGCATTCTGCACCAAAAAGATATCCTACCTAGAACTCCTGTACGGAGGTTTTCAACCTCGAGAAACAGGATGGTGCTTTGGTATTCCATTCTTACACCACTTTTGGAAAAATCGAGGATGCGCTTAGAGTTTTAAGCCGCGTGCACACTCCGCTGCGGCAGTGCGGCAGCCACGCCGAAGCATAGCACGGAGGGGCGGAGTCACACTGCGGCAGCGGTGGCCGCAGTGAAGGGGAGTGCACCAGGGATGAGTGGATAATAAAATTTTGAAACCCGGATAACCTATAACGGATTATTTTTCCCAAAAATGGCCGGATAACGGAAAAACGGATAACGAATAAACAACGAAAATTAAAAGTAGTTTTAAACCATTCTTTTTCTAATAGTAGGTCGGGATTTGTAATATCGTCCTCGTCATATGTCAAATGAGCCACTTTTTACCTTCTTATCGGTTTTTCTTCTAAGTGCGAAGTAGCGCACTCTGAGAAGGCGCCTACTTCCGCATGCATTCCGAACCAATGTTCTTGGTTCGGATTTCCAGTCTAAGTATCAGGATTGCACGGGATGTTAATGCACTGACTTGTTCATCGGCTGGTCACCGCAAGTCATTGCCCAAGCACGTATGTATACCAGTATTGAACCTGCAGCTCGTCAACAGCTGCTTCTGCTGCTCAGCAACTACCTGTAAACGTAGCAACTACCTGTAAACCGCCTCAAAACGTCTGATTAGGTCTTCGGCCCAAACTACGAAAACAACGGTTTTGGACACGATTTATTGACCCTTCAGCTCCGTTAGAGAAGAAAAAAACTATTCTTGCTTATTACACAGAATAGAGTAAGGGAAGGTCCTCAAAACGATTGACGTAAGCATTGTCCGCTGCCCACCGCATTAGTGCTATTCCCACTCCGAAGTGTCTAATCTGCAGAAAAATTGATAGTCGATCGGTTATTCGGTCAATCGATACTGTTATCTTGTTCTAGAAAATGTCTGAATCTCTTTGTACTGGAGTATTTCCTGCAAGCGGGAGTAATTCTCTCAAAGAAACTGTCGTGTGACTCCCACTTCAATTGGACAAATTTGGGCTAAAACCGATGACTGCGGTCGAAAAATCGACACCATTGATTAATATTGGTCTCCTCATCTGGCATAATGATAATCGCATCCCGATTGGTCGTGGTGTTGAACGGCAACTCCGATCAAAAATTGATACTATCGGTCAATAGTGGTTGTCCCTTCGAATAATCCCACTCATTTGTCCAACCTGATCATTTCCCGCTAATTTTGGTTCGTTTCGATCCACTGCACATGAGGATAGCCTTGACAGGTTTTACATGCACGTGCGGTCACCTTGACGCGTTTGACATGTTTAACTGGTTCACCCAGGTTTGTAACACATATACACACACGAACAGACGGACTAACGCTTTTATTTATAGTTAGGATAGGATAGGATATTAAAGAACTGGCTTTCCACCCACCACTCGGAAGTTATGCACATGCCAAACATAGCTTCAATGAGGTAAAAGATTGTGTACATAGAAGATGAATATCTGGCACATCCTTAAAACGAAGTGATTCGTATGAAGGTTTATTCCTTTCTCCTCTAACCGACAGTTTTTTTTCAGACAGTACATTATGCTAGAATGAATTTTGGTGAGGACCCCACAAATATAATGAGCAAGGCAGTGTTCTGCATTTCAGAATGCGCTAGGAGCAGGTTGATAGTTTGGCCTAATTATGCCACTGAGAACTAAGAGAAGGCACCGACCTAGCGTGGCAAACGTATCTCGACTATCAGTGGAAAAAACACAAAACGATTTTTAAAAAGTGTGCTTATATTCAACTAAGTAATCATAAGGGTGCCAGATTTTGTTGTTCGTTATCCGGTCAAAAACCACCGGATAACGAACAACAAAACGGATGAGCGGATTAACCGTTATCCGTTATCCGTTATCCGGTTTCCGTCGGCCAAAACCCGACGGAAACCGGATAACGGATAATGGATAACGGTTAATCCGCTCATCCCTGGTGTGCACACTTTCGCTGTAGCAACGGCCGCAGCGGCAGCGGCAGCGAGAAATGACCCGGGCATTCCTCACTGTCGCTGCGTGCGGCCGCAGCGCAGTCCAACAGTGCCGCAGTGTGCGAGACCAGCTCCGCCCACATTCCACTGCCCGCTGCCCGTCGCAAATTGTGCACGCGGCATTAGCCCTAGTTTATACTTACGCCGCTGCGCGGCGCGGCACCACGATCGCCATAGATATCGATTTTTTGCGCCGCCCGGTCGAAATGCATTCCGACCATCGTGCCGCGCCGCGCAGCGGCGCAATTGTAAACTAGGGCTTACACGGTGGTGTAGCTGAGACCTACATTGCCCTGTAGAACGTTTCTTGCATTTTTGTGCAAGCTACACGCACTGCATAGTGGCACGGCTAAATAGCGAATTTGATCTTATTCATTGCTGCATTGCACTTGATGAGAAAACTT
>OX377203.1:64068490-64170963 GCA_947396885.1 Heligmosomoides polygyrus polygyrus
CCTTTCTTTCATCACCGAAAGAAATTCCCTCTGTCTAAGACACTAGGAGCAGCATCTCATAAATTCAAAGAGACCCACGAGAAGTCTCGCATAAAATGGTGTTGCACTTCCACAGAACAACTATCATGAGCAGCGCGTCAACGCTGAAAAATCTAGTGGTAACGTACACAGAGTACACTGTAAGAGTAGAATATCCACTAACGGACGAAAATACTTACGAAAAATGTGAGTCTATTACTACCCTTTTACAAAGCAGTATAAAGTGGGTAAAAGAGGGGAAAGACAAGCTCCGGAAGCTCTGTAAAGAGATTCAGAGATTCGAGAGGAGTACAAAATTTGTAAAAATAAGTCTGATAAAAAGGATATGATGCTAGAAATTGAGCTTGACAGAGAATGAGTCACAGCTGCATAAAGAGCTAGCTAGTGCGGAGAATTTGATCTACAAACTTAAGGCACGTCATGAACAATCCAAGTGCGTAAGGGACACGATGAGCGTAAAATTAGGGTACATCTCACAGATAGCACTAATTCTGCAAAACGCATCATTGTGCAGCCCTGCTCCGCGGGAAGACGAGGCTGACCAAACAGAGTCGATTGAAAGCGAGGATAGTATTCCCCCAGAAATACCGTTGGATTCGGTTCCTAAGGCTGTAATTGAAAGCGGGGCACGACCATGTCCTTCAAATAAACCATTCCAGCGACGTTGCCGGGGTTCTACGGCAACGTTGAAGACTTCTCGGAATTCTGGGCAATTTTCGAGACTTTTGTCCACAAGAGTAAGGAGTTTGATGTTATGGAAAAAATACTCTTGCTCAAGGAAAGATTAAGAGGAAAGGCACAAGACTCAGTAAAGGGGATAAAACTTGTGCCTCAAAACTATGAATGGATTATTCAAACTCTACAGGACAAGTATTGTAATCATCCTGTTGATCGGTCAAATATAGTGCACAAACTGATCAGTTTGAAGCCAGCTAACAGTTCTGCGAAAAACTGCTCGTCTGTTTTCGATCAGATCCAAATACTGATTAACCAGATGGTGTCCGCAGGTTATGATGCCCGTAGGAACCCGATGTGGTGTGAAATCAGCTTAGCGAAATTTGCTCACGATGTGGTCAAACCAGTTCTGCTATCAAGTCATTCGCAAGATAAATAAATACTAAATACTAAATACTATCGAACGCCACCGTCAAAGGTAATTCATACATAACTGCTTGAAGGTCAATCCACAGTCATGTCTCGTGCTCGTGCGACAAAGATTTCAGCGACGCCCAACAACAGGTCTTCGACCAACGCTAACCAGAAGAAAGAAAATCAGGCTTCCGAGCAACTACAAGACATCATACAAAATGATGGAGTTCCTTGCTACGTCAAACTGGTATTTGAGCTCTTAATCGAAACACGCAATGAGATGAAGGAACTAGTTAAGAGCAACAGTGAACTTCTGAATGAGATTCGACAGCTAAGAGAAGAAAACTCATTTTTGAAACAAAAGCTTGCTCAACCACCGACGTCTGATGTAGCGAAGGCAGCTGAAAATTGTCCAAGTTGCGACAAATCGCCTTCGGATTCAGACGCTGAACTTAGGAGGTCCATAATTCTATTAAACGTACCGGAATCCTCCGTCAACACCGCTTCTGGAAGAGTTGGTCATGATATCGCATGCGTTAGGGAAATTCTTGATTACCTTAATATTGAATGCTTACCATCTGCAGTGTATCGGATGGGGAGGATCGATATGAACAGACCGAGAATTATTAAAGTCGTGCTGCCCTCGAGTAAATTTCAAAGTGAGGCAGTCAAACGTGCTCCTCGGCTCCGATTCTTTCCTCCGCAAAAGGGCATTTATCTACGCCCTTCCTTAACAAAAGCGGAACGGGATCGTAGACGTGGAGAACGTTTGGCTGAAAGGGCAAGGAGGCAAACTTGCGATTCGTTCTGTGTTGATCCTTCTGTACAAGTGCAGAGTGAATAGCAATCGCCTCCACCTGATCTCGTCAGCGAACCAACCCTCTCACAGCTTAACAACTCAATGGGAAACTGTTGAATTCTTACAGGAGAAAACGTTTCCCATTTCACTGTCTTCTTTCGAACATAAGATCTATGATTAGGAATAGTAACTCTCTAGTTTTCAATATCTGCCACAGCAACTTTGACATTGTCGTCCTAACTGAAACTTGGCTCGGTTCCAGCAATGACTTAAACCCTCTCCTAGGTGTAGCCAGCAACCAATACGTGGGAATAAGGTGCGATAGAAATTGCAACAAAGGTGGTGGAGTAATCATACATTTAAAGAAGTGCTACTCCTATGACATCGTTTTCCGTGAATCGGTTAGGGACTCTTATGAGATCCTTATTTGTGATGTTCAACTAAGCTCTTTTTCAGCGCGTTTAATTGTCGTATACAGAACACCAAATTGTAGTTCAAATGAAACCATCAATCTTTCCAAAGTTATAAGTGACTTTAAGTGTATGCAGTAATCCATGCCTTCTCTTAGAAGACTTCAATCTTCCTGATCTTTTATCAGAACGCGCAGGAAACACCAACGCTTTATTTCACGACATTCTGAGTGCCCATGAATTCCACCAATTTGTAAAGAAACCGACGAGAGAAAATTCCTTACTTGATCTCGTGTTCTGTAATTCTCCAAATTTAATTTGTAATGTGAAACTGGGTCCACCGTTAGACAATAGTGATCACGCCTCAATAACCTTTGAAATAGAGTGCTACTCGAATCATAGACATTCCAACGGGACTAAATGGATAAAGGATTTTAAAAATGGCGACTATGGTAAAATAAGAGATCACTTGGTTAACATTGACTGGGTTGGAACACTGTGCGCGTTAAAATCTGTCGATGAAATGTATGAAACTCTGATTATCATTCTTTATCACGTCAATGATCTCTACATCCCCACCAGAAAAACAGGCTCTGACCCAATGATATACCCAGACTATCTCACAAGAATGAAAACACGACAGATCAATTTATGGAACAGAGCATCTTCATCCGGCAACACCGAAGATTGGGCTAATTATCAGACCTTCAACAAAAAACTGGACAGAGCCCTTAACCGTTACAACCTTTACCTAGAAAAGAAAAGTATTTTCTCCAGAGATAAATCCGCTTTCTATAGATACATAAGAGCCCGCTCTGAAAATAATAGTTACATTCCAAGCTTAAGAAAAGAGAATGATTTATGCATTTCATCGACAAATGATAAAGCAAATCTTCTTGCAAGAGAATTTTACAAGGTTTTCAATAACTCTTCGGACTCCGTCACTGGCCTATCACTTTCTGAGGAAAACACCTTACCTTGTTTCCCACAAATGAGTCCTACTCTTTGGTTTAAAGAAAAAATCTTTGAAATCCTAGGCAAATGGCCAAAATCTTACTCTACTTCTCCGGGATTTCATACCATTACTATTTATAAAAATGTAGCAGATTGTATTGCCTATCCTTTAGAAATGATTTTTAATCTAAGTTACATGAGAGCTGAAGTGCCTCGTAGATGGAAGCATGCATTTATCACTCCGATTCCAAAAAAGGCCCCTTTCAGTGACCCAAAAAATTATCGGCCAATAAGTATAACGTCAGTCTTCGCGAGAGCGTTTGAAAAGATTGTTAAGAAGCACATTCTAACCGATATTGAAGATCATAATATCATTTCAAAGAACCAATTTGGTTTTATGAAACGGCGTTCGGTAGAAACCTCAGTTCTTAGCTCTTTAAACGACTGGTCAACAGCTATGGATAAGAGAAAGCGAACGGATGTAATCTTTTTTGACTTTTCTAAAACGTTCGACAAAGTTCCGATTAATAAGTTGCTATACAAAATGGAAAGAATTGGTATCCATCCAATGATAGTGTCCTGGACTAAAAGTTTTCTCTCCGGAAGAACATACCAAGTTAGGTTAGAGACAGTGTTCTCCGCGGTTTTTTCTTCTCCCAGTGGTGTTCACAGGGGAGTGTCTTGTCACCTTTACTATTTCTCCTGTATACCTACGAACTTCCTGAAGCTATCACCAGCCTAGGGGTCAGCTGCAAACTGTATGCTGACGATGTGAAAGTTTATGCTGAAGTAAACGGAGAAGAACCTTCTCATGAGATCCAAGCCGCAATTAATTTTATTGAGAAATGGGCTACAACTTGGGAACTTCCTTTGGCCGCAGAAAAATCGCATTGTCTTGTCATTCAGTCAAAGCATCAGCACAATTCACCAACTTATAAGCTCAAGAACACAGATTTAAAACACGTAGAAAACACCCGAGATTTGGGTTTCCATATATCTAGTGATCTAAGCTTCGATTCCCATTATAAGGCAATTGTTAAAAAGGCAAATTATCGTATTTATAGCTTGTTCAAACAGCTCAAAACCAATGATTCTCTTGCACTTCTTCGTGCATATAAGACGTATATTAGGCCTGTTTTAGAGAGCGGTACTTCAGTGTTCAATCCGTTCAAAAAGAAAGACATTGCTCTTCTGGAAAGCGTCCAGAACAACTTCACCCGAAAATTATTTTTAAGATGTTTTGGAACCATCTGTGACAACATACCTAGAGGTCCAGACAGGGCCAAACAGCTTAAGTTACCTTGCCTCCGCAGTCGAAGGAAGATGATCGACATGACCATGATGTTTAAGATTCTTACAAACAGAATTTCAATAGATCCCACGCTATTTTTTGGTGCACCTCTGACTACGAATAGGAGAGGGAACCTAAGGCTTTACCTTCCTGTTCCAAAATCGCAGGCGAGATCAAACTTCCTCACTTACAGAAATCTTAAGGACTTGAATTTATTATTAGGTGAGGATGGGAATATCATAAACATGTCCGTGAGTTCGTTCAAGTCCTTAAAGGTACGTAAAAAGTTATGTTAAACGTGCTGTGTTTAGATTTATGTTTGTTGTAGTATGTGTGATTTAGTATTTGTTTTTCTGTCATTACTTATGTAATGCATGACTATGTTCATGTCTGATGAATAAATAAATAATAAATAAGATAACCAAGCAATTGGTGACCTCATAGCTCATTAAAAAAAGAAATTGCCGCTAAAACGTACGAGGAGAACAGGCTGGGTCACAGAGAGAGGATTGCGCTGAGCACATTAAGAGATAAGTGCACCATGCAGCGACGGTACTCTGCCACTCGTCTTTGCCTGTTCTGCTATGGGGGTAATCATAATTCAATGACTTGCAGAACGGTCACCGATCAAACAAGATGCCGCAAGGTACTAACCGATAGCAGAAGGTGGTGGAAATGTTGTTCAACCAACCACTCCAGCTATGAGTGTCAAATTCCTGACCAAAATCCGGAGCCAAGCCATTAACTCGTTGTCTTATTCCTTCAGTCCGTATCAGACTGCCTTCACCTCCACCTCTTCGCTGTCTTCAAGCTTCAACAAGCCTCTTCTCGCCACGACTCTCGCTGTCGTCGGCGACGACGATGCCCCAGCTCTTCGCCCCCCCCCCCCCCTTATGAAGGCGCTGGCTGGGCGCCGTGTGCGGGCGGATTTGTAGACCTGGTTGGAACGTGCGGTTGAGGAAGGCTCCTCCGAAATAAATCGAATATATATATATCGTACCTCATCGGTACAGCGGTCATGAAGAGAAGCGAATGACATGAATTTGACAAAACTGTGTTTTCATCAGAACGCCGGTATTTCGTTGTGCAGAAATTGAAAATTTTGTGGCAGTCTCGCAATCTTTCGATCTGTTTGTTAGTCAGATCGCAGCAGATTTTCGGAACATCCCTTCTCTTCGCAGTAATGTGGTTGATTGGTTGATATGAAGGTCCCCCTCCCCCCATCAGCATGTCCTCGATAGCAGTCAATTTGTCGCAAACAGAACGTGATTGAGTTTTTCTCTCGGCGTCAACAACAACCACGCTGTTGTTGTGCTCGCTCACTTCTAATCATCAGATAGGAAATCTCGACGATCAGCTTTGCCAGTGCGAAATTCGGAAGTCGTAGGCGCTTAACGAACCAGGTCACTAGCATGTTATGCCTCAACTCAACGGACCTATCATATATGTGCAGATTATCATATTTCCGCGCGCCTCGACACATAGCTGAACCGCCTAGATTCTTCAAGTCAGAGCAATATTGAGCCGCCTCCAGCAGCTTTACTCTGTCCTGAAGTCGCATCTCCAGTCCTTCAGTACGGTTTTGTATACATTGGCGATATGTCCTAATTGTGCAAGTCCTAGTTTCGCATAAAATTCCGCTTAGAGTGCGCTACAATCTACAAAACTGTACCCCAGTAGAAGCACTTTGTTTGCATACAACCTAATAATTGAAGCAGTCATTACTTCTCCCCTACACCGCGGACCCAGAAGACCAAAATTCAGCAAAACTCTTCATGGCTTTTGTCCGGTGTTCTAGAACTGACCATGAGTCCTTCCTTGCCTATCAAGGCTCATTTATTCCAGATGTTGAACTTACCAGCTCGCTGACGAGCCTACGGACGCACATATTTCCACTGAAAAGGAGCATTTCTCTATACTTATAGGTGGAATATGGTCAAGGGTCAGAAATCGAACTAAAGGCACTTCACGATGGGCTAAGCGCTATGCTGGAAAATATTAGCAGATATGCAGGTATGGAATTTCACATCAATCTTTTACTCATTGTACCTTGTGTATCTTTTACTCATTGTACCTTGTGTATCTTTTACTCATTGAACTTATTCAATGTTTACATTATATATGTTGTATAGGTTTATATTTTTATATTGTTGTATATTATTGTGAGCTAATCTAGTGGTCTTCGTTTTTTGATTTTCTCATGCTCCATTTCTCATTCTTCGGTGATTCAAGGCCGAATATCTAAGTCTCCTTTACATGTAGAGGATGCTTTCTAAGGAGCAGGCTCCCATTATTCTTCTTCACAGGTTCTAACATGGACGACAAGATATGGAGGATCATGAAGACCCGGGGCCAGACTCATCAACGATACCGCCGGTACGTTGTAGGTGATGCAGAGAGATACGCAGATAGAGATAACCGATATATCGTTACCGGCCGGTAAGCGGTTGATGAATCTGGCCCCAGATGTCTTCTCAATTCTCAGCATCCAAGTGGTTTGGTTTCGAAAATTCCGACTCGGGGATACAAGCTTCTAAGGTGAACCTAATCGAGTTCGGATTCCTGAACTTGACGCCGCTGTGTGAAGTCATTGGTGGAGTAAGATTCAAGGAAAACTGCGTGAGTTAGCTGAAGAACTTCGGGTGTCATGTTCTCGACCTTCGTGAAGCATTTAGAAAACTTGGAAAGTTGGAGAAGAGATCGTTGTTTACTCCATGAAATGAACGGTCAAGATCTGTTCGAGCGCTACCAGGTCTAATCTAATCGAGAACGAGGCTTTCCTTGATCGTTGTGACCAGCAATGATAAATGTATCCTGCGCAGTAACCAGAGACGCTCTGCGCAGAGATGGGACGAAGGTGAGCCCCGAAATATGTATTTTCGGAGCATAGATTGAATGAAAAGAAGACTATGGTCACTGCTCGGTGGAATTCCGCAGCAGTTGTAATATTTATTTATTTATTTATTTATTTATTTATTATAAATACACCCATACGGATGTGCCAATTCAATGATTCTAGTAGAGCACGAACAATACTAAGAAACACAAGAGGAAAAAAACTCAATGGTCAGATTTAACAAAGCGGGGGCATTGAGAAAAGAAGGCTCACTATCAGTGAGGCTGCGCGGCAAGGGGAGAGAGCCAGAGGAAATGGAGGACAACAACCCACAAACAACATGTTCCCTATAAAATGTAAAATGTTTCATATTCACCTGGCCATGGTTTGTATGAAGTCAAATTGCACCAAGCTACCTGAAGGACTATGCAACACTGCTACTTAGTGCCAACGAAGATGACTATCACATGCCAGTTATTTGTTAGTACGACAAAATATGTGCCCGATAGAAGTGTACGGCAAGCTGTCAGAACTGGTAGTGTTTTTGATAGCCAGCCTGAGGCAGTGGATAGATGTAGCAACGAGTGAAGGTCAAGGAAATTCTAGTGCTTTAGACTTCAATGTAGAACCACGGCAAGATGTCTGATTTTTGGAAGAAAGTAGGTAGGACATAAAGCTAGTGGATGGTAAGCCAATAAAACCTCAGCACCCCCACCCCGCGCTCACGCCACCAACAGCATCGCCCTCATGCTCTCTGCCTCCAGGACTGGATAAAGTAATATGTTCATGAAACCTGATGAACTGATCAACGCGGATGCAGGCTGCCAGCAAATCAAAGGAACACATCGGAAACTTCCGGCAGTCTTCAAATGAAGAGGCCGGATCTTTGTTCTCGATAATGGCACAGCTTTGGATGACTTCGGGTGTGAAACACTGCCTCCTTCAGCATACACTTGAGACCTGCCACCAGCGTGCCGTCTTCCTTCGAGCACTTCGGCAAAGTCATCAAGGGCAGGATGTGCAAGAGCCGCGCAGATTGATGCTAAAACTACCTCCGACAAAATTTGTTGTTTCCAAAAGCTTTCATTTCTTCCGGAAGGATACTATGACTATACGAAACGAAAGTAAGCAGAAACGTCTCGATTCTGATGCTGCAAGTTACGCGTCAAAAAACGCTATTTATTTGCAGACAACCTAATACTTATTTGGAACTGCCGAAACTTTCTGTAACCACATAATGGCATTAGTTGGGCAGTAGCCAAGCCGCTTGTCCCAGATTCTGCCATGGTCACTGCGGCAGTTGAATGAATATTTGGCTTGCGCTCTGTCCTCCCTGATGACGCAGGTATACGGCAAACGATTCCAGTAGAATTGAGTGCTTTCTCAGCTCTTTGTTTGTAGCAGAATGTCCAATACCAGTTACTGTTGGCTGTGTTCAACCCAGCTCAAAAACGATCAAGAACTTTACTATAGCATAACATCTTCCTATCTACAACGTGTGCATACAGAGGGAAAATTCCATGACAATTCCATGACATTCGGTTTCCAGAACAAAAACGCGAATACAAAAAGAGGGTTCCAACACAGAGGTAGTTGAGTGCAGGAAAGCTGCACGAAGCAAGCCAGGATGTGGAGTACACAGAGCCAGATGTTTATTTCTTGCTGGGCTTGCTGGGAGCAGCCATGATGGGGATGTTCCTCTTCTTCGATTTCTCTCCAGTGTGCTTCGGTGCCTCGACGCACAGCTGACCCTTGTCATTCAGAGCCGTATGAACTGCCTCCAGATCAACATTCTCCGGGAGAATCCACTTGCGGACGAACGACCTGAAGCTCACAGGAATCCCTACGGTCTTAGCAGTACGAGCTTGGCGACAAGTTGTCAGAACTCACCTGTGAATGGAGCTGTCCTCCGTCTTGTGCTCTTGCTTGCCTTCAATGGTCAGCTCACGTCCCTCCACATGCACATTCAGCTCTTCCGGACGGAACTGGGACACGTCGAGCGAGACTGCGAATCTCTTGTCGTCATCGACCGTCTGCATCAGAATATACCCTGAGTCGCCGCAGCTTCATGCATTTCTATAAACGCTCACCTTCTGGACCTCATTCGCCACATGCAGAACAGAGTGGTCGGCATTCCTCCAGTATGGGAACACACTCCTCTCCGCGCGGTCAAGGTCGCGCATTGCATCGTACAGCACACTGTTAAGCACTCGAGGAGCTTGCCACAAATCCATTGCTGGTAGAGATCAGTCGGCAGCAATCAAAAATCTGAAATCTGTAGTCGTTACTACGTTACTGGCCCAAGGGGACAGACTGACACTTTGAACGCAAAGCACTCTGAGAAACTCTTTAGGAGAAACAATTAGCCCCGATGCGAGAGGATCTCCAGCCAAGGTTAATAAATCAGCCTACCTCTGGAACACTCCCGCCCATAGAAATGAGGGAGAGTAAAGAGCAATTCTTGTGGCGTACCGAACCCTTTAAGATGGATGTAAAACCTCTCTACAGCACCACCACAGGCCACGTCAAGTGTGGACCCGGACCAGCTTCACGAAACTGCAGCCACGGAAATCAAATGAGTCGAGGGGCGAGGGGAGGAACACAGACGCGCCGTGCCCTCGTTTCTTCGCCGAGGCCCAGTCCGACATGCATGTTGTCCACGTTGCGGAGCCGTGCTCCTGGGTCTCGATGTGGGCACGACCATGGAAACTGCTGAAAACAACGTACCCCACGCCGAATCGATAGCTGTGTTTGTGGTCTCTGCAATAACACGTCGCGTTTTGCTTTGGAGAAGAGCACCAGGCCCTTTGGCGTCAACAAAAGGAAAAACAGCCTTAGTGCCGGCTTTTCAGCACTGCCACGACTGGGTTCCGAACATGGAAGTCTCCTCGCCCTCCATGGGGGGACGTGCCAGAACCTCAAACTGTAGGGGCGAAATGTGAATGATTCTGCGCTGATGAGGTGCCTCAACCGGCGAAGGATCTGTGGACGATCGGGAGAGTACTATACGCGAGGCGAAGAACATCTTAAAGGCGGTGCACAAGGCACAACAGCACCGGGAACAGCTCCGAGCGGGCGCCGGCCTACATAGCACGAGCCAAAGAGCCTCGAATGTTTTGCACAGGCCGTCCCCTCGCCGCCGCACTTCCCGTCCTACCGCAGTAAACACCCCGCCCAGTCTGCATGATACGGCAGGCCCCTGTGCAGAGACAGCGCCTCGACGAAGAGCGTGGAGAGTACCCTCGGTGCGTAGCGTATAAAAGCCGGCAATCCAGGCCGCTGCCCAGCTTAGCACGTTGCCATGTCTCTTTGCTTTTTTGTTCCTCGCTTCGAAGAGGGCCTTAGCGACTTGGACCCTCTGGAAAGAGCGCTGCTTGGCTCGGTGAAGCCTCGTCAGCAGTGCTGTGCATCAGGTCAACTGAGCAAGGTGAGTTCGGCGGACTGTTGTCGTTCTTGTCGACTTCGCCTTTAAATGGATGCCTTCAGATTATTGACGACCAGTCGCGACTGGCCATCTCATTAGATGTGTCCAAATTCAATCCGGAAGAGTTGAATGTGAACGTTGAAGGTAGGACTCTCACTGTCGAGGGTAAGCAGGAGATCGAGGAGGAGAACGGCTACTCTATCAGGTGGGTCATTCAGAGTGGATAAACTCTGCAGTTGTCAACCATGAATGGTTTATTCAGATCATTCATGCGCCAGTGGACCCTTCCAGAAGATGTCGACATAGAGAACATCCGCTCTTCACTCACCGAAGATGGTCACCTCTCCATCGAGGCACCAAAGGCTAACCCCCCAGCCGCCGCTCTGAAGGCCATCCCCATCCAGAAGGCCGCGAAAAAGGAATGACCGCAACCAGATCTCGGCATAGAAACGGCCTTCGAGGCGTCGACGCACCTATCCTATCAATGTGTAATATTCAAACTGTGAAAGTCCTAACACCAGGTTGTCCTTGTGTGTATTTGCTGCTCTTGTGCATTGCTCTATCTATAACGCTCTGACATCAAATGAAGAATATCCACTTCCACGTTGTCGCACAGTTCAAAGGCACGTCAAAGAAACTCGACTGTGCGAGCGCTGGGGACCTTCCCGTAGACTGATGGCACTGCGATAGAAAGACAAAATATTGTTAGGAAAGATAATCCCATTGCTTCGACCCTGCGAAGAAAACGGTGCGAATGATGCGATGTTCCAGTGGCGCTAAAGTTGCACTGCAGTCTTGCTTTATAACTGCGTCATTACTTGCTGGAACACCTAGAAGCAGTTTCGGGCTGTTTTTCTTGGAATTGACTTCAAAATCTGAGCATCATGTAGTATAATATGTCCAACACTGAGGCGCTTTTTTGTCTTAGGTTAGATGGTTCAGACGCATCTTCGTTCATCACCATAACTTTTGAGGTAATTAGGTAAGGTAGATGGTACAAATGTTTCAGAGTTGAACACATGGCCGAACAGGGAACTTCACCTGATCAACAAGGTTCAGCAGTGCATTTCAGTGCGTTTTATGGTTCCCATTGCTATGATACTCACACCCGACTGCAGGAACCTTCGATGAGAGAAATCTCCGATATCATGTGCTGGGAGTCGGGATTCTTTTTCGAGACGCGTGGCAGATGTCGTCCAGCGTGGCTCGGCATCAGAGTTGTGCGTAAATGAAATTCGAAATTTCGTGACTCGTAATGACAGAAAAATCGTTGTAAATCGTAAATCGTAAGAGTAACTTGACCTGTACATAGTGCAGTACAACTGAACTTTTATTCGTTTAATTTTCAGTTTTTTATTTCTTCTGCTAATGTTATTAATGCAAGGTGATCCGAAACCTATTTATCCCGTTTTTTTTTTGTCCAAGTTGGACACTTTTTTGGCAAACTTCTTCTCCTTTTATTTCTACTTTTCCTTCTGATCAGACACCTTTCAAATCAAAATTTATACGTTTTAAGAATGTCGATACATTGTGACTCGAAATCTTACCTTAATCTTAACCTATTGCATGGCGTTTCAACAGAAAGCTTTCATCGTTTGAATGACGGTTAAATTATCCAGCCGTCCGTTATATCGTCGTGGCCAACCATAAACACCATAACATGCAGCGTGGCAGCCAACCATCTCAGACACTGGGTGAGTTCACCTGCAGGTGAAAAATGGGTGAACTAACAATGTAATTGTAGGTCACCTGATTTCGACCTACAGGTGAGTGGTCTAAGACCTACAGTTGACCGGATTTAGGCGGGAACTTAAAAGGGGGTTTCACGGAGGACGTGAAACTTGCCATGCTATTTACACGTACTGTTAGGATAAGGTTAAGTATGCTGGTTTTGGTCCATCCGGCCAATGAGGTTAATTCCCATTAAAATTCGCACATTGAGCTTTCATGACTCCTAAAAATAAGTCCAACCTGTTGCATTGCTCGTTGTATTAACACCAATGCAATATCAGAAATAAGCATACAGTGCCTTACAGTGCTTCCTTTAAAGTATATCACATAGACGCTTCAAGGAGTAGTTTTTCGAACATTTGTTAAGTCTGATAGTGAACATCAATGATTTTTTCACAATAGTATGATGGCGCCCGAATTCGCTTTTCTGAATTACAAGATTGTTGTATATGAACAGTAATGCTTCTTTCCACAATTGAAGTATCCTTACATATCTATCTATGTAGAGTTCACCTCTGAGCATATCCACTTAAGGTGCATCAATGAGGCTTTGCAAAGCAATATTCCGACATTCACCTACTTCTCCTGTGATCATAAGTAATCCAAAAATTGATTGGATGGTTATGAAAAATTTGTACAAAATTTAAAAAGTAAAAAATTCACTTACTCGGCACGAGGTACCCACCGTTTGATGGAAGGAGGCTCCGGTGGGTTCATCTAATAAGATATGGTGGTTTTGAATATTTCATAAAATGTTTTATTATTCTTGGGAACGTTATCCTTTCCGCACCTGGAAGAATTTCTATAGTGTTTTTGGTCCTTATATTTTTCCTAAATAGACTGAACAAACAGCTTAAGACAAAAGACTACAGGAACCAACCACATTTTGCGTTTTCTTCGTCCTCGTCGACCGAGCAAATGAGACCAACCGCTATACTGAGATGTGAGTGGGAGCAAGCTAGGAATCAATCTGGAGTAAGCGCAAGTTTCAACGTGCTCGACGCTACGGATGCTTCCTTACCCAGCGTTGGTTGCCGGCGAAGCCGGCGACCGACGCTGGGTGAGGAAGCATCCGTAGCTAGGTTTGGGCTACATCCCTAGCGTGGCCCGCATCCAGCGTTGGCGGAGCCGGTTAGCCCGGCGTGGCCCGCGGATGCGATGCCGGCGAAGCCGGCTAGCCTAGCGTGGCCCACATTCCAGCGTCGGCGCCGGCGAAGCCGGCGACCGACGCTGGGTGAGGAAGCATCCGTAGCTAGGTTTGGGCTACATCCCTAGCGTGGCCCGCATCCAGCGTTGGCGGAGCCGGTTAGCCCGGCGTGGCCCGCGGATGCGATGCCGGCGAAGCCGGCTAGCCTAGCGTGGCCCACATTCCAGCGTCGGCGCCGGCGAAGCCGGCGACCGACGCTGGGTGAGGAAGCATCCGTAGCTAGGTTTGGGCTACATCCCTAGCGTGGCCCGCATCCAGCGTTGGCGGAGCCGGTTAGCCCGGCGTGGCCCGCGGATGCGATGCCGGCGAAGCCGGCTAGCCTAGCGTGGCCCACATTCCAGCGTCGGCGCCGGCGAAGCCGGCGACCGACGCTGGGTGAGGAAGCATCCGTAGCTAGGTTTGGGCTACATCCCTAGCGTGGCCCGCATCCAGCGTTGGCGGAGCCGGTTAGCCCGGCGTGGCCCGCGGATGCGATGCCGGCGAAGCCGGCTAGCCTAGCGTGGCCCACATTCCAGCGTCGGCGCCGGCGAAGCCGGCGACCGACGCTGGGTGAGGAAGCATCCGTAGCTAGGTTTGGGCTACATCCCTAGCGTGGCCCGCATCCAGCGTTGGCGGAGCCGGTTAGCCCGGCGTGGCCCGCGGATGCGATGCCGGCGAAGCCGGCTAGCCTAGCGTGGCCCACATTCCAGCGTCGGCGCCGGCGAAGCCGGCGACCGACGCAGGGTGAGGAAGCATCCGTAGCTAGGTTTGGGCTACATCCCTAGCGTGGCCCGCATCCAGCGTTGGCGGAGCCGGTTAGCCCGGCGTGGCCCGCGGATGCGATGCCGGCGAAGCCGGCTAGCCTAGCGTGGCCCACATTCCAGCGTCGGCGCCGGCGATGCCGGCGACCGACGCTGGGTGAGGAAGCATCCGTAGCTAGGTTTGGGCTACATCCCTAGCGTGGCCCGCATCCAGCGTTGGCGGAGCCGGTTAGCCCGGCGTGGCCCGCGGATGCGATGCCGGCGAAGCCGGCTAGGCTAGCGTGGCCCACATTCCAGCGTCGGCGCCGGCGAAGCCGGCGACCGACGCTGGGTGAGGAAGCATCCGTAGCTAGGTTTGGGCTACATCCCTAGCGTGGCCCGCATCCAGCGTTGGCGGAGCCGGTTAGCCCGGCGTGGCCCGCGGATGCGATGCCGGTGAAGCCGGCTAGCCTAGCGTGGCCCACATTCCAGCGTCGGCGCCGGCGAAGCCGGCGACCGACGCTGGGTGAGGAAGCATCCGTAGCTAGGTTTGGGCTACATCCCTAGCGTGGCCCGCATCCAGCGTTGGCGGAGCCGGTTAGCCCGGCGTGGCCCGCGGATGCGATGCCGGCGAAGCCGGCTAGCCTAGCGTGGCCCACATTCCAGCGTCGGCGCCGGCGATGCCGGCGACCGACGCTGGGTGAGGAAGCATCCGTAGCTAGGTTTGGGCTACATCCCTAGCGTGGCCCGCATCCAGCGTTGGCGGAGCCGGTTAGCCCGGCGTGGCCCGCGGATGCGATGCCGGCGAAGCCGGCTAGCCTAGCGTGGCCCACATTCCAGCGTCGGCGCCGGCGATGCCGGCGACCGACGCTGGGTGAGGAAGCATCCGTAGCTAGGTTTGGGCTACATCCCTAGCGTGGCCCGCATCCAGCGTTGGCGGAGCCGGTTAGCCCGGCGTGGCCCGCGGATGCGATGCCGGCGAAGCCGGCTAGGCTAGCGTGGCCCACATTCCAGCGTCGGCGCCGGCGAAGCCGGCGACCGACGCTGGGTGAGGAAGCATCCGTAGCTAGGTTTGGGCTACATCCCTAGCGTGGCCCGCATCCAGCGTTGGCGGAGCCGGTTAGCCCGGCGTGGCCCGCGGATGCGATGCCGGCGAAGCCGGCTAGCCTAGCGTGGCCCACATTCCAGCGTCCGACGCTGGGTGAGGAAGCATCCGTAGCTAGGTTTGGGCTACATCCCTAGCGTGGCCCGCATCCAGCGTTGGCGGAGCCGGTTAGCCCGGCGTGGCCCGCGGATGCGATGCCGGCGAAGCCGGCTAGGCTAGCGTGGCCCACATTCCAGCGTCGGCGCCGGCGATGCCGGTGACCGACGCTGGGTGAGGAAGCATCCGTAGCTAGGTTTGGGCTACATCCCTAGCGTGGCCCGCATCCAGCGTTGGCGGAGCCGGTTAGCCCGGCGTGGCCCGCGGATGCGATGCCGGCGAAGCCGGCTAGCCTAGCGTGGCCCACATTCCAGCGTCGGCGCCGGCGAAGCCGGCGACCGACGCTGGGTGAGGAAGCATCCGTAGCTAGGTTTGGGCTACATCCCTAGCGTGGCCCGCATCCAGCGTTGGCGGAGCCGGTTAGCCCGGCGTGGCCCGCGGATGCGATGCCGGCGAAGCCGGCTAGCCTAGCGTGGCCCACATTCCAGCGTCGGCGCCGGCGAAGCCGGCGACCGACGCTGGGTGAGGAAGCATCCGTAGCTAGGTTTGGGCTACATCCCTAGCGTGGCCCGCATCCAGCGTTGGCGGAGCCGGTTAGCCCGGCGTGGCCCGCGGATGCGATGCCGGCGAAGCCGGCTAGCCTAGCGTGGCCCACATTCCAGCGTCGGCGCCGGCGATGCCGGCGACCGACGCTGGGTGAGGAAGCATCCGTAGCTAGGTTTGGGCTACATCCCTAGCGTGGCCCGCATCCAGCGTTGGCGGAGCCGGTTAGCCCGGCGTGGCCCGCGGATGCGATGCCGGCGAAGCCGGCTAGGCTAGCGTGGCCCACATTCCAGCGTCGGCGCCGGCGAAGCCGGCGACCGACGCTGGGTGAGGAAGCATCCGTAGCTAGGTTTGGGCTACATCCCTAGCGTGGCCCGCATCCAGCGTTGGCGGAGCCGGTTAGCCCGGCGTGGCCCGCGGATGCGATGCCGGTGAAGCCGGCTAGCCTAGCGTGGCCCACATTCCAGCGTCGGCGCCGGCGAAGCCGGCGACCGACGCTGGGTGAGGAAGCATCCGTAGCTAGGTTTGGGCTACATCCCTAGCGTGGCCCGCATCCAGCGTTGGCGGAGCCGGTTAGCCCGGCGTGGCCCGCGGATGCGATGCCGGCGAAGCCGGCTAGCCTAGCGTGGCCCACATTCCAGCGTCGGCGCCGGCGATGCCGGCGACCGACGCTGGGTGAGGAAGCATCCGTAGCTAGGTTTGGGCTACATCCCTAGCGTGGCCCGCATCCAGCGTTGGCGGAGCCGGTTAGCCCGGCGTGGCCCGCGGATGCGATGCCGGCGAAGCCGGCTAGCCTAGCGTGGCCCACATTCCAGCGTCGGCGCCGGCGAAGCCGGCGACCGACGCTGGGTGAGGAAGCATCCGTAGCTAGGTTTGGGCTACATCCCTAGCGTGGCCCGCATCCAGCGTTGGCGGAGCCGGTTAGCCCGGCGTGGCCCGCGGATGCGATGCCGGCGAAGCCGGCTAGCCTAGCGTGGCCCACATTCCAGCGTCGGCGCCGGCGAAGCCGGCGACCGACGCTGGGTGAGGAAGCATCCGTAGCTAGGTTTGGGCTACATCCCTAGCGTGGCCCGCATCCAGCGTTGGCGGAGCCGGTTAGCCCGGCGTGGCCCGCGGATGCGATGCCGGCGAAGCCGGCTAGCCTAGCGTGGCCCACATTCCAGCGTCGGCGCCGGCGATGCCGGCGACCGACGCTGGGTGAGGAAGCATCCGTAGCTAGGTTTGGGCTACATCCCTAGCGTGGCCCGCATCCAGCGTTGGCGGAGCCGGTTAGCCCGGCGTGGCCCGCGGATGCGATGCCGGCGAAGCCGGCTAGCCTAGCGTGGCCCACATTCCAGCGTCCGACGCTGGGTGAGGAAGCATCCGTAGCTAGGTTTGGGCTACATCCCTAGCGTGGCCCGCATCCAGCGTTGGCGGAGCCGGTTAGCCCGGCGTGGCCCGCGGATGCGATGCCGGCGAAGCCGGCTAGCCTAGCGTGGCCCACATTCCAGCGTCGGCGCCGGCGAAGCCGGCGACCGACGCTGGGTGAGGAAGCATCCGTAGCTAGGTTTGGGCTACATCCCTAGCGTGGCCCGCATCCAGCGTTGGCGGAGCCGGTTAGCCCGGCGTGGCCCGCGGATGCGATGCCGGTGAAGCCGGCTAGCCTAGCGTGGCCCACATTCCAGCGTCGGCGCCGGCGAAGCCGGCGACCGACGCTGGGTGAGGAAGCATCCGTAGCTAGGTTTGGGCTACATCCCTAGCGTGGCCCGCATCCAGCGTTGGCGGAGCCGGTTAGCCCGGCGTGGCCCGCGGATGCGATGCCGGCGAAGCCGGCTAGCCTAGCGTGGCCCACATTCCAGCGTCGGCGCCGGCGATGCCGGCGACCGACGCTGGGTGAGGAAGCATCCGTAGCTAGGTTTGGGCTACATCCCTAGCGTGGCCCGCATCCAGCGTTGGCGGAGCCGGTTAGCCCGGCGTGGCCCGCGGATGCGATGCCGGCGAAGCCGGCTAGCCTAGCGTGGCCCACATTCCAGCGTCGGCGCCGGCGAAGCCGGCGACCGACGCTGGGTGAGGAAGCATCCGTAGCTAGGTTTGGGCTACATCCCTAGCGTGGCCCGCATCCAGCGTTGGCGGAGCCGGTTAGCCCGGCGTGGCCCGCGGATGCGATGCCGGCGAAGCCGGCTAGCCTAGCGTGGCCCACATTCCAGCGTCGGCGCCGGCGAAGCCGGCGACCGACGCTGGGTGAGGAAGCATCCGTAGCTAGGTTTGGGCTACATCCCTAGCGTGGCCCGCATCCAGCGTTGGCGGAGCCGGTTAGCCCGGCGTGGCCCGCGGATGCGATGCCGGCGAAGCCGGCTAGCCTAGCGTGGCCCACATTCCAGCGTCGGCGCCGGCGATGCCGGCGACCGACGCTGGGTGAGGAAGCATCCGTAGCTAGGTTTGGGCTACATCCCTAGCGTGGCCCGCATCCAGCGTTGGCGGAGCCGGTTAGCCCGGCGTGGCCCGCGGATGCGATGCCGGCGAAGCCGGCTAGCCTAGCGTGGCCCACATTCCAGCGTCCGACGCTGGGTGAGGAAGCATCCGTAGCTAGGTTTGGGCTACATCCCTAGCGTGGCCCGCATCCAGCGTTGGCGGAGCCGGTTAGCCCGGCGTGGCCCGCGGATGCGATGCCGGCGAAGCCGGCTAGCCTAGCGTGGCCCACATTCCAGCGTCGGCGCCGGCGATGCCGGCGACCGACGCTGGGTGAGGAAGCATCCGTAGCTAGGTTTGGGCTACATCCCTAGCGTGGCCCGCATCCAGCGTTGGCGGAGCCGGTTAGCCCGGCGTGGCCCGCGGATGCGATGCCGGCGAAGCCGGCTAGCCTAGCGTGGCCCACATTCCAGCGTCGGCGCCGGCGAAGCCGGCGACCGACGCTGGTATATATATATATTAGGTTGTCCCATAAGTCCCCGCCGTTTTTTTCAACGATTCACTGCAGATTTCGCCGGCGGTCTCTTGCATAGCGCTGCATAGCTTTCGAAAGAGAATGATTTGCTCTATCAGAACTTGTATTGCATTTCTTTTTTCATCATCATCATTCATCAAATTTTGTCAATTTTTAGGTCGTTGAGTTGAAAAGTGAAAAAGTGAAAAAGTAGCCATTTGCGCACTTGTTCTCTCCGCTTAGGTTTGTAATTTTTTGCGCAGTTTTTTATAGCATTTGGAAGACAATGTTATGTACTACAAGATTGTGTGTTAGTTCTATTTGATCATTTTCCTTTATTGATTTTTAGGTCATCAAATTGGGACGTCCGAAGGAGAGTGGTTATTTTTGCCGACAGCTCCTGCTCTGTAGTTGGACTTTTTGGGTTAGTGTTATACGTCATTCGAAAGAGGATGTCTTGCTCTATAAGAATGTGTGTCGCGTTTATTGATTTCTATTGAATGTCTACAAAATGCCAAAAAGAGAAAAATCGTCGTAACGAACGGAAAACGAACGAACGAGCGTCGACGGAAAAGCCAATGCAGCGGGATATGACGAGCAGAAACTAGCGAGGCTCCTTCCTCTGCAATTAAGAGGAGCAGCCAAAATAAAATACGAGAACTATGATAACGATGTTAAGCTGGATTACAGAAAAGTTGTTGGCCAGTTGAAAAAAGACTTTCGTAGCCCTAACTATGTCGAAATAGCGAAAGCAAAAATTTATCACGTGAAGCAGGAACCCGATGAAAATGTGATCATTTATGGTCAAAGGGTGAGAGATTTAGTTGTCGGCGCTTTTGCCGAAAGCAATCCCATCACCATCGATGAAATAATGTGCGAAACATTTGTGCGCGGCCTATCTACGAATCTTCGAATTGAGGTAATGAAGAAAGGCAGTCATCACAGACTTTCAAAGATCCGCAACAAATTGCAGAAAACGAAAGCCATCTTCTTGAAATTGTGACGCGTGAGAGGGGAGTAATTGATACGCCCTAGTAAATGCGATCACGGAAGCCGTTCAAAACGCACACATTAGCGAAAGCTGCCCACATCGAAATTGCCAAAATCAAGGGAAATTCCAGCGTCAACAGTGGAATCAAAGGCCAAATCCAGCTGTTAGTGCATCGCGAAATTTTTCACTACGTTGGAACAATAATAGAGCATACCACGAACGTAGTACTCAATCCAAAACGGTAGCGGTTACTACAATAACGGAGGAATTCGAAGCACACGTGGATATCACGCGATTCTCAAATCCCTAGAAATAACGCTTCTCACAATTACGTGAGAAATTGTGATGACCAACATGATAACGGTCAATATCGGGATTATTCTAATGAACTTCCGCACAACTGAGAAGTCACTGTGAGGGCATAAAAATCTATTGCATTCAAAATAACGCCCTATATTATAATGAAAGGGAAAATATTCGGTTAGGAAAAATAGACGAAGGTAACCAAAAAGAGATTTTGTAGCAGAATCACGAAAACCCTTTGCCTTTTACCTAAGCAGTAAAAATACCTTGCAGTATGATTCAGGCACGATTTTACTAGAAGAAAATGAATGACGAAATAGCAAGTTTTGTTTTAAGCCGCGTCGTTTACCAAAAGGTCAAGTCATTACGATTTCGAAATATTTTTGACGTTTTACAGAATATAGCGATTCCGCAGAACTGATAAGGACATAGGGAAATTTGGACTATGATTACGACAGTGAATATACTCCCGCGAAAACTCATTTCGAGGTAACTAAACATTTTTACCAGAAGTTCGGAAAAATAACGATTAGTAGAATAATGATTTGACATAAACCAAATTCATAACGATATCTAATAAATATTTGAAGGAGCTATGCGAAAATACCAGTGCTCGAACTGGTATTTTGCAAGAAGGGGTACGAGAACTCCGATAAGCATTCTTGACTTGTCAGGAGCAGGTTGATGCGATGGCAAAGATGGCGAACAAGGACTTAAATCTGGTCGCCAATGTGGGACAGCCAATAAAGCGTGCCCTAGAGATGCTATGCCGACGACTCTAGAGGTGTGATGGTTGCGAGTAATGCTGGCGGCTGTATGCGATCAGCAATTCGAGCAATGCATCCAAGGCACATGATCCGGAGACCATATGACCTGGCCCTAGGCTTTGCACAAAATTCCGCCCTGAAGGAATCCTCCCATAGTCGTCTTATCGACCCATCATATTAATTCATCATTGGCGTGAATATTTGTTTTTGTTGGTATTTAAAGTTGAATTTGTCGAGGCCGACAAATTCGAATGGGTGAACATGTCATGTTGTAGCGGCCACCGCCTCTGTAAGCCAAGCCCCTACATGGGTTGGAAGGATGACAGTCTCCCTAACTGCATTCTTGCTATATGGTTGTTGTATATAATATATTGTATATTTTTGTCGAGGCCGACAAATTCGAATGGGTGAACATGTCATGTTGTAGCGGCCACCGCCTCTGTAAGCCAAGCCCCTACATGGGTTGGAAGGATGACAGTCTCCCTAACTGCATTCTTGCTATATGGTTGTTGTATATAATATAGACTAATAATAAAGGTTTGTATCGTCGGCGACGACGATGCTACCAGAAGAGGCACCAGCCCACTGTACATGGGCGGAACAGGTCACCATGGCCAGAAGATAGCGGCGTACGCGACAGTGCTCCTATGCGGTTGTGACGAATGGTCCTATCTCCCTTTCTTGCTCATTACTTATAAATGATTAACCACTGAACCATACTGAATTGTGTACAAAAGTAGAAACGGGTTATTCCTCTAACATTTCGCTATCTGTACCTCTCCCGCTATCCGTACAACGGGTATAGTTTGTAAAACATCACTCCCAGGCAAGAGCATGACTGGAGCACCTCAAGCATGGCGTACGTTGCCAGTGCTCTGCCATGCCTGGAATGCTCCGACAGTGCGCCGATGCACAATTTATATAGGATCGAACCTATCAATCGAGTGGGAGAAAGCATTTTCGCTCTATTTCTATCTTCCCTTAAGGCAAAATGTAAACCCTTCGAGACTATTTCGAACCGTTTGGAAACTTTTATTAGAAATTTTTAGCCGCCCTACACGGGAACTGCTCCAATCTCTCCCGGCGAAACTTAAGTGTGCGCCGTGTGAAATGCGAATAGAGATGAACCTATCAAATGATTGGGTTCGACAACTGGTAGAGTGAGCCTTTGGGGGAATTCTACCAAATTTTAAGCAGCCCTACTAAGGAATTGCTCTAAGGCTGTTCAGCTAACCTTTGGAGTGCGCCGTGAATAATGCACATAGAATCGAACCTTTCAATCGAGGGGGGGGGGGGCGATCGCTTGCAAATTGTACGCGCGGGCGCGTTCGGAGCGCAATAACTCTTTCAAGTTCCAATCGTTTCGGCTGCAACTCGTAGGTTTGTAGGCAGTAAAATGGTCAAGTAGTAGAATAAAATAGAACGGTGTAACTTAGGAAGAGGCAATGTTACAGGAGTGCGAAAATGCAGGCTAGCCTTGTGTGGCACGATTTTTTCCAAATTCAGTCGACCCCTGCGGGAAGTCGCGGTGAGCTAACGGCCTGCAAATGCGCAGACGAGCAGAACACTTTAGGTGTTTTAAGACGACGTGCTCACAACTCTCTAGCTCTTTAGACTGCCTTAGCCCCAGATGCCATTTTAGGCCAGCGGAAGCTAGAGGCTAGAGTTTCTTGAGCTCTTAGTCGCCCAGATTTGAGTTTTCGACACGACGACGTAGTACCATTCCGTGCAGCATATGAAAAACGCTATCGAACGGTATCAATTTCAATCGATTTTGGAAATATCGATTTTTTGACAGTTTCGCACCGAGGACGAGGCCGCTCGATGCCACGACTGACGATGACATCATCGAAAATCGCCATCATCGATTTCGGCTACACTTGATACCGTTCGATAGAGCTTTTCATGCTGAATTTAATGGTGATATTATGGTAATTCCCTTCATGTGCCACCTCATCGCGGTGAAGGGGTGAACGTCACTTTGTGATGGCTAACGGCACAAACGGTCACGCAGTACGCGACGCTTTGTCGTGTATGGGCGGCTCTCCTGTATCCCTGATCAGGAACATGTAAGTAACCAGACACAGCTATGGCTCAAACAACTAAACCCGTGCCCCAGTCCTGCGCGCGTGAGGTGGATCTGTACGACGTCGGTTGCATCCACCTCCGGCGAGGGGCCATCTAATCTCGGAGTTAAACTATCAGGACGTCATTAGAATCGGGCTACCGGAAACTCCTTCCCACCACGACACGGAAACTGCCTATTCGTCTGCACTTATAACTGTCGTTCGATCGCATCTGAGCAGGATCTTCGGACATTGCTTTGCAGAACACATCAAATACGACGTTATCGCCCTGCAGGATGCGAAAGGCAGAACGGAAACCATAAGAAGGACCGACCACAACAAGCTTCTCATTATCGGAGCAAAGGTGGACAGAAAGAATATTGGCGGAGTTGGTTTTCTCGTCAATTCGACAGTGCACCCAGTAGACTCTTGCAAGATCATCAGTCCGCGAGTAGCTGTTCTTCGTCTGGAAACAAAAGATCAAGGAACCATCTCCATCATAAATGGATATGCTCCAACATCTGCGGCCACAGATGAAGAAAAGGAGGAATTCTATAAGCTGCTCGAAAGGACTGTTAACGACGAGAAGAGCTACTACAAAGTTGTCGTTCATGACTTTAACGCTATCGTCGGTACGAATGATCACGACGAATGAAGGCTAGGACCACATGGAACTTTTTCAAGGAACGAAAACGGGGAGCGCCTGAAAAACTTCCTATCCGCGTGCCGTCTCTACCATGGAGGTTCTATGTTTAAGAAGCCTTCAAACCGACGACGGACCTGGGAAAGCCCAAATGGAGAAACACGTTCGGAGATCGACCATGTTCCTACAAACAGACGCTGGAGTCTGTTCGACGTCTCCGTACTGCCTTCATTTGACACCGGCTCGAATCACCGTCTTGTCCGTGCGAAGCTGACTCTCAAAAAGAGGATGTTTAAGCGTGACACTCATAAACTGGCACCGGTGAGGATCCCCACATTCAAGTCTGAGGAGTTGGAATATGCAATAAAGTCGTACGATTGGAATCTTCTTGAAGATCCATCGGAAGATTACGCCTTCTCTCCAAAGGACTGTTGAAATGTGCTAGCAGCTCCTGGGGAGCCACATCACCGTCTGCTTCAAGACTCAACGCACATGCGATTAAACTCTTGGAGCAAAGAAGAGCTGTTAAACTGGATCCTAATGCTTCCCATCTGGAAAAAGTCACCATCTCGAAGGCCCGTCGAATTGCAGTGAAGCCTACAAAAGATTGAAGCTGTTAGAAGTCGCTGGGAAAGGTTCAAGCATAAAGCGCTGAAAACGAGATCTCTGCGATCAGAAGGCAATAATGTCAGCCCTTGTGGATAAGGATGGAACAACGCAAACGTTTCGAAGAGCGATGGAGGCCATCGTTCAAGAATTCTACACAGATCTGTTCCGTTCTTCCATCACTGTCCTGAAATGCTTGATGCCACCAGCTGAGGAAGTACCTCCCATTCTGGAACCAGAAGTTGCTTATGCCATCAGAAGGATGAAGCCGGGCACTGCTCCCGGACCGGACGGCATTTCTGCTGACCTCCTTCGTGCGGGTGGCAGTGCCCTCTGCTCACTTCTTGCCAAGCACTTCAACCACTACCTTCGACTTGGTAGGATTCCGGACCCATGGAAGGAGTCGAAAACAGTTTTAATCTTCAAAAAAGGTCAGCAGGAGGATATCAACAACTATCGACCCATCAGTCTTCTCTCGGTTGTGTACAAGATCTTCACCAAGATACTGCTTAACCGCATGGAGCGTTGCTTCGATAAATATCAGCCAGTGGAGCAAGCAGGGTTTCCCAAGGATTTCTCCTGCATGGACCATATTCAAACTGTCTCACAGCTCATCGAGAGGAGCCGCGAATACCACCTCCCACTTGTCCCTGTCTTCGTGGATTACCGGAAAGAGTTCGACTCTGTGGAAATCAACGCCGTTTTGAACGCACTTGTGCACGCTGGTATACCATCGCCCTACATCCGACTTCTCGACGAATGCTTCTCGAACACATCGACTACCATCCAGCTGTTCGATCGAAAGCTTAAAATTCCTATCGGGAAAGGAGTACGGCAGGGAGACACGATTTCTCCCAAGCTATTCACAGCGGCACTCCAGGATGCCATGAAAGATTTGTACTGGGACGATAAAGGCTACCTTGTCGACGGTAAACGGATCAGCAACCTTCGCTTCGCCGCCGATGTTGCTCTGATCACCAGCACGGCAGAAGTCGACGAAATGCTGAACGTGCTCAATGTGGTAGGTACAAAGATTGGATTGGACATGAATGTTTTATGGTGAACAAGTGGTGTGACACTGGACTCGTAAAGTTAAATGGAGTCGCTCTGCAACAAGTCGACTCCTACGTCTATCTGGGAAGAGAGCTGAACATGGATAACGACCTCGCTCCTGAAATCGCCCGCAGGAGACGCGCAGCATGGGCAGCCTTCAGTTCGATTCGCGAAGTCACCGACCAGGTCAAGGATCCCGGCCTCAGGGCCTCGATATTCAACGCCTCTGTACTGCCTGCGACGGAAACCTGGCCCGACAACAAGACAATCGCCAGAGCAATGCAAACTACGCATCGTACACTGGAGAAATGTCTTCTGAGGACAAGCCTTCGTCAGCAATGGCTTGAAGGCCTACGAAGCTCGGAGCTACGGGAGAAGTCGCAATTAGCAGACCCGCTGCAGTACATGAAGAAGACCAAATACCGCTGGGCCGGACACCTGCTTCGACGAAAGGACGATAGATGGAGTCTCCGTGTTACAGAATGGCTCCCAAGAGACCATAAGAGACCATTGGGACGACCGCCAACGCGATGGGCAGACTCATTCTCAAGATCTTTCAGAGAGCGGAGTCTGCCTCACTGGATGTAAGGAGCCAGAGATCGAGCGGTCTGGAAGAGTTGTAGTCCCCGCTGAGAAGACCTCCATCCAACAAAAGGGCCATCAAAGTATCAAAGTAAGTAAGTAAGTATTATGGTAATGAAAACTGTATTATGGGTGAGCAAGAGCGAGGAGAACATCGACCGTTGTTGTGCTTATTTGCACGGCGCGTTCTGAGTGCGATTACTCTCTCTTGTGTGAACCTTTCCGGTAGCAGCTTGGGGTCTTGTAGGCAGTATCTCGTCTTAGTAGTGCGCTATGGTTGAATCTTGTGCATCAGTTTTCTGACCACATAACCACACAGCAATGTAGCTTATGATTGGACAACGTTGTGTCCAATCATAAGCTGCATTGCGCAGCGGCGCGAAAATGCAGGCTAGCCTTGTGTGGAACGACGTTTTCCAAATTCAGCCGACCTCTGCGGGAACACGCGGTGAGCTAACGGCCTTCAAATGCACCGGCGAACAGAAAGCTTGAGATTCATTACGATGACGTGCTCACAACTCTCTAGCTGATTAAATTGCCTTAGTACCAGCTGCCGTTTTAAGGCAGCGGAGTTTTACGTTTAAAGTTTCCTGCGCCATTATTCGCTCCTTTGAGTGATTTAGTCCATTCATGAGCTATACCGTTGTGCTTTAGAGCACGTTAAAAACCTTGTGCTGCCTACGAAGTCCTCGTGGCAGCCGGAAGGATTCGAACTTGATAGATATATTGCGCTACGAATCGCGTTCGTGCATTTGCGAGCGGTCGCCTCACTCGATAGATTCTATTCTATATGCTTTGTTTACAGCGTACTCTAAAGCCTCCCGGAACAGAGTAGCAATTTCTGAGCGGGCGGCTGAAAATTTCTGATAAACTTTCAAAACGTTCACTCTACAGGTTGTCGCGTACAGTCAATTGATAGGTTCGATTCTAGATATATGCATTGTTCACGGAGTACTCTAAAGTCTCTCCAAGACAGAGTACAGCAATTCCTGTCTTGGGTGGCTGAAAATTTCTGATAAACTCTCTAAACCCTCACTCTACAAGCTGTCGAGTACAGTCAATTGATAGATACAATTATGTTTCGATTCCAAATATATGCATTGTTGACGACGTACTCTAAAGTCTCGCCGGGACAGAGTAAAGCAATTCCTGAGTAGGGCGGGCAGAAATTTCTAATCTATTCTGATTTCAAACGGTTCTATCGTGTCTGCATTGCGTACGGCGCAGACTCCCTTCTAGCTTCATAAAAACTCTTCATATAGCCTAGCCTAGATGGTTAGCGGTCACTCTCCTTGCTGACCCTCATTTTGTCCGTACGCAATGGCTATTTAAAAGGCGGTCAACATCAATGAGAGCCACTGGTGTAGTCTTTTTGAGGTGTGAAATGTGGAATTTGCGGTTTCGATCGCAGATTCCCGTTTTGCACTTGACCGTGCTAAAATGGTCGTCATCCTCCTCTTCACGTCCCTCTTCATCTCCCGCTCTTCACGCAGCTCTTCACCTCCTAATCCTCCAGACGCAACTTTTTCCCTATATCAACACCTCAACTTCAGCTGCAGCACTCGGGCCACCACTAAATATGGGCAACGCCATCGCCTTCGAAGATTCCAACGCCGAGGGATCGAGCTGCACTGGCGACATGATCATCTCCTGCTTGTATCGAATACCTTGTGCTTGAGACCTCATATTATTTTTTCTTTGGCCGGCGGGATATCGTCGTCGACGCTCCTAACGAGTACCTGTTATCGCCCCCACCCCCCTTACGAGATGCGCAGGGACCTCACTGTGGATAGAGTGCTCCTCTCCGGCTCACGGGAGCCCCTTCTCGGCTCCTTCCTCCTCTCCCCTACTCCTCAATTCCTCCTCATCACAACAAGGCTATCTATCCCGTATATTACATATCCATCACCTGTATCACCCATCGTCCAGTTGATCATCGACTTGCTCGAGCGGGCGCCAGCAGCGTCTCCATTCGTCTCTGTCGCGTGCCAGAGTGCTCCAATCTCTCTGGATCCTCCTCGCTCGAAGGACACGAAGAGCGTCATAGCGGTCGTTCAGGGCTTTCACGAAGAAGTCCGATCAACGCGTTGGTGGGCGTCCTGGTGTTCTCTCGACATTCCGCGGAATCCAGTCGGTGATGGCTCTCGTCCAGCGAGTGTCTGCGAAGCGCATTACGTGGCCGGCCCACCTAATTTTCGACAACTTGGCCCACGCGACAGCGTCTCTGATCTTCGAACGTCGGCGAAGCTCGGAACTCCGGAGGCCTTATCTCACTTGCGTGAGTCGTGTCACTCCGAACATCGTCCTTTCGATTCCACGCTGCGCGACGCTGATCGCGTGTTCATCCTACTTTCGTATAGCCCAGGTCTCTGAGGCGTATGGCAGGGCAGGAAGAACGATAGAGTCGAATAGGTGGGCACGGAGTCGGACGTTCTTCGTCTTCTTCGCGACTTCTTCGACGCTCTTGAAAGCTCCCAAGCCGCTCATCTCCTCCTGCTCAGCTCCGGCACTAGGTCGTCGGCCATATTGACTTCGCAACCCAGATACACGTAGCTGGAACATTCGGAGATGTTCGTTCCGTTGAGCGAGAATGGGACATCAGAAATTTGTCCGTTCCTCATGAACATTGTCTTTGTAAGATTCAGCTGCAGTCCAACGTTCTCACATACACTATCGAAGTCGGCCAGCATTCGCTCCGCCTGGCTGATGCTCGGTGTTATGAGCACGATGTTGTCAGCGAAGCGCAGATGGTGCAGCTGCCGGCCGTCGACTTTCACTCCCATGTCCTCCCATTCTAGTTCGCGCATGACGTTTTCGAGGGTGGCGCTGAAGAGCTTCGGGGATATGGTACCTCCCTGTCGAACCCCTCTCTTCACGTCGAGCTCACGATGGACTCTGATGTACTGAGTAGGAACGCCCTGAGTGAGCAGGGCTTCGATGACCGCTTCAGTCTCGACGGAGTCGAATGCCTTCTCCATGTCGATGAACGTAAGGCACAGCGGCAGCTTGTACTCTCGCGGCACTTCGATGAGCTTCGTAATGGTGTGTATGTGGTCGATCATGCTGAATCTTCTCCGAAATCCTGCTTGCTCACATGGCTCTACTTCGTGCAGCGTTCTGCTAATCCTATTCAGGATCGCTCGAGTGAACAGCTTGTAGACTACGGACAGCAGGCAGATCGGGCGGTAGTTGCCAATGTCGTGCACGTCTCCTTTCTTGCACAGCAAGACGGTCCTGCTGGTCTTCCACTGGGATGGAACCTTGCACTCCGACAGGTATCGCGTGAAGAGCCGCGCCAGGGTGTTGATGAGCGCTGGCGGTAGGTTCTTCAGGTGTTCGAGTCTGATCCTGTAGGGACCGGGTGCTGTATGTTTCTTCACCGACGAGATGGCGTGTCGGATCTTGGAAGGGAGAAGAGAGGGAACGACGTATCCATCCTGCGGAAGATGGCGGGGGCAGGTGGACGTGGCTATCGAAGAGATCGGAGTAGAAGTCGTGGATGACCTTCTCCATGGTCCTTCTGGAAAAGGTGACGGTTCCGTCAGGACGTCGGAGGGTGGTCATCTTGGTCTTGAAGTTGGCGAAGATCCGGCAGGCATTGCGGATGCTCAAACCTGCCTCTGCTGCTTCAGCCAACACTTCCGCCCTTCTCTCCTTAAAATCCTCCTTTATCGCCACTCTACATAGCTTCGCAAGCTCGGGCGTCAGTTGGTAGTTGCCTGACGCTCGTGCTGCTCCACGCTGGCGTATAAGCTCGAGAGTTTCCGGAGACAGGCGTCTCTTGGTGGTCTTCAAGCTCTCGGCTCCCTTAGCACTATCGTGGAGATGGTGCACGAAGTGGTCGTATTCCTCGTCGATGTTGTCCAAAACGGTATCTTCCCAAAGGCCGGCGAGAGAGGTGTAAGGGTCCCAGTTGATGGTCGTTCTGGGACTTCTCTTCTTAAACTTCACGGCCTTCTCTCCTTGACGCGAAAAGCGGAACCTTGTGCGAAGGAGGCGGTGGTCCGATCCCGTGTAGAACTTGGGGACAACGGAAACGTCGGTCAGGCAATACTTGTGGTTGAAGATGATGTGGTCGATCTCGTTGTGGAACTGGCCACCGGGGGATTTCCAGGTCCATCGTAGAGAGGGAGGCTTCTGGAACTGTGAGTTTCCATGGATGGTGTTGGTCGACATGATAAACTCAGACAGCCTTTCACCTTGCTCGTTTAACTCCAAACCGTGGGTTCCGATGTGAAGTTCTTCCGGTCCGGCGACCTTCCCGGTCCGATCTTGGCGTTGAAGTCGCCGGCGATCACCTTGTAGAAGGTGTGATCTTCTTTATAGAACTTCTCCAGCTCCACGTAGAAGACTTCGACCTCTTCGTCGTCGTAGTCGGATATTGGGGCATACGCGACGAATACAGTCAAAGCAGGCACGGAGCCACATCGCTTCAGTCGCAGACGTCCGATTCGGCTTGTCAGAGACTCGTACGAATCGATATTCATGGCCAGGTGCGTGTTGACGAGGACACCAACGCCGCCTACTCCCCTGCTGTCGCATGTTCCGAGGTACAGTTCTTCTCCGGAGTCGTAGGTGGCGTGTAGGGGGTGGTGTCTTCTCGTCTCGGTCAGTCCGATGACGTCGTACTTGATCTTCTTGGCTTGCATCGTCAGGTCCTCGACGGATGCTTCCGATGCGAGCGTGCGAGCGTTGTAAGTACAAATCGTCATCCTAGTCCTTCTCCATTTGCGCAGCCTGGTTAGCGATAGAGGGTTGATGGGATTCATGGTAGCAGTGAACATTCTGCTGTACCGCATCTCGCTGCACTAATCTATATAGTAAAACCGATTTTATACTTAATAAAAGTAAGAAGGCCTAAAGGAAAATAGGGGAAAGTTGGGGTTGTTCTATTCTCAGGGGTTGAGGGCGAAGCCCCCAACCTAACTTTTGACGGCCGCGTCTGGTGAACCTATAACTTGAAGGATGTCGGGTTGTACCCAATCTGCACCATCGACGTCGACGTCCCCACCATTGATAGCGAAGCCCTACTCCAGATAGCGGCACCAGGCTACGACAGTCACGTCTATGTACGCCGCCCACACCTGAGGGTGGTCTGGTCTCGTCAGCTTCCCGTGAGAGGGCCGGCCAGCCCTTTCACCTTATTCCTCATTCCCTCTCACTATACGGTATGCTATATCATAATAAATACATACTGAGTACTGTATCCTGTGCATAGGAATAGAATTCCGTAGGATTCATCAGGTGAGGAGTAATCAACCTATAACTTGATGCATATCAAGTTCTAGTCAACGTCTTGACCTCAAGTGAATATTTCTTCGGGTAATAGCCTCAGCCGTGCTTCCCATCAGGCAACGAATTAAATTTGGATGCCACACTGTTCACACATAGGAACAGCGATGCACAATCTTCCGAAAGCCACCGAAGAGGGTGCACACCTGTTTTCTTTCTCCTGCCTTCTATTTGGGCTCAAGAAGTGGATAGTCAATGCGGAACAAATCAACGTTGATTCATAGGTCATGGGTCACTTTTCCGTTCAGCTTTTTTCATAGAGCCGCAACACGAATAGCGGAATTGAAGGTCTCAAGGTGACGTGAAACCAGAACTCGGAACAAGGAGAAGAAAATCCCTGATGGTTGCGTAGCCTACAGCCTTGAAAGCAAGGGATGATGGCTCGTTCGTTCAGACTTTGGCCGCAACAAAGCACCCTTGTAGCAGCATATAACTGCCGCTCAGGGGGAGCAAGCTGAACATACGAAAACGCGCGGCAGCCGCGGCGACTGCTGCGGCAAGCGCGACATCGACGTGCTGCTACAGTTACGAAGTCTAATGCTCTTTTAACTGCATGAACTGCTTTGAATACCTCTGCTCAGCTACCTGAGGGTCTTCCGGTGCACTTAATTAGGGAAATGGTTATTTTGGGTGAGAATTGGATGACCTAAACCAAGCAGCAGACAATTGCTGCTATTGTGAAACGATTTTGTGTTCTTTCATGGCACGAAGCTTCCTTTATAAAAGCCACATATCTAGATACAATACAGCATAACTCGGGAGTTTGTTAGAGCTCCGTTTCCCCCACAACAGCCCACCCAGGAGCGACGCGTCAGCGGCGATTCATCGCGCGTGCGGAGGAGGACGCCGCGCGCGCGGCGAAAACTTGTATGTTCGTACTACCAGCCGCCGCTCAGCGCCTAAACAACTGCCAAAATGTTGTGAGAAGATTTATTTATTGTCGATATTCCGAATAAGCTCTGTGGCTGCTCATTGGTTCCACTGACACGTAATTAGTCACATGTATTACTGGTATCTCTTCCAAGCGTAGATTTATATACATGGAGAGATTCCACAGTAGCAAAAACACTTTCTCTTTCGGCGCCATCAACTTCCTCAGAGGCGTTCCTCCACTTGCCGAATCGTTGTCAAATGTCCCAGTTGTGGTGGGAGGACTGAAACCACCTACTAGTTTTCGACTTGCGAAACGTGACAAGCAAGCAGTTCCTTTGGAGGTCGTTGCTGCATCTTAAAATAAGAATGCAATATGGATCAGCGTGCGGATAGACTTGAAAGATGCTCCGGTTTTTATCAAGCAACACGAAACAACAATGTCGTCACTGCAACAAGGCTTCGAAGTGAACGAAGTGCTGGTGATCAAACAGCGGAAAGAGCGAAAACTACCCAGTACTGAGGTACTTGCAATCACTACAGAATCACTTCTTGGAGGGCGCGGCTATGATGGGGATGTTCCTCTTCCTCGACTTCTCACCAGTGCGCTTCGGCGCCTCGACGCAGAGATGACCCTTGTTGTTGAGCTGCGTATTGACGGCATCCAGGTCCGCATTCTCCGGTAGCAACCATTTGCGGACGAACGACCTGCAGCTCACAGAAGTTATTACAGATCGCAATCACTGCGACCACCTCGACAACTTGTCAAAAGCCACCTATGGATCGAGCTGTTCTCGGACTTATGCTCCTGCTTGCCCTCGATTGTCAGCTCACGTCCCTCAACATGGACGTTCAGCTCCTCGGGACGGAACTGCGACACGTCGAGCGAGACGGCGAATCTCTTGTCGTCGTCCACCACCTGGACTGGAGTAAGGATTACACGCTGAGGCAATGTGTGAGTGGTGTGTGGTGAACTGGGAGCGCCTACCTTCTGAGTGTCATTCGCCACATGGAGAACAGAGTGGTCGGCTTCCCTCCAGTAAGGGAAGATACTCCTCTCCGCTCGATCGAAGTCTCGCATCGTATCGAAGAGCAGGCGATTCATCGCTCGGGGGGCCTGCCACAAATCCATCGCCGATCAAATTGTTGAGATCTGAAGCCACCTACGTTCACTATGTTCGACAGAACGAGCGGCCTCTCGGAACATTTATCTATTTATTTATACGTGTATGACAACACGCGACAAAAGAAACACAATAAGCGGTAAAACACAGTGCTAATAAACGCAGACATAGAAGAAACGGCAAATCATCGAGTCTTGAGAAAACTATCAAGGGGCCACTCATATTGGTTCAACGAGGATGGCAAAGCATGCTTTTTGGAAGACATCAAGAATTCAACGCCGGCCTCTGAGTAAAAAAGGAGGCGCGAACACAACTTTTGGCCATAGGATAATGAATTTTAGCTGCATCCCACTTTCCCAGAATGAATCCCCCTTGCAACAGTTCTATCAGTGGCTGATCTTAGTTACGGTGAAGACTGAAATAGTCCCACTAGGACTAGTCCCACTAGGACTCTATTCGGAGTGCAAGCAGGAAGATCTAGACCGCAATGTGCAGTGAGGAATCACTTCTACACGCACTCATGCTGATCTGCCGAAGCACCTTCTGACTGGCTCTTAGGATCTGACGAAGGGATAGTGCCGAATCGGTTTGCAGGAATAAAATTCGTGTTGGTTCGTTTTGAAAATGTGTGGATATCACGACAACTCCTCCCAGCTCCCTTCTTATGAAGCTATGCGTGGAGCCCTTGACATCCCCCCTGCAAATTTGGAGCGCGAAACATTCGAATGAGTCTAGCGCTGCAAACCAGTTCGGCACTATTGTACTTTCACAACTCCACGGGTCGAGGAGAGGTCGAAAAAATTTTTGTCATGTCATATTCGTGATCAGCACCCCAAATAACCCCCTTAGCCGAAATTGGGCGAAAAAACTTTTCGACCTCTCCTCGACCCGTGAAGTTGTGAAAGTAGAATATAGTGCCACCAGTTCTTTCTACCATTTTCTGCAACTCCGGAAAGGCGCTTGTCAGTCTAATTCAGGTGGTCAAAGTGATCCTCCAAAGAGCCAGTCAGAAGGTTCTTCGGCAGACCAGCGTGAGCGCGTGTAGAAGGGACTCCTCACTGCACATTGCGCTCTAGAACATCCTGCTTGCACACCGAATAGAGTGCATGCGACAACTACATATTTCAGTCTTCTCCACCACAACCAAGAAAAGCCACTAATAGAACTGTTGCAAGGAGGATTCATTCTAGGCAAGTGAGAAGACAATACAGGCGATCATTTAGGACTGCTCTGCCGTTGCCGTTGATCCTGTTTTCCTTCATGGAGGCGAAGTTCACCTTGGTTCAGTATGATAACTCCTGGCAAAAGTGTTCGATATTCAGGCGAATTCGTACCATTGCTCGCCTATGCTGTCGCCATTTCATGCCACACTTTGCACTTTGTCCGCCCTGTCTATGTTATCGGATTCTGATGAATGTAGTCATGTACTACCTTATGCAACAGACACGGATACCAACGTAGCGCGGGGTACGACAAACAGGTAAACAGCACCTTGGCGAAGCTGGTGCAGGCCCAAACGCGGTAGCCAAGACCTGTTTCCTATACCCTCATACCGAAACCTCAATCGACGTTGAACTGACGTGACATGTTGAATTTGGCTGCACCTAAGCTGGTAGCGCAAAATTGTGCTCTTCCTTGTTACATGCCTAAAAACGGCTCATCCTTGCCGAAAGTTGTGGCGGCTTCAGCCTCGTGTAGTACATGAGTTCAGATAGTAGATGTTTCAGTCATCCTCGCCCCCATTCGAAGGATAAAAGAGTGAGTTTTGTTTCACTACGTCATCGATAAAACACTGCGATTCGACGTAAGCAAGACCCGCATAATGAAAACGGACCTACTATGGCAAGTGGCACAATGGCTTCCACACGTTCCAGTGCTGCTTTCTTTCCTTCGCAACACGGGCCGGTTCCTTTCCCTAACCACACCTGACACATATGTCGACGATACCCCTGACTACATGTGGTGCCTCTGTAAGTCGTGAGCCCCGGAATTGGCACGCGATTGGTGAAGTCAAAACAGGGCAAATTTCTGGAATCGATCACCGTGAGAGTACTCAATAACACCTGGAGCGACCGTTGACTGTAGATGCAATACATGGGAGTCGTCGCCAATAACACCAAGGGCAAGGCATGGGAAACTGCCAACCAGACTACAGAAAGTGCGACACGAATGGATTAGTTCGTTCGTCGCAGAAATATCCTCGTGCACCGCAGCCAACAGATTCACTACAGAGCGGAAGCCAGCAAATATACGCCAGGCAAGAAGAGAGTAGAGATGGAACAGTTCGACAGTGGACAAGCTGTCCCGTGCCCGACCGGAGACTGTACCCATCATATAGCAAGAACCAAGGTTCGTCGGGAGCTGATTCGAACGCCTCTACGTCGTCGCAGCGCTGCAACTCGTAAACAAGGTGCTCCGCCCTTCACAGAGGGAGCGTGAGGCATCGAGAAGCGCAGAGGCAGAAGGCTCCCGATTGCTCTAGAAGGACTCTCTCCGACTGCTATATAAGCTGTGCAGGGCGAGTGTTTTCAGTCTCACGAATGTCGATGTCCATCTGTGTTGTGCCGGCGTCAGCACTGCTTCCTGGCTTCCTTGATGAAGCTCTAGGTGAGCTGGACCCTCTCGAACGAGCTCTTCTTGCTTCAGCGAGGCCTCGACAACAAGGCTGCTCGATGGGTCAACTGAATAAGGTGAGTCAACGTTCTCACATGCCGTGCTGACCAGTTAAGCCTCAATTGTTTTCCTGAAAGAACGGTTTCAGATCATTGACGACGATTCGCGGCTCGCAATCTCACTCGATGTGTCCAAGTTCAAACCGGAGGAGCTAAAGGTGAACCTTGACGGGCGCACTCTCAAGGTTGAGGGTAAACAAGAGGTCAAGGAAGAGCACGGATTCACATCCAGGTTTGTCTGGTATTTTAAACACCTCTCATCGCAGGTTTTGGTTTGCTCGTGATGAGATCTTTCCTGTTCAGATCGTTTGTGCGGGAATGGACCCTTCCGGAGGAGGTCGACGCGGACAAGATTCGCTCATCTCTGACCGAGGATGGCCACCTCTCCATCGAAGCTCCTAAAGCGAAAATGCCGGCCGTCACAGCTAAGAGCATTCCCATTCAGAAGGCAAACAAGAAAAAATGAGACTGAGGCTTGCCTCGAATGCTCCCAAAGTTTGTTGGCACGTGGCTGTATGCGATCTCATGAAATGTCTGCCCGTGTGCTTTGATATGTACTAGCTCGCTGTTATCTGTGTTGCACCACTGCATTGCTGATAATAATCGGATCGTACGCACATCTGATATCTGCAAAATTGAGTCTGCACAGAAGGAGTAGATGTGCGGCCAGAGTCGACCAGTTCGTAAATTGCTAAGTATTGTGCAACATTTAATAAAAATAAGCGTTAGTCGATTTTTATTGCATGCAAAAAACCAACTCACAACGACTGTTCTCTTCGTGAGATATTCCAAGATATTATCCCGACACACCGTATTGCCCCGACCAGGGTCGCTATACGGAACCATCTGCTGGGCGATCCAACGACTCGACTTGTTCGTCGCCATCAGGACTAAAGGCGGAGCCTGCATTTCTTGTGCAGTGATCGGCACGAGAGAGTTCTGTAGCTAGAGGTAATGCACTTGAAAATCTAGCTAGAACGCGCCGTGTCCAACCGCCTCAGTGGGCAGCCGACTCCGTGAGAAGGGAAGCAGCAAAAAATGAGCAAGTTTCAAACAGGGCTATCAGACACTCTGAAGGCCACTGGTTCGGTTCGACTGTCAGCCGATGCAGCTGGAGTGGCGCTGGTGTTGCGCCCAGCTGCACAGCAACGCTACTCATAGTTCTCTACAATCCGTAGAGAAGTCTCCCGAAGATGACCCACTCCGTATTTGATTGAGTAACAATGTCCTTGAGCTACCTTCAGATCTCCGAAGGTGACATTACACACCTCTCGTTAAACCGGTCAAATGACATCTGGGGCATAGTGAAAAAGAGCACTAGAAGGATGATGATACAAGAATGATACAAGCACCTTTTCCGCATCTTTCAATTGTCTTTAGTAATAACAGAAGATGTCGCAGAGAAGCAAAAAGTAGGTGTGCTTCCACAGCGCCTGGGCAGTGGTAGAAGTGGAAGCGACCTTTGGTGGACCTTCGAACCTCATCTTTACATGCTTACTGCCCATCGAAGACTACAACGTTAGCAGCCCTTCGTAAGCATTCCGTCCCTTGAGTCCCTAGCTCCAACAGTGGAAGTAAATCTGATGACCATTTCATCAGGAGACAAATGGCGATTATTGCTACGCGAAATGCTACCACTGAGGATGGTCATCCAAGCTCAGCCGGGATGCTGAGGGTAGATGACCAGGTATCGAAATTTCGTAAATCGTAAATCGTAATTACGAAAAAACCATCGTAAACCGTAAATCGTAAGAGTCATCTGAACTGCAGTGCAGTAGATCTAATTTTCCTGAAGCTTTTTTCTGCTAATTTTAATCAGCTGTGATTCAATATTTATTTAACTGTTGTGTTATTTTCAACTTAAGCTGAACAGTTTTCTCACCAAAGTATTTCTTTTTTCACGGCCTCTTGCTAGCAAAACATCTTTCCAACCAAAATAAACTTTCAGGAAGGTCAAAAAACTGTCAATTCAAAAGCTGTACTTAAGCCTATGCCTGGCATTCCAACAGAAAGCTTGCATCGTTTGAATATTCATTAAATTTGTAACGTACTCCAATTTTAGCTTGCGTATTAGTCTTGCAATTAGCAGAAACAACTGCGAAAAGAAAAATCGCTGTCAGAACAAATAATTAAAAAATCGTTTCACCACTGACCAATGCGCCGGTTTCCTGCTCAAACCTACACTTGCAAGATCTCGAAAACTTTATAATATTGCTCTACTATTTAATAACGCCCTGCGCTTGCTTAGGCTACCCTTCGCCAACTCCGCTTCCTCTCTGAGAACCTGCAGCATCGTAAGCGGATTAGGGTGAATACGGTAAATTCAATCACGCCACCGGGAATGGAGATCAGAACCGTTAAGATCAGTTCAACCTTTCCTTGGAATGCTACGCGTTCGATTTTACCGCACATTTTATACTAATTTGCTCAGCCCTATAAAGCATAATGCAAACCGATTCCAAAACATTGGTACATGTCGCGAAGGTGAGCAGCATTCGTAGGTGGGATCGCGCCAGCCAATAATAACCAGAGCACAGACCGAACAGCCGGCCGAACAGGGTACCGAATGTATACGCCCTTTCGCAATGATATGCTGATTCAATGCGGTCTGATTGGATGGGCTTTCCCATCTCACAATGCTGCCCGTCTTCGCGACATATACCGAGACATTAGTGGCTTATACTTTCCACATGAGTGTAGCTAGCAACTTTCTGCACCCCGCTTCCAATCACGAATGATACTCGATCATGGATTTCTATTCGGTACGGTTAGCATGTATCTGTTCAAACACATTAACTCGACGTTATTACCAAACAGGACGTGGAGCTAGAATACTCGTCTCTCTTTCTCCAAGAAACTGCTTCCAGTGTCCTTTTATTATTCATTCATTTATTTCTTCAATACGCTGCATAAGGCAGTCATGAGAAAAATAAATGCAAACAAAACACAGACTATGGGCTGAAATGGAACAACTTTCCGCAGTAGGAACCCGATGCGCCTTGTTAGCTCTGGATCGGAAACGGAGAAGCCCAGCCTCCCCAGCCTCCTAGGCAGGAGCTTATTTTTTTAAACATTGTATTGCACTTGTTTCTCCTCTTGAACCTGTCCGGTTCCAAACGGGAGCCCTGACAATGTTGGAGAAATGGAAAAGTTAGCGAAGAGAAAAGTCGAAGAACAAGTTAGTGTTTCGGATTCGAGACGCCTGTGAACAGGACGGTATTGTACAACACAGTAACATCAGATCATCAAATATCAACTCTATGGGGAGGTGGGTATGAGCTATAAGAGGGACCATTAAAGTGAGCACATCTATACAACCAAGTCCACATAAATTTGACTGCCAGATGGTTGTTGATCAAAGATCACATTTACGAAAATTTACGATTTACGATCCAAAATTTCGTAAATCGTAAAAAATTTGGCAAAAATAGCCGTAAATCGTAAAATCGTAAATCGTAAATCGTAATTACGCACACCCCTGGCCCCAACTCTATAGGCTTCACCGAGAGTCTAACGGCTGCCTTACGAAACCCTTGACACGCAAAACTAAAGTTTCCGGTGCGCAGAACAGCAGCTGCACCTCCTGACGCCACGCCCCAGCAGGGGCGGGTGTCCCTCCTGTCGCGCTGCCGAACAGGAGAGTTCGCCGAATACGCTTATGTTAGTTACAGTGACATGATACAATGACAAGTGTAATTTCCTGCTTCACTTCTCTTACACCTTGACAGATTTCGCCCATATCTTGCCCTTCGTGTGCTAAGATTCCAACTGTATCTAATCGCCTTTGAAAATCTTCGAATGTTTCTGCTGCAGTAGACATTAGCAAACAGACCATCCAGTCACTAGTGTTGGTTCAACATTTTTAGTAACCAATCCAGCTCCATCATTTTCATCAGCAACTGCGCCGCCTTCAGCGGACAGGGCAGGTTCAGGAGAGAGTTGGCAGGATGAAATCGTCCAGATGGCGTGCGAGGCCGCTCGCCGCCGACCACATCCGACCAGCGTCAACAATAACAACGCGTCACTGTTTCCCCACTCTGCAACTACTCCCTTCGGATCGATGTCTCACTCCCGCCGTCGGGCTTCTCTACATAGTAGTTTTCCTTCAACGGGGCAAGACCGCGGTCTGCAGAAGGCGCCGCAAGGATCGATTTCGGAATCTGTTCCGTGCCGACCAAGAGATCTGACTCTTTGGGTCCAGCTTTTCGTTACTACGTAAGGTTTTTGCACAGCTTAACAACGCTCTAGAGCCGATCCTACATTCGGATGTCAAGGAAGTGAGAAAAAAAAACGTGAACACAAAAATTGAAATAAGTTCTGCGTTCAGAAACACCGCATCATTTGCTAATGCATGATGGGAATCCTTCTACAAACTGTGACATAATTACTTGACTGGCGAAAACGCAGGACCCATACGGATAGGCGACACTTCCCTCATAAGAAATTGGAACATTAAGAGTACCGCCGAACAGGCGTGTCAGAGGGTCATGGACTTGGAACCGCACTTATAAGCCGCGTCATCGTTCCCTTTCATCTATGTTTCAGTTGGCAATGAGGCTGCCGGATTCGAAAACGGCCGAGCAGCTGTCTTCAGCACTTGGGGTACTGATTTCTCCGAGATCTCTGCTCATCGTCAAAACAGCTGATCCCAGTAGGTAGGGTGAAGTCACATTTCCGACGTGCTAGCTCTGCACTCCGGTCCTCTTGTTATTGCCTGTAACACCGTATGGCTAAGCCGACAAAGCATGCGCATAAGGTGCGTTTCCTTCGAGGACTCTTCTGTTACCTTCAATCTTCAGCTGAAAGCGCTCCTAGACGTCAGCTACAGGCATACAGGGACAGGGCAGATATAAAGCCAGCCTACTCCTCATGTTGGTTAGTTCAAAGGCGCCTTATCGCTTGGGAGCAGTCCTGTTGTTGAGTGAAAACGCGGTTTTCGCAGTTTAACAAGTAAAAACACCAAATTTTCAAGGGTTTGACCACGCTTAACAAGGATGTTCTGATTAAGATGTACAAATCCCACGTTAGACCAGTTCTATAATCTGGTACAGTCTTCTTTCCCTGGGAGAGAAAGGATATGGAGGTGATTGGAAGGATCCAAGATAGTTTCACTAGAAAACTTATGATTAGATACCGCGGATTTTACTACTCGCGCATTCCTAGATCTGGAATTGGGAACAATTTTCTTGGAATTCATACCCAAAAAGTCTTAGAAAATCGAGGGATGTCTGCAATTATTATTCCTTCATGTTATTAGGTTTGAAAAAAATTTGTTCGAGGAAAACGTGTACAACATTCTTTCAAATCTTTTAGTTTACCTGGGGAATTGCTGTGACCACTAGAACCAAATCGGAATAGACGCATGGCATATGAGAGCGCGCTTGGAGCTGGAGCACACTTTTTCGACGCGCCGAACACGTTCACGTAGAGATTCGATTGATGCGCATCTGTGTCTTGTACGCCTGCGGTGGCGCTACTGCCACGGGAATCGCGGCGCAGTGGATGGTTGCGTTCCTTCATGCGAAGGAGGTCGGGGTTCCGTCCTCCTGTTTAATCATTCATTGTGCCAATTACATTTGACACTATAGATTGTGACGTAAGGCGCAGTTCTTGGTTTGCGATAAGAGATCCACACATCTTACTATACAGGGATACAGGGTCTCAAAAAAATGTATACACTGTTTGAATATGATATCTGTGTTCATAGTAAAGGTACTGAAGAAGCTAAAGACTCATATGAAAACTTAAGAAAATAGAAATTTTCTGACATATGAGTGGCATGGAATGCTCCATGCACTCGTCTGAAATTTTCCATTTTTACACTCGATTGATTGTGTTTCTCTTGAATACATATTGTAATTTCTTCACAAAGTGACCGTTTCGATTGATTTGCGCTTAGTGTTTAGTGTTTAAAACTTAATTACACATCACAGCTTGAGAGAAATGGGGTATTCTAAAAAATAAAGGTACTATGTGAAGGGTTGTAACATTGCTGCCAGTAAAGCATTTGGAGATATTTGAGACTCACATGAAACCGCAGGATGACGAGTTTACTGTGGCGTGCCAGTAGTCAAGATTGCGCCATGCTCCTGCCTGAAACCTTGCATTTCAGTCTCCATTGATTGTGCATGGGCTGGATGCTTGTTATAGTCTTGTTGCAATTGGTCACATTAACTGTGCTGTGCTTCTTTTAACGCTTTGAACTTTACAACCGTTACATGCAAGTTTATTGATTGCACGATTTAAATGTGAGTAGGAGCCGCATTTTAGAGACGCATTCTGTGGACAAATGAAGAAACATTTAAGCTGAATGGAGAGGTTAATTGGGCACAAATGCAACTACTGGACGACGGAAAACGTTAAAAGAAGCACAACATAGGTTAATGTGACCAAGTAGCAACAAGATTGTAACAAGCATTCAACCAATGCACAATCAATCGAGTCTGGAATGCAAGATTTCAGGCAGGAGCATGGCGCAATCTTGACTATTTGACTCCATAGTAATCCCATCGTCCTGCGCTTTCATGTGAGTCTCAAATATCTCCAAATGCTTTACTGGCAGCAATGTTACAGCCCTCCACATAGTACCTTTACTTTTTAGAATACTCTCCATTTTTTGCAAGCTATAATGTGTAATTAAATTTTAAACTCTAAAATAAGCACAATTCAATCAAAACGGCTACTTTGTGAAGAAATTATAACATGTATTGAAGCGAAACCCAATCAATCGAAGGTAAAATGGAAAATTTCAGATGAGTGCATGGAGCATTTCACGCCTCTCATATGTTAGAAAATTTCAATTTTCTTAAGTTTTCATATGAGTTCTTAACTTCTTCAGTACCTTTACTATGAGCAAACATATCACCTTTCAAACACTGTATACATTTTTTGAGTCACCCTGTATATAATTCACGAAATACGTGGGTGATTCTGTCAGTCACGGTGATGGAGGACTGAAGCCAAGAGATGCCTCAGACAGTGCGGGGTATGCCAGCCGGTTTTTCTATCAGCTTCACCATGGGCTATTGCTGGCGAACTGACAACCTCGGCGGCGGATCGTCCAAGTTTAGGATATATTCAGCCGGCAACGCGTCGGGATATGAGTAGGGATCAAGTGCAGAGAGTGGAGATTCAGAAGACGTGCTGAAGGCGTCGTCCAACGTGCGTAAGGATTCAGAAGACGTGCGGCAGACGTCGTCTAACGTGCATAGGGATCAGAAGACGTGCGGCAGACGTCGTCCAACGTGTGCTGGGATTGAGAAGAGGTGCCGGACACGTCGTCCAACGTGCGTAGAGATTCAGAAGACGTACCGAGCATGTCGTTCAACGTGCGTAAGAATTCCAAGTAAGAGGGACCAGTGAAGAGGGGATCAACAAGGGCGACAAATAGGGGGGGGGGGGGAGGGAACAAGGAGGAATCAGTGTTTTCCTCTATATGCTTCAATGTGTGTCCGATATAAGATGTTGCAGCACGTATGCCGGGTTGCAGGAGTGTCGTCACGTCGTGGCAACGTGGTGACACGTGAGCGTGGACTCAGTCTCACATGTGCACGCTTGATTCTCACTCCGTTTCTTTGCCAGCACATAGGTAAAGAAGGGCTGAGAAGTTTTAGGGTAAGGAAGTATAAGCGGGTAGGGGAGGGGCGGGGGGGGGGGGAGGGAAAGAGGTAGGGAGAGTGACTATGGCATCCGGAGGAGTATTATTGCCGTCTTACAGTAAACGGTATCGACCTGTCGACCAATATCGATTAATTTTAATGATGTTTCTGCAGATTAAGCACTTCTGACTGGGTCTCTCATGATCTGGATTCTGCCCTACCATATCTCGCTCTACTAATCTATGTAGTAAAAAAGTTTTTCACTTAATAAAAGTAAGGAGGCCTAAAGAAGAAAAGAGGAAGATTGGGGTTGTTCTGTTTTCGGGGTTTGGGGCGAAGCCCACAACCATTTGGCGGCCGCTAGGCCCCCGAACGTCTGGTTATAAGCATAATTCGTAACGAAATATGGCGCATAATTTTTGTCTTGTGATAAGAGATCCCCAAAGTATGAGCATAATTGACGACGAGACATCCCGCATAGTTCTTTTCTTGTCATAAGATATTCCCTCAATGTTATGATTACACTAATCAACACTTCGAAATAATAAAAAGGTACGTGACTTATTGTTAGTGTTTGTTCACGACAGTGGTTATAAAGGGGTTGCTATGCTAACTGGAAAATTTAGCTTAGTATCAGGGCGAAAGGATTCCGGAATGCATAGTTGTTTCTGTATTTGGAAAGGTCGTTGTTCAAACTCTTCCATAGAGCTAAGCTTCTTACGAGGAACGAATTTCTGTACTGAGTCGCATTTGGTTTATCGGGTCCTACCCGATATGGATGTCCCCCATTAATACCAATTCTCCGGGAAATTTCAAACCGATCAGAGAACTGACAAGGAAAGGTTCCCAACCCATGGTGACCTTTTGCGGTACTGGTTTGACAGGATGTAGGGCCCTGCGAGCGGGGTCCAGAATTAGGCCTATGTTATACTTCGGCGACGCGTCGCCGACGCTGCGGCCCATCACCGACGTCGCCGACGCTGACGTCACCACCGACGTCGTCACAGATTCTGTGGCGGCGTCGGTAACGTTGTTGACAGGAGAACATCGGAGAGCAAATTTAGCATCGGACCGCGTTTTCAATGTCATCATTTGGTAACCAGTCTGCCCATAGAAAGGCTAGGTGATCACATCTGCCTCGATTTGCATACATTTCGTTCGCGCTTTTCTTAATCTTCAAAAGAAATTTTAATTCTTAATCCTTCTTAATGATTCAAGACTTAATGATGATTTTTTGTTCTGTATGTACGATGGTCTGCTCAACCATTGTTAATCTGCCGAATTTTCTCTTACTAACTAAATTTGGCTTTTAGAAGGATGATCAAGTGTGATTACAAGCAGGTTTTCAAAGCGATCTTGAGAAAGCGATGGCGCTGCTGCTCATATTTAAGTTGTGCAGTCACTAAACTCGCATGCCACGTGCCTTCCACGTCACTGTCAAGTTCTAAACATCAAAAAAAAGCGCATCAAAGGTTCATGTGGCCAAGTAGCAACAAGATTATAAGCATTCAGACCATGCACAATCAAACAAGTCTGAAATGCAAGGTTTCAGACGGAACTATTTACACGATGCATAAATCTCGTTACCTGTGCTTTCATATGAGTCCCAAACGTCTTCAAAGGTTTCACTAGCAGCAATGTTAGAATCATTCAAACAGTACCTGTATTTTTTAGGATACCCTGTATTTTTCGCAAGGCATAGTTATTTTTAGATTTTAAACTTTAAAAAAAGCACAAATCAATCGATACGGTCACTTTGTAAAGAGATTATAACAAGTATTCAAGCAAAACACTATCAATAGATTGTGAAATGCAAAATAGCAGACGAGTGCATGGCGCAGTCTATCCCAATCATACGTCAAAAAATTCCTACCTTCTTAAGCTTTTATATGAGCCTTCAACTTTTCAGTACCATCTTTGTGACCAACGTTATCACCTTTCTAACAGTGTTTACATTTCTTGAGACACCATGTGTTATTAGAATTAGGCAGTATAAAAAAGACTCACACCATCTATTAGGTAGAGATACGTATATTTGTAGGCATTTTTTTGTTGAAACTCTGTTATCTGTCTCAATTTCGATGTTTGTTGAAGAACACGCCAAAGAGACATATTTTTCTGCAAGCCTTAAAGAAAAATTTTCACTTTTTGTTGGCATAGAACTGCTACATATTAAAGACCGCAAGAATCCTGTGAAGCCCACATTCTACTAACCTTAAATGAGCGTTAAGTTAAAAAAAGCACCATTTGTGCCCACAAGACGGGCGTTTTTGCACTTTCGATTTCGTAGGAGAGGTTCGCCGAGGATGTTGACAGTGTCGGGAACGAAGAACCCACCCACAAACAAAATACTCCCTCGGAGCGCATTTTCTCCCACCCTTGGATGAGGTCGGCGACGGCCCGTCGTCGACCCGTCTGTGGCGACCAGCGTCGCCGACGTCGGCGGCGGAAGTATAACACCCCATGTTAAGCTTTCGGCGACGTCGATGACGCGTCGCCGAAGTATAACATAGGCCTTAGTTCTGGCTGAACGCTTTTTTGAAGACCTGAAAAAAAGGTTGAAACGTGTGCGCAACGATCTTCAACCCCTACGACACCCACGGGATGTGCCTCGATGGCGCACTCGGTAGAAGTGCAGCCTCAAAGGAGCACACCGCCGGGATTTTTAGTTGGAGTCCGCGTACTGCCACTATTTTTGCACATATTCATTTGTTGTTACGCTTTCTCATGGCCACAGGAGTCAATTTTAGACCATCGGTGCTTACACCAAACCAAAGCTGTGTATTTGCGCCTTCATACATATATACAAGTTTTTCAATAATGCGCACGCACCATATCTTTTCTCTGGAAATAAAAATCCCTGACTTGCTTTTCCCTTTTAGTCAACAGATATGGCACAAATCTATGAAACAAGCACAACACGTGCAGGACATGACATTTGTAGCACACTTATGTAGAGATATGGCCTGGGTCCATAATGTTCAACCGTAAGATACGCGTATTTGTGTGCAGTTACGGTATCATTGGTGATGCGGCATGATATGGTGGTGGTGCAGATACGCATCGCTGAAAAGCTAGCACGTATGAAGGCGCAAATAGACAACTTCGGTTTGTTGTATAGTTGTGCTCTCGCAAAATTTTCGAATATTCGAATGGTTTCGAATACCTGCAATTTCGAGCATTTGAATTTCGAATACATTCGAAAAACGTGATTTTCTGAACACTCGAATTCGAATACATTCGAAAAATGCGATTCTTTTGAACATTCGAATTCGAATGCATTAGAAAAACGCGATTTTTTGAACATTCGAATTCGAATATTGATTCGAATATTCGAATATTTTCGAATGAAACATTGGGTTACGGAAAGAAAAAAACATGACTGGTGCTTTGGTGGCAATGACCAATAGACGGTTTACCCTGACGTAGTAGGAAATTTACATTCGTTTGCAAAGCGTTTAACAAAGTTTTAATGGAGTGATCTTTCCACCGAATTCTTCTATGCCTGAAAGGATGAAATATGTTACTGGTAATCAAACCAAACAACACGTCCTTAAAAAGTTTAGTTCTTTTTCCTGGTCGACTGATAAAAAGATTCCAAAGGCATACCTTACCTTAGCCCAATAAAGGGCCAGGTGAAATCGCACGGGATATAGCTGGTGAAGCGCTTACCTTTGGTTTGAATTTCCGGGGGTAACATACGGGCATCCACCTTTTCGGCTTACCATGGGACCCCTTACCATGGAACTCTGGAAACTCTCAATGAAACTATTTGCTTCATCGGAGACCAAGGTCATCATGATGGAGATCTTCGAAACCGGAACGTTCCATCTGCTTCATCTTTTTATTCACATTACCTAAGAAACATGAAGTGTACATAAGGAGGAGCTTAGAGTTATGCGTATCCCTGAGAAATGCTTGATTGTTGTTTGTGCATTATTTTTGATGGCATCGGAGAGTGCGGAAAGTTTATAGGTTTAAATAATCTCCGTGATTGAGAAAAGTGGTCGTCGGATAGATGTGTATATTATAATAGCTGCCTTCTCTACAGTGCTTACCTAACGATTGTTCACGCCGAAAACTTGGCCGCAGTTGACCCCACCCCACAAAGTCAGGCCCATAGTCAGCTCGGGCGTACGTTCCAACGAATAAACTAGCATGGCCTGTTTCTTTTAAGTTTCCTCAATGAGCGCCTCCGCGCAATAATTTCAGCACCACCCTTTTCATGGAACCGCCTACTTTAGTGCTCTTTTCGCCGCGTTTCAAAGTTTCAATACTTTACAATAGGAGCCATTTTCTTGCTCTACAGTCTGCACCATGCAACAGATTGGGTTTTGTGCAGCTGATAGATCTCAGGAGCACATATGCTGCGCAAAAAGGGAAATTTTGTTATAATTACCATACTATACAATAAAGCGCTAAGAGCTTTTGATCGGCGCCGCGCAGAAATTAGTCAAAGAATAGGTGAGACATCGTAGAATTTAGTCATAAAATAGCGAAAAATATCCAATGATCTTCTACATGCTTGGGGACCCAGAAAACGTGCCGTACTCGTCACCCAACGTGCATGTGGATTCAGAGAACGAATCGAAGTCGTCGTTCAACGTGACTGGGGACTCAGATATCGCCGACCATCACTTAATCGTCCGAAGATATGCCGATGTTGTGAAGAGTAGTGGCGGTGAGGGGGGAGATTCTGGATGGCTTCACACCGCAAAACTACTCACGTGATCTTAAGGAAGGTATAGCAAGGTTGGAACATAGCAATGTTCTTAAATATTGCCTTTTGTACTGCTAGGGAGGAAAGAAAGCAGAATGAGCAGAGCAACTGGCTTGATGTGATTGTCCTTACCATTACCTTAGTGATACTGCAACATCGCGCGAAGTGCGCAAGTGCGGGGCACGCCGATAGGCGTGACGGATATATATTAAGGATAAAGGATAAAGGACGGCGTTACTCGATCCCTTTTGGGATGCGCCAGCGCATTCTACTTCTACGGGATGTCGTGGAGGCGACATGAATGCGTATTTGGCCGTACAATGACTTGCGGTGGCCAGCCGATGAACAAGTCAGCGCTTTATCCTTCCCAGACAAGTCTGGTACCAATCCACCGACCCCGGAGGAATGGAAGGCTTGGTTGGCCTGGGCGGGAAATCCGAACCAGGAACCTGGTATCGGGTGCACGCGACAGTCGCGCCTCCTCCGACTGCGCTACACGCGCCCGTGATATATATTACAGGCAGCAATATTTTTGCCATTACTTTACATCAAGGACTGAAGAATTGTGGTGCCGCTTTTTTACTGTCCTGCCGATATTTGAACAAAAACATATCTATGTGCGACATAAGATGAAATGGACAAGCACTTTCGGTTACAGACAGCCAATCCAGGACCAAGAAGAGCATAACCGAGAAACATTAAGTGATCTGACTTCTTCTTGTCGATGCCTAAGACCAAACGGAACGAAGCAAGTGTGTTACTGAGTGATAATCAAAACCCAACAAAGAGAAGCAGACTTTCTCAAGGAAAACTTCACGATTAGATGTTTTCATGCTTCTGCCTTATAGGATTGCAAGGAAGATTAATCTTGAGCAGCCTAACCTCTCCCCTCCTTGTATTGGTAGTCCTAATAAGCCCCCTAAGATTGTGTAGATCAGCGATTGAACTACTTGTTATTAGATTCAGGTTTCTAGTTACGCGTCTGAACAATAGCCGAAAAGCTCCAACCTATTAGATGCTTGATGGATTAGTGTCCGAATCGTTGAGTAATTTTAGCATGCAAAAACGATGATGATCAGAATGTTAGGAAACTCAGTAAAGACTGACCAACGTTACGACCTCGTTCGGAATAGAAACACATAAAAGAAACTACATCCTTTCCATAAACATTCGCTCCATCCAAATTGGCAGAAAGGCAGACCTAAGAAACATTTTGCATGGACGTGTAGACGGAAGGAAAAGGCAAGGCCACACGGAAATGGTTCCGAGTTAGTTGCTCTTAATGATCACGCTGTCCATAAGCATTCACCTGGATTCAGAGGAGAGCGGTTCGAAAAGGAAGGCCTACCCTTGTTTCGAAAAACCTCTTCATAGCGTTCTTTGTCTCTTATGAAGTCAGCACATCTAGTCGGACGTGTCTGAGCAGTTGTAAAATCCGGTTGCTGTAATTGATCTATCACCTAGAAATCTTACATACACTATCCCGCCTATATTATCGTCCCTACTGCACCCCTGTTGTTCCCATCTTTACCAGCACGGCAGAAGTCGAGGAAATGCTGAACGAGCTCAATGTGGTAGGTATGAAGACTAGATTGGACATGCATATGTCCAAAACGCAGTTTATGGTCAACCAGTGGTGTGACACGGGACTCGTGAGGTTAAATGGAGTCGCTCTACAACAGGTCGACTCCTACTTCTATCTGGGAAGAGGGCTGAACATGGATAACGACCTCGCTGCTGAAATCGCCAGCAGGAGACGCGCAGCATGGGCAGCCTTCAGATCGATTCGCGAAGTCACCGATCAGGTCAAGGATCCCGGCCTCAGGGCCTCGATATTCAACGCCTCTGTACTGCCTGCGATGTGTTACGCGACGGAAACCTGGCCCGACAACAAGACAATCGCCAGAGCGATGCAAACTACGCATCGTGCACTGGAGAGATGTCTTCTAAGGACAAGCCTTCGTCAGCAATGGCAAGAAGGCCTACGAAGCTCGGAGCTACGGGAGAAGACGCAATTAGCAGACCCGCTGCAGTACATGAAGAAGTCCAAATATCGCTGGGCCGGACACCTGCTTCGACGAAAGGACGATAGATGGAGTCTCCGTGTCACAGAATGGCTCCCAAGAGACCATAAGAGACCACTGGGACGACCGCCAGCGCGATGAGCAGACTCATTCTCAAGATCTTTCAGAGAGCGGAGTCTGCCTCACTGGATGCAAGCAGCCAGAGATCGAGCGGTCTGGAAGAGTTGTGGTCCCCGCTGAGAAGACCTCCAGCCGACAAAAGGACCATCAAAGTATCAAAGTAAGTAAGTACTGCACCCCAACTGTATGGTTTACTGCTCAGCTAATAGAGAATGCTACTGCATCGCATAGTAATCCTGATCTGCCAACCTTCGGGCGGCGAACATAGCATGGAAACAAGGGCGCCTCTGCACTTTAGGATTAAAAAGCAACTTGATGTGGAAAGAAAGCTTAGAAAGGCTACGATAGGATCACAGGACCTCGCAGTGAAGGTGGGAAATTTGGGGCGCGAAGGTTAATACTGGGTGCACAAAACGCTTAGGCCTATGTTATACTTCGGCGACGCTGTTGTCGGCAGCAGAGTTGAGCGCACTGCGTAGCACCCGTTCAACACTGTCACCTACGTCGCCAGACGTCGCCAGCAGAGTTGAGCGCACTGCGTAGCACCCGTTCAACACTGTCACCTACGTCGCCGACAACAGCGTCGCCGAAGTATAACATAGCCCTTAATGTTTTCGGATCTATACTAGAGGTCCCCTATAGAGAACAAGAGATCAAGTAAAGTTCAATTGTGCAAAGATGAGGACGAAAAACAAGATTAGTCGTAGGCAGTGTCTAACAGAAAACTGGTTCCTGAGGTACAATACGAAAAACGAAAACTGGTTCCTGAGCTCCAATAGGAAAAGTTCGAATACGAATAAAAGTGTAAGTCCTTCTGTGAATAAAGCTGAAGGTTCAGCTTCTGATTCAGCCGTGCTTCTTTTTTCCTTGTGGTGTTGTGGAAGAGGGATTAGGAGACTCATCGTATATGGAGGGAAAGGGAGACGACGTGCTTACAATTTTGGACTCTCAATGCAAAATATCCATGCATCGGCTTCGCAAAACAATGAAGATCCTAACTTGCTATTCGAATGGCATCCATTGAACATTCAAATAATTGTGTGTTTTTGGCAACTCTCGAATATTCGAATGGCTTTGAATACCCGCAATTTTCGAGCATTCGAATTTCGAATACATTCGAAAAACGCGATTTTTTGAACATTCGAATTCGAATACACTCGAAAAACGCGATCTTTTGAACATTCGAATCCGAATGTTCAAATTCGAATGAAAATCATTCGAATACCTATTCGAATAGGTCATTCGAGCACAACTATAGTTTGTTGTAACCACTGATGGTAGGAGTGCCGCCTCATAGGGGCACACCGGCGGGCTTTTGACTTCGAGTCCGCGTATTGTCAGGAATTTTGCGCATATTAGTTTGTTGTTCTCGTGATTCCAGGAGTTAATTTTAGACCATCAATGCTTACAACAAGCCAAAGCTGTTTATTTGCGCCTTCATATGTGCTAGTTTTTCAGCGATGCGTATCTGCACCACCACCATATCATACCTTATCACCCATGATACCGTGACTGCACACAAATACGCATACCTTAGGTCGAATATTATTTATAGACAGCGCAAACAGACATTCTTGGTTTGCTGTAAGCATTGATGGTCTAAAATTGACCCCTGTGATCATGAGAAAGCGTAATAACAACAAACTAATATGTGCAAAGTCATTGGCAGTACGCGGACTCGAACTCAAAACCCTAGTGTGCTCCTATGAGGCGGCACTTCTACAGAATGCGCCAGCGACTCACTTCTAGTGGGGTATCATATGGGTTGATGATTGATGCGCATAGGTTTTTGCACCTCTTTTTCCGATCTTAAAAAAAGGTTCAGCAAAAACTAACTGTAATTCTGGACTCCGCTCACACAGCTCCACATCCTGTCAAATCAAAATGGCATCGCAAAAGCTCAACATGAGTTTGTTCAAGAACGCATCGAATCATGGAAACTGAGCGAAATTTGATTTCGGTTTATGGAGAGAGGCCAAGCTAGTCGGCTCTCCACATTACAGAAGAATTTGAACATTACTCGAGCAGTGCTCGCAGTGGCACCACCTTTGCACAGCAGCGTTGATTACAGAAGAAAAGGGAGTGGCTGATAAAGTGCCCCGGTTGCGGAGACGACATTACCAAAGCAGATACTCAACAGGTACTGTCAGCTTGCTTACTGACATTTTCTATGAGCAGCTAATACTGGGAAACACGACACATAAACTCCGTTGGAGTTGGGCTGGTCTCTCCATTCCACCTCTACGTGACATCGTAGAGGAACATTGAATGAGTATCAATATAAAGGCCTCTGCACACTTTTGCGACACGGCGGCACACGGCGCACACCGAAGGTGCCGCGTAGTAGTGAAAAGACGATGTGGCGCGGTACCCACCCTCAGCTTTGCCGCACTTCATCGTCAACGCGGTGATGCTGAGGAATGACGAAGATGTGACAAAATATTTCCAGTGGGGACCTTCACCCGCGAAACTCGGGAGCCCCAGGCGTCATCACTGAAGTACTTCGAACGGCCGTACATCACCTCTTTATTCCTCTATCGAAAATTCTCAGTACGCCGTTATGATGCAGTACCCTGGTTGTCAAAGCATATTCGTGTGCAGATGGAAAAACATTTGCTTAACCATTTTCGACGAGGATCTTAATCATGTGACCTCGACGAGGGTAGCCTTTGCTTTCAAGTTTCCACACTCTGAAATAGGTAAGAGGTGACAGATTTATAAGATGAACGGAAGAAACCGAGTTGTGGGGAAAGATTGCATCAAATAGAGAAGAGGTCGTAATTATTGTAGCAACAGAACAACCTCAAAAAAAAAACACCGCACGAAGACCACAAGGCATTGAACAGCAAGACCCAAACATTAATTACCTGCCTAGCATCGTTCAAGTTTAAAAGACACGCCTGTTTCCATTCCAGATCCCTGCAACAATCGGGTAGAGGAAGACAAAATTTTGTCGGTGGCAAAGCAGCTGCAGCGGCTATAATGTCTTCAATCATTATTTCCACTGCCGCTTTGGAGGAACCGCATCTGCCGCGAAGGCGGCGCATCAGCGGCAAAGTGTACGCGGCAGGCTCTGCACCCAGCAGCATCCTCTTTGCGTCTACCGTATGCTTAAGGATCGGCTTGCCGAGTTGCAGCAAAGTGTGCGGAGGACTCAAGAATCCACTTCATAACGGGAGTTGATAGCGAGATGACAGAATCGCTCAAAGGACGATATTGCGCCAGTTCAATAGCTCCTGTTGCGCTTTGTTTAGTATAGCTATCAATAGAATCTGAAATCAATTCGGAACGTTCTGTCAACCCCAAGATATCTGCCAGCATTCAACTGCGCCATAGACACCATTGCTGCTAGTGTGCCTGTATATTGAAGGAACTTCATCCTGCGAATCTAATTCTTTCTCTCTGTAATGCCACCATATTTACAGTACCGGACGCGCCTTTTGAATAGACGCCGCAAAAACCGCTATTTTGCGGTTTTGAGTCTTTTTGATATAACTCGCCTAAAATTCATTCGTTTCAAAAACTAAGGATATATTTGAGCTCAGGAGCTCGAGATCTATCGTTTGGAATACATAACGATAACTGAGGGTGATCGACGATCCTGACCTGACCACCCTCAATGGCAGGAAACCTACCTATATCGGCGGAATTTTCAAAAACGGACTTCGGATTCGTAATTAGCGCCCCAAATAACCCCTTGATGATTTTCAACGAGGAAATTTGTCCAGTTTCGAAAACATCGATTTTCGGTGACGTCATCGTCCAGGCTCGGCCTAGGGCACCCATGTTCCTGATGCGAAACTGTTAAAAAACCAATATTCCCAAAATTGGACGAGATTGACACCTTTCGATAGTGCTTTTCGTGCTGAACAGAATGGTGTTTTTGCGAGTGTCGAGATCTCAAATATGGGCGAGTAAAGGAGGAAAAAACTTCACCGCTGCCCTTCGCCGCTCTAAGGTCTATGTTATACTTTGGCGACGTCGCCGAAGTATAACATAGGTCTAAGATGGCAGCGGGACTAAGGCAGGTTAAGCAGCTAGGGAATTGTGGGCACTACGTCGTAAAGCACCTTAACTGATTTGCTTGCCCACGCATTTGCATGCCGTTAGCTCGCCTCGTCTTCACGCAGTAGTCGACTAAACTCGGAAAAAATCGTGTCACACAAGGCTAACCCGCATTTTCGCACCGCTGTAACTTTGTCCAGTCATAAGCTAGCCATTTTTCAGCGCGCTTCTTGAACTTTCCACTGCCTCTACAAAAACCACAAGTTGCAGCCGGAAAGATTCGGGAACTTGACAGAATTTTTGCGCTCAGAGCAGCCAGCGGGTGCAATTTGCGAGCAGTCGCGCCCACTCGATTGATAGGTTTAATCCTATATACATAGTGCAAGGCGCACTTCAAAGTCTCCCCTGTGCAGAGTACAGCAATTCCTGAGTACAGCGGTTGGGAATTTCTGATAAACTCTTCAAACGCTCACTCTACAGGCTGTCGCGCCCGCTCGGTTGATAGGTTCGATCCTGTATGCATCGTGAACGGCGCACTCTAGGAGGATTCCTGGCATTACGGAGCACTGACGCTCTTGAGATACTCGAAAACATGCAAGTCCTGGAAAGTAAGCTGCTTCAATCGAAGAGCCTGCTCCACTCACTCGTTTTGGCCACCCAAAATGAGGTGGTGTGGAGGGCGATAGGTCAAGCACAGACTGCCCGGCTAAGCGACGTGATCTGGGCGCACGCGAACCGCATAAATAGGGTGCGATACCCTCGAGAGTAACGATCTCCGTCGAGCAGCGCGCCCCGGCGCGTCTTCCCCGCCCCCTGGACGTCAGTCGTGCCCTTTGTGCCCATTTTGTTTGCATCTTATCTATCGCGATCTTTTAAATAAACGTATGTGTTTATCCGTATTCTGGTCGTGTACAGTCGTGATTTCAAGAAGTACCTCCACTAAGCGAACCGACTGTTACATGGGGGCCGAACTATACGAACTATACGTGGTGTACTGCTCGGAAGTCAGGTTGCTAAATGCGACTAGGTGACCGGAGAGAGTGCGTGTGAAGGAAACGGCTCTCAAGGAGAGCGGAGAGTGTAGCAGGCAGCCGTAGGGATTTCGCCGTTAGAGGTGGAATCCACAGGAAACTGACTTGAGGCAAGAGGCTGTTGGGAAGTAGACGCCAGCAGGCAGGGACCCCGGTATATAGGCTATCGATCAATCGATCGTAACGGATAAGGGTGCATGCGCTGCCACCTTTGGCATAAAGAAGAGGAAGCGGGGCCCAGAAGGGAGCAGGTAGGGCGAAGATTAAGTCGTTCGGAGTCCTAGCTCTCATAAAGCGGGGCAGGGAGTGAGTGAGAGTGCGAGTAGGTGCACGGTGAGCACCAAGAGAAACATTTTGATCGTGAATCCTCTGTGGACGTTCTCTGTGGATATATTCTGATAATATCGAGTTTCGTCGTCGCGTCGCATCGAGTACCGTATTGCCTGAGATGAGACTTAGTGAAGAACCGTCTTGTTCCAGGAGCATGACGCCGGTCGCGACAACTGATGCCGTCGAAAAGGATTACACGACAGCACAAGTCAGTTGCAATTCGGATTTTACGGTGGTTAACACTTGTGAGGAGTTAGACCAAGTAGTGAGGGCCATAAAGCCGTTGCCGGTAACGGTAGAAGAGGAGTTGGGAGAGGCACGCATAGCGGGGAAGTACCGCACCCAGGTGTCACAAGTGATTGAACGTGAGGATAAGCAAGTTTGTGAAGTGAAAGAAGAGTAAAAGGGATCCTTGCAAGGGTATAAGCAGTTTAACAAGGGATTGTTCAGTGCGTTGACGAGCAAGGGGATTGAGTCTGTAGAAGATTTAAAGGAATATTTTGCTGTCACAGAAAGAGAAGGAGAGTTGGTAGCGGATATATATGACATTTTTCAGACTAATGTGAGAGAAGTCAGAACCGTGCTGGGCGAAGTACAGCAGTTCCAGCTGAGACCACGCTGCCGCAAGCCTTCAGAGGAAGAAGAAAAAATGGACACGAATACGGAAAACGGTAATCATATACAATACAGTCCAGATGTCGAAGGTTTTCACTGCTGAAAATCTAGAAGCAGATCTCAGAATCACACGGACATGACAAGGAACTCGGAATAGACTGGAACACGCTACGTGCCACCCTGGAGGCCGCGTTTGGGACCATCGGACAGAGCGCAAACCACGGATCCAGGTCAAGAATCAATCCATTTATTGGCAATGATCCAAACAAATGCATGTGTAAACCTCTGGATATTCAAAGGAGGCCGATCAGAAAACTTCAACAAGTTCATTCGGCGCTTTGAAAGAAAATATAGAGCAGTAGTGTTCGAAAAGACGACCCTAATAGACATTTTGGGTGACGATCATCGAAGGTAGGTCAAGAGCGTGTTCCTGTCCTTACCCAGTAGCATAAAGGATAAGGTTTCGATGTGATAGTGAGTGAATTAAGGAAATTGCTAGCAAATGATTCAACGGCTGGCCGCCTCCGAGCCTTAACCGAACTGAAGAATCTAAGAAGGCGAGTAAGCCAAATCGTGTCCGAGTTTTGTGTTGTACTTGAGAAGCTAGCAAGGCAATCAAACCCTAATTGTTCGATAAGTGAGAGATCGATACAATATGCGCAGACACATTTAGACAATTTAACAGATTGGCCGAAGCACATTCAGCTGTTGAGCGTGCTTTATAAAGTAGACTCTTTGGAAGCTTATGAGGCTGTCAAGGAGTTGGCCCTCGGCATAGAACAATCGAAGATCTATTTGGATGGTCAAATGAGCAAACGAATGGAAGAAAGAAACAGTTGGAAACGAAGAGGCATGGCATACCAGGAAAGCGATGATAGGTTAGCTTTCGAAAGAAAATGAGATATGAGTCGCACAGTGAGATGTTTGTTACTCACAGTGAGGAGGCAAGGAAGCGTAATTAAGATCAAGGGCGAATAGAGAAAATAGAGAAACCAACACAGGGGAGTGAACTATAAAAGCGACGCTCTAGTCCAGAATGCCTTCAGTTGCTGGTACTGTGGCAGTATGGGCTAACCTGTTAACAGGGAAATTCCGTGCGGTTGTAGACACCGGATTGATGATAAGCATCATTCCCGTAAGCTTGTTGTTAGCAGCTCAAAAGTCAGGGTTTGATGTGAACGCGTTGGAAGTCGTTCCTATGACACACATAATACCGGTCTATGATGCGTCGGGAGATCGCATGCAGTTCTTTCCAGCGGTCAAAATGAAGATGGAACTAGAGGGTGGTAAAAGCACTGAAGTGGCACTCCACATCTCCGACGTGAAGGTGAGAAGATTCTGCTGGATACCAATGCATTAGAGCGGCTTCGAGTACATATAGTTGTGTAACCTGAAAATTTGGTTGAGCACGCAGCAGAAGGAGAAAGAAGGGTGGTTGCGACAAGGGGGATGTGCATCCCTGCCCACGGTACAGCAATAGTTTCGGCGCGGTGTGAGTGAGATTGTGGTGACAACGAACGGGTTGTATGGCCATAATAAAGCGGCATGGCAGCAGGTGGGTTTAGGATTCGTGATCAGAAACTAGAAATGCCAGTCATAAATAACAGTGATGAGCCCATGATTTTGAAAGAAGGTGAAGAAATCGGAAGCTGGGGAATGGAGAAATGGAGATAAGGTTGGGAAGAGCTAAACCCGCTTATGATGGGACAGTGGAAGCAATGAGATTGATGAGGACCAAAGAAGGAAGCTGTTGCATAAACAAGTAAGGGAAGTTCTGGAACTGGGAAACGGGGCGACGACATAGTAGCAGAAATCGGGTGACTGCAGCAAGAGTGAGACCATCTACTTAACCTCGTGCTGCGCCTGTGGCGACCAATACGTTGGAGAGACGGCGCGGCTCCTCTACATTCGAATCAAGGAACACCTGCAGGGGAAATCCAAGTCGCGGCTCTCCACCCCACTGAGCACCCATCGGGTTGAAAGGCATGCAGGGGAAGATTTCGAAATTTCAGTTAAAATTCTGGGTCTCGAATCCGACATCGCTGCGCGTAAGACACTGGAGGACTTTTGGATCCATTCTAAAAATCCAAACATTACCCGGAATTGCTATCACCAGCGAACTTTCCCCGTTTTTGGGACTCTGTGCGCTGACCCAGGCCTGGGCCACGGTCTGACATAGATCAGTGCGAGGGCAGTCACTGCCCTATATAAACCAATACCTCCAAAACACAAACGCGACCTAAAATACCGACTGCCTAGCTTGTGGTCCCACAACCATCCATTTCTGTGGATCTACCTAAGGTCGGTTCTTTGCACTTGATCTCTTTGGTTTGCTGAGTAGTACTTCATCAACTTTCCTGTAAGGCTTTGTCGAGGGATTTGGTCGTTCAACTCTGTAAATGTTCTGTCTCATTTAGGCCCTTGAAGAGGGCGATTTTGTCGAAACGTCGGCCAATAAACGGATTTCCTAATCTTGTGTGGCTAATCGGTATCAACAAACAACAAACATCGATGCCGAGATTCAATGATAGTCGGACCTGGAGACATAGTAGCAGTTCTGGATGAGTTCTGCAATGCATTTTCCGTATATGACCGCGAGATAACAGGAACTAATGTGGTCGAAAGGGACATAGATACAAGTGATAGCAAACCAATAAAGATGAAGGATAAACCTGTACCATAAGGCATGCGAGAAAAATTGAGAGAGCTCTTGACTGACCTTGAAAGCAGGAGGATTGTAAAGGAAAGTAGCTCTGAGTGGGCTTTTCCAATCGTTTTGGTGGAGAAAAAGGATGCTAATATCCGGTAATGCGTGGACTACAGAGCGCTGAACAAGAAAATAAAACTTAACTCATATCCATTACCTACGATGGATGCGGTGCTGCAAAGTTTGGGGGGGGGGGGAGTCGCACATTTCCATTCTAGATCTACGCAGTGGGCATTAGCAAATCCCCCTAACAGTAGAAGCTGGATTCACGAATCCAGAGGGCCTATTCCAGTTCAGCGTAGCTCCATTTGGGCTCAGTACTAGCCCACTAGTGTTTCAAAGACTAATGGATTCCGTTCTGCGCAACCTATTGGGGTCAGAAGTTCAGTTCTGTTCCTACATCGATGACATTATCATCTGTACGGACACGCGGGAGAGGCACATTGAACTGTTGATAAAAGTCTGTGAGAAGTTGCGAGGAGCAGCGTTAAGGTTAAAAGCAAAGAATTGTGTGCTGTTGCGGGAAAGAGAGAGCTTTTTAGGGCTAGTAGTAGACAGGAATGGGGTACATACGGATCCAAGGAAAGTGGAATCGATCATAGGCTAACAGCCCCCAAGAATGCAAAGAACATAGAATCTTTCTAGGCATGACATCATTTTACCGCAAGTTTTGCTTAGGTTTCGCTAAGCATGCAGGATGATTGGGGCTCTTGAGAATGTGAAGAAAATGATTGCGTCCGCTCCAGTGCTTACAAAACCTAAAAAGGCTAGAGATGGATCTAGGTCATTCATTATATGAACGGACGCTTCGGCAATAGGTTTAGGAGCCGTTCTGTCACAGGAAGGGGATGATAAACAGTTGCATCCGGTGTATTTCGCCTCGAAAGGACTAAGCAAGCGGAACGTCGCTATTACGTCACAGACTTAGAGGCTCTTGAGGTAGTTTTTGCAGTCAGGTGGTTTTATATGTGCATATATGGGTTGCCAGCTATGATCCTGACTGACAATCAGCATCTATCGCCATTATTCAGCCGGACTAATGTTTCTGCCCCAGAGTCCTCCGACGGTCGTCAGAACTGCAACGACATAACCTGCAGATTAAGTTTGTCAATGGCAGAACTAACGTCGTAGCAGACGCGCTAACTAGAGGAGTTGTATAGTCACCTAATAAGGAATCGTTGCATGGACTTAATGAATCGATAGCTAACTGCGTAAGAACTCAGGAGAAGACAAAATGGATGAGAGAGTTAGAGTCGAGGCAAGATTTCGCACACGTTACAGAGGCTCTGGACAAAGGTGAGCTTTCGAGCGTAGTAACGTGGAAAGGAGCGAGAAAATCTGTGAGGGTAGCAGATTTTGTCATAGACAAAGGCAACCTAAAGATGTGCCAGATTGACGGCAGTTTTGTGTATGTGGTGCCAAAAAGTGCTCGATATGATATTTCTCACGAGGCCCACGACGGGACGTTTGCAGGGCACTTTCGTGCGCACAAACTTCTAAATGGGCTTAGGGGTACAGAATATTGATAAGTGGACGAGGAAGTGCCAACGTTGCTTTGTGCACAATGCGAAACAAACCTCAAAGCTTACACCTCCCCTGAAACCAATTGTTACTCAAAGCCATATGAGATAGTCGGTGTGGTCTTGCAGGAATTAGGTCTAACCGCGAGTGGGAATCACTAGGCAGTGACGGTAATAGACCATTTCTCCAAATTAGCGGCAGCCTACCCTGTTCCGGACAAGACAGCGGCAACAGTGACAAAACCCTATTCACAAGGTGGATTGCAGAAGGTTGTCGATGGCCAAATTCTATTTTGTCGGATAAAGGCGGAGAATTTGAAAACAACGTTATGGAGTAGTTGACCATGATAACCAAAATAAAATAGATTTTGGTTATCATGGTGAGTGTTTTTGTAACCAACATAATAATTCTCAGATCGTAGGCGAGTTCATTGTCTCATGTATGTATCTATGTAAAGGCGGCGTCAGCAAGAGTAGTCCCGGGTTGCATTTAATATTCTTTATACATTTTCTTTTTCTTGCTTTTGTTCAACTTAAACGAATCTTGTTCTCCGTACCGACGTCTTTCGTTCGTGCGTTTGAATATGTGCAACTCCCTTCTATGCTACCGCCTGAGATGCGTACCAGTTTAAAGAGGCCTTTGAGATACAGGGCCCGCCTTGGGGTCGTGTAGTAGAGAGTCGTAGACTTTGTGCATCTCATAATTCGCATGCAAGACGTCCTCACGAAAAGAATTTCATCTACGCTTCATGTTCTTTTTATTGCTTTCAACAGCCTTTGCAGGTTATTTTTTTCTTCCATTGTAAGAAACAATGCGGACTACCCTTCGACAAACCTCTTTTTCCATTAACAATGAACCAGGCAATGAACTCACAACGATCTCAATTTATCCAATTTCAAACTGGAGTTCCCACATTCACCAATGGATTGAAAAACACTCAAACTGAACATATGTCATGTATGTGGTCTGACGTAATCTACAGTATTTGTTTTGTTTATTATTTATGGCACACATTTTGTGTAGTAAATAAATAAATAAATAAAGCACATTACGACAAAGGGTTACAATTCGTGGGAGAATGGGATAACGGAGCGGCTGAACGGAACTATTGTAGTTAGGTTGAGCCGAAGTACGGCAATACCAACGGAGTGGGACGTCAGGCTTCCATTTTACACGTTTGCCTACAACATGTCCCCACATCATGCTACTGGTGAAAGTCCGTGCTTCATATTACACGGTTCTGACCCCAATTTTCCGTCGACAGTGGTTCCGAATGGGGAGTGTCGTGGTATACGACGGATGAGAGCAGAGGAGATTACAAAGCGCAGTTGTTACAGTCGATGTCTAAAGCTCATGAACGTGTGAGAGAGTATAATGAAACAATTCGGGAATGAATGAAGAGCGAATAGGCAGGCGGAATGCTGTAGACGTAACGAAGCATTCAGAAGTGGGAGATGGGGTATACATGATGTCTCCGAAGGAAAAGGCCATGAACACGAACCCGAAGTTAGCTTGCGAGTGCAATTCAGCTTTGATAACTAGAATAGGTGAGAATGTAAAGCAGGTTAGAGTGAATTTTGACATGTTAAGAGTGGTGCCGCACTACATTCCAGATGATCGTATTGACACCGTGATCAACAGAGAAAAAGAGGCAGAAAGTAAGGCGCGAAGATGAAGACAATTATTTGTTCGTGTTTCAGAGGCGCCGAAATTCGGTGCAAGCGCGAGATGGGACACCTCGAGTACGTATCTATGTATGTTATGTTGCTTCGAAGACATCACGTTGGGAGAACTGAGGGGGATACAGTTCCCTGGAGCGTTTTTGAAGAAGTACATCGGCTCGCTGTGGAACGCCTGGCGAGCTGCAAGTATTTTCATCAGGACTGAAATCGACATGACGTCAAAAATAAACTTTCGGAAAGACGGAGCAGTGTGTCTGGACAAGGAGGCGCTGCAGAAAGTGCTCAGGCTTGCGTGTGAAAAATGCGTGGACTGGACCGAATTTGTATGTATGACGGAAGGAGTCAAGAAGCATGAGAAAATAAACGCCTTCAGTTTCGAGCTGACATACGACTCGGCATTGAAGAAGCTGAAGCAAGAGCTTGCTGAAGAAGAGAAGGAGAAAAGACCCATCAAGGAGGGTCCCACAGCATTCGCGGCCCCAGCAAGCGCGACATTGCTGGAGAAAGACGGACCCAAACGTGGAATATGCACGCGAGTTGCGACTTTGTTTAAGTAGTTACGCAAAGTCTTGATGGAGTGGAAAGCAAATGCGATTTGGGTACCAGCCTAATCGATTGATCTAGGACTCAAGAAGCACGATATTTTGTCATTGTGAAGGCGTGCGACGAGCACGTCGAGGAAGGAGAAGTAGGCATGTGGCCTCCTATAGTCGAAAAAACGCTCAACGACTGGAAAGCCATGTCGGAAATATGGACTATGCTGGAGCAAAAGTTTTCAAAACGAGCAGGAACAGGCCAATTTATGAGGACCGCTAGCTCAAAGATTGAAAACGGACGTGTATTTTGCAAAGTCGGATCACCTGAATCAGCATTGTTTTTCTATGGGTCTGATTGTACCGTTGGTTGTGCCAAGATGTTATATAAAACTATTAGGAAAAGAATTTGTTCTGTTGTGTCGCTTCGAGAGCTCAGACGTGTTGAGTATCAGACGATGAGGACATCGTCTCAGGAGGGAGCGGCGTGTGGAGGGGCGATAGGTCAAGCACAGACCGCCCGGCTAAGCGACATGATCTGGGCGCGCGCGAACCGCATAGATAGGGTGCTAGACCCTCGAGCGCAACGATCTTCGTCGAGCAGCGCGCCCCGGCGCGTCGCCCAGCCCCCTCATTGTCAGTTGTGCCCTTTTTGCCCATTTTGTTTGTATCTTATCTATCGCGTTCTTCTAAATAAACGTTTGTGTTTATCCGTGTTCTGGTCGTGTACAATCGTGATTTCGAGACGTTCCTTCACTAAGCGAACCGACTGTTTGGTACAGTGGTCTGGTAAAGTTGTATATACATTTGTGTACATCTCGAAGAGACGATTTGAACGGTGCCGACCGTTTCTCAAAAAACCTCAAATTAGACGAATTCTGAGCATGTAGCGGTTCTCGACGGCTAGCGACCGACAACTCGTCCGCGACCGCCCTTCGCATGGAGCGCAAGTTTTCAATTTCGAAATTTTTCATGGTTCCAATGTATTGCATACGTTATGAACAATGTATTCCAAATGATAGAGATCGAGCTCCTGAGCTCAAGTATATCCTTAATTTTTGAAACGAGTTATACAAACCGCAAAATCACGTTTTTTGCGGCGTCTATTCAAAAGACGCGTCTGGTACTGTACATCACATGAAATGCTGAGTAGTGGTTCTCGTAGCTACACCTGAAAACCACCTCGAATCGCCTTGCCTCACCTGATATCCCGTTCAGTTTTTAATTATACAGGTTTGAGCACAGGTCTATGCCTACGACAAGTGGAACAACACTGATGTGATTTAGGGTGATGCCGCATACGTTTTGGGTCGCATCTGGCATCTGAAGCACCTGTTCTGCAAGATTTGCAAGGTGATCATCGCAAATCCTATCAGCTAATTAAGAAAACATTCTTGGATCTACCCCTCATGACTTCAAAACCTACGGTCTGATGTTAAACCCTTGTCAACAGAAGTCCAACTGACCAGCCGTTAACTTCGACTGCACCACGCTCTCCAACTACTTTAACAATGTGCCTCGGGGGACGCCCACTTGATACAGTCGCTCGCACATCCACTTGATAGCAGGCAGGTCATCTCCTACCCCTCTCATACATACCTGTTTCTAACCAGGGAATGCCGTCAGCTTCCCATGGAACTTCGGATTGAGACCTATATCACGTGAAAGAGCTCGAGACGCTGACCACAAATATGTAGATCAAATTTGCTAAATGGATCTCCTAAGCGAGTTATGGCCGGCGGAAGCCGCGATGTCTTCCATGTGTTAGGCGCGCTCAATCAGCGTTGGGCGCAGTATTGCGCGGAAATTAGCGGTTCGGCTATCAACTCCGTCAGCAGCGGCGGCGGTGCAGTGGTAGAGTGTTCGCTCCAAAGGATTGGGTTCATTGGTTCGGTTCCCGCCGCCGACGGTTTTTCTGCATTTTGTGATCTATCTTCAACGAGGACCTATAATCTCATATTTAGCACATTTTTGGGCGAACGGCTAATGGCGACTTGCATTTACGTCTATTTGAAGACGGAAACGTGTTTCAGGTAGAATGTTTTATTCGTGACGTGAAGCAAGTCAGAAATTAAAATCAAAATAAAATAAAAAGTAAAAATAAAATCAAAAATCAACAAAACTTAATAAACATAATAAATAAAAAGTAAAGGCAGGGTGGTCCGGGCAGAGTCACCGATTTCGCTGGGCACTAGTTATAAGTTCCGACTCCACCGACACGACTTCGGTCGAAAAATTTTTTCGCTGAAACTTCGTCTAGGGGGGGCTATTTGGGGTGCTGATCACGAATCCGACATCCGTTTTTTACGATTCGATCGGAGACCACCCATACCTTTAACTAGGGTGGTCCGGGCAGAGTCTCCGATTTCGCTGGGCACTAGTTAAAAGTTCCGACTCCACCGACACGACTTCGGCCCAACGGTTGTTGCAACGGTATGGGTGGTCTCCGACCGAATCGTGGAAAACGGATGTCAGATTCGTGATCAGCCCCTCAAATAACCCCTCTAGACGAAGTTTCAGTGAAATCGGTGACCCTGCCTGGGCCACCCTTGTTAAAGGTATGGGTGGTCTCCGACCGAATCGTGGAAAACGGATGTCAGATTCGTGATCAGCACCCCAAATAGCCCCCCTAGACGAAGTTTCAGCGAAAAAAATTTTTGACCGAAATCGTGTCGGTGGAGTCGGAACTTTTAACTAGTGCCTTTATTTTTATTTATTGTTTATTAAGTTTTGTTGATTTTTTACTTTTTATTTTGTTTTGATTTGAATTTCTGACTTGCTTCACGTCATGAATAAAGCATTCCACCTGAAACACGTTTCCGTCCTCAAATGGACGTAAATGCAAGTCACCATTAGCCGTCCGCTCAAAAATGTGCTAAAAATGAGACTATAGGTCCTCGTCGAAGATAGATCACAAAATGCAAAAGACCCGTCAGCTGCGGGAACCGAACCAATGAACCCAATCCTTTGGAGCGAGCACTCTACCACTGCGCCCCCGCCGCTGCTGACGGGGCTGATAGCCGAGCCGCTGATTACCGCGCAATACTGCGCCCAACGCTGATTGAGCGCGCCTAACACGTAGAAGACATCGCGGCTTCCACCGGCCATAACTCACTTAGGAGATCCATTTAGCAAATTTGGTCTACATATCTGTGATCAGCATCTCGAGCTCTTTCATGTGATATAGGTCCCAATCCGAAGTTCTATGGGAAGCTGACGGCATTCCCTGGTAAATCTCCGACATTTGAGAGGTAGAAACCTGAGCTGGACACTACAGGAAATGAAGATCGATTTCTCCTCTCGACGAGTTCTTGTCGGTCAGCAGTTTCAATCGTTTCCGTAGGCGAGGAATGGGCGAAATCACTGCTAATGACCCCAACATCCTTACGGCCGAATTTTTCAAAAATGGGTACCGTATTCGTGCTCAGCATCCAAAATAACACCACTGGGCGATGTTTGGGCAAAAAATTTCGATCTCTACTCGACTTTTGGAGTCACTATAGTACAGCACTGCTAGTTATTCTGTATCCATCTCTTTACTTGCACATGCTCACCGTCACCTATAGTACCGTGACACCAAAAGCGTTTGCCAGATTCGTGAACACCACCCCAATTAAGCATCAAGACAACGTTTGGCGGAATTTTATTCACTACCTGCGAAGTCATGAGGCTTACTACAAGTGCCTACATCTACAATGTCCTCCCCCCGCTACCTATCAGCATGGAAGAGTGGCCGAGAAAAATTAGGCTGCAGTAGGACCAAACTACGGGATCGAAAATGATACATCTTAAACGAGATGGTAGAACTAGCAAAATTTGCAAGAAAAGCGTTCTCTATAGAATCCCGAAGACAATCCATCCAGGAGAACGAAAAACTGACTTTTTCATATCCGTCAAGGGGTCAAAAAAGAGAAAATGAAAACGGTGTCTGGGCGAGGTCAAAACGCATTCTACATTTAGAAAGACGGAGGGCAATACGTAAATCCCTATCCCGGATTTGAACCCTATACCCTTCTCCTGCAAGTCTGCATCGCTATCCAGACGCCCTCCCAGTCTCTATCCAGCCTGCAGTGAATGATCCACTTGAGTGTACCTTCAGCCTCCTTGAGGAAACCTAACGAGTTGTCACATTTCTAACATATAACTATAATTAAAGCTCCATAGTTTTTGCTGGTTAATTTCTGAGCACTCCAAGGTCATTCAAGATTGTACATACTCGCGACTCCAAAAGTCGAGGAGAGGTCGGAAAAAATTTTCGCCCAAACATCGCCCAGTACTGTTATTTTGGATGCTGAGTACGAATGTGGTGTCCATTTTTGGAATTTAGGTTAGATGGTTACTGTGGGTGTAGTGAGTAAGGCGGGCGGGGTCATTATCAGTGATTTCGCCCATTCCTCGCCTAGGGAAACTATTTAAACTGCTGACCACGAGAATTACCAATTTTTCGTGCACTATTTTCCACCTTCAATTAGAAGATTGGAAAGCAAGCCTGATCACACAGCTGAAGAAGGAGATCCTATTTACTGACATTGATAACCTTGATCACTCACGAAAATGCGGTATCAGGATCACGTGAAAACGTTTACCAGATTTGTGATCAGCACCTCAATTAGCCTACACGACGAAGTATCGACAAAATTTGCTTTCGACCTCCAGAGTCGTGAGAGCACAAGTCTCCACACCTTCCATCAGCAGAGACTGGTAGGGAAATAGGCAGCATTATTGTTAAATCGCATCAAAGTGGTTAAAATAAGGTTATAACGTCAGTAGGGTACACTACCGTGTTCAAGATAAGTTTACATTGGCAAAAGAGCAGAGATCAAGCCGAGCAATGCAGAATCCCAACTCCCGGATCCGAACCCCTGATGAACCCCTCTTCCTGCAAGTCCGCCTCCACACCCGCTCGGCCACCCAGTCGCCGCCACCTGACTCATGAGCGGCGCACCTCAATATTCCACTTTGGTTACTGTATCGCTAACAAGCAAATTGAGAGTTTGCTGTAATTCCGCTGCTGTTGCAGCCCCAAGCCATTTGCAGGTTAGATTCTAATGACGACAGGGCAGTTCCAGACGTCTGTTTTGCTTTATCAGCCCGCACTGAAGTGGCACGGCTTCTTGCAAATTTTGACCTACCGATATGTCCGCAGGAAGTTTGAAAACCACTACGGTGCTTCTCTTACAGTTCCCTACAACCCTCAATAGGTCACTTTGAACGGGACGTTCATTGACCTCCCTTGTTAGCGGGCTTGTATGCGCACTGCGCCGGCAAGGCATCTTAAAAGCGGGTAGGTAGCCAGATACCGGAGTTCTTTCACTTGCATAGTTCTCCGCTATCTTCCGTTCAGCAGAAGAGATCACCAAACCGTGTTGTGTGATTTTGAGGAAGTGTTATCTCGATGCGGGAACAAGCCCGTTAAGTACCTTTTCTAACACATTTCCTCGAATGTTCAGAAAATACCGGTTGAAAAGTATATGCTTTTCTATGTATCATTCACGGCTAATGAAAAATTCCCCTTTGGAAGAGGCAGAAATTCACTCGTCTCTTTCTAACCAGGTGGGATCTAAACTTGATGGAAACTGAAAAGCTGGAAGGTCGAGGAAGGTCGGGCTAATCTTGCGCTGTTACCTCGAATCAGGTTTTGCCCTAGGTTCTCTTAACGTAGTTGACCGGCCCGCACTCGGACCTGCCCGCTGTGTGAGCTTGATTTCAGTTTTGCCATTCGAAACCTTCGTTACATGTAGCCTGGAGCCTGGGGATATGAAAGAGAAGAACAGCTGCTTCTATGTATCTGCATTAGCTGAACTGCAGTTTTCTCCAACACAAATCAGGCAGCATGTCTGAAATGGAAACTGTCGACCGCATATGCTCACCTTGTTTCATCTGAAACGAACGCACAACTTGCGTGACTCTGGGGATCATTCGATCAAGACCTGATGTTCAGACACCAGTAACCCTGAGTGGATGCCGAGCTTCTCCGCTGGATGGCACGACACCGATATGCATTGACTGCTATATGGAAACACAGCACCCTTGTTGTCATGGCAAGTTTTAGTTTGAATAACTGAAATGCCGGTAAAAGGACATAAGTACATTTTGCAACAAAATTAGAGAGCATTAGCAGTTGTATTTTTCCGCTCAGTTTCCTTTTTGAATAATTTCATGCGCTCAAAAAAGCATCACAACTGAGGTCCAGCCAACAGCCTTCTGAAGCTGCCGAGTTCTTTTTGGTGTGTGCTCCACTACATCGCAGCAATGAAGCGAGCCGTGCAGCGCAGATGCAGAACCACATATATGGAGCCTTTTTGAGTGAAGATTCGGATCAGCTTTAACAGGAAGTTCTCTGCTCATCCGAGTACACTGCACCGCACAATGGTTTCCGCAGCGAGATGAGAAGATCGATCAGTTTGCGTCCCCTGCTGATTTTCGAATCAATGTGTTCTCTCTGATGTGTGCCACGGAGGAATCGAATGGCGGTTCAGAAGAGCGAAGACAACGCTTGGCGCAATACGGGTGTGGGGGTTACACCCTTATGACGACGATTTTTTCTTGTTTGTTCCCAAACTGAGCTCACTATTCAACTCCATCCTAGCGTGGAGGTAGGCCTCCGCTGTGAACGCAAAATATGTATTCTATCCGACGGCAGCTGTATGGAACATTTTCAAGCCTACAATGCTCTACTCCTTGCATTCCCATTCCCATATTGCGCCTAAGGCTTTCCAAGTCTGTTGCAGAGCCGAATCCTTCCCGGAATGTACCGATGTCCTCTTCGTTTTTCCCATATATTGTCTTGTTTCCTTGAGCGTTTGGGAACTGCCTTGCGACTCCTGAAACAAGTGCTCGGCACTACGGAACTGCTGTTGAAACACCTGACCTTGAACAGCGAAACCCGCTGGTATCGGGGTGCAAGGAGTAGAGACAAGATACTTACTTACTTTGATACTTTGATGGTCCTTTGTCGGCTGGAGGTCTTCCCAGCGGGGACCACAACTCTTCCAGACCGCTCGATCTCTGGTTGCTTGCATCCAGTGAGGCAGACTCCGCTCTCTGAAAGATCTTGAGAATGAGTCTCCCCATCGCGTTGGCGGTCGTCCCAGTGGTCTCTTATGGCCTCTTGGGAGCCATTCTGTAACACGGAGACTCCATCTATCGTCCTTTCGTCGAAGCAGGTGTCCGGCCCAGCGATATTTGGACTTCTTCATGTACTGCAGCGGGTCTGCTAATTGCGACTTCTCCCGTTGCTCCGAGCTTCGTAGGCCTTGTTGCCATTGCTGACGAAGGCTTGTCCTTAGAAGACATGTCTCCAGTGCACGATGCGTAGTTTGCATCGCTCTGGCGATTGTCTTGTTGTCGGGCCAGGTTTCCGTCGCGTAACACATCGCAGGCAGTACAGAGGCGTTGAATATCGAGGCCCTGAGGGCCGGGATCCTTGACGTGATCGGTGGCTTCGCAAATCGAACTGAAGGCTGCCCATGCTGCGCGCCTCATGCGGGCGATTTCAGGAGCGAGGTCGTTGTCCATGTTCACCTCTCTTCCCAGATGGACGTAGGAGTCGACCTGTTGTAGAGCGACTCCATTTAACCTCACGAGTCCCGTGTCACACCACTGGTTGACCATAAACTGCGTTTTGGACATATGCATGTCCAATCTAGTCTTCATACCTACCACATTGAGCTCGTTCAGCATTTCCTCGACTTCTGTCGTGCTGGTAGAGATGAGAACAATATCGTCGGCGAAGCGAAGGTTGCTGATCTGTTTACCATTTATCCGTTGTCGAGACAAGATAAGGCATAGATGTATATGAATGCTTCGTCGTGGATATCTCCAGCCTTCATACTCTTCTCCCTATCCGCTTGTTTAGTGATGAATCCGGCCCCTAGCTTCTGCTAAAAGAAACCTCGACACTGTGATTTGGCCCTTTTGTTCTGGAGCACCACAGGAAGGTGGCGATGCTACAATTAAACTGGACGAAGTAAATTAAGGGAACGTGGACAACGATATCTATGGCCGCAGAATGAGAAAGAGGTGGCGGTGTGAGCAAGGAAATATTACGGGTGTTCCAACAAATAGTTTCGAAAACCACGGTACAATACTGCTCCTGTATTTTGGTTTTTGGGCGGATTTAACGCAAAAAATGGCCGTTTTCCCATAACTACTTTCAAAGTGGTCTAATCAAAAAATAAATATTGCCTTGCGTTCGATCAAACAGCGCCGGTGGTGTAGTGGCGTAGAGCATTCTCGCCTGGTCAGAGGGAGGTGCGGGTTCGAGTCCCACCTGGCGCTAGGAGTTTTGATCGCAATAAGTATTGCATCCGAATCCAATCTGAGCGATCTATCCAGTGGTGTAGGTAGCATCCAGTGGCTTAAGAAAAGAATAGATTCGGTGACTCCTAAAACCTGGACAGCGGTGACTTCTGTCGCTCAAAATAACGGCACCGAAAGGATCCAAGTTTTCTAGGTCTCAAATCTTAGAATATAAAACCACTGCCTGATACCTATATCATTGGATAGATCGCCCACATTAGATTCGAATACTAGCATTTATTTATTTTTTAATTGGAAACTTTGAAGGCAGTTATGGGAAACCGGCGGCAGCGGCGGTTTTTTGCGTTTGTTCCGAAAAATCAAAAGACAGGAGCGGTATTGCATGTGGTCATTTCAGTCAGATCGCCCTCAGCCAGAAAGTTGGACTAGCTCTAATGCAATAAGTGAAGAGTGCCCAAAGAGGATCGGCGATATACGGCACATTTCAGGATGCCACCTCCCCCTGCGTGAAACGTGCGTGACTGCAATGAGGAAGAAGTACCACCATGAGTGTTTCCGATGCTACAGGTGCCGCGGAGCCATGCCGAGTGCGTCGCACACCTCTTACTCGTAGCTCGCTACATATGTGAATCACATTTTGGACCGTGCATGGGGCGTTTCAGATGGCGAATACTATCTGATGAATGGGAACCCTTTGGACGAGGATTGCTACTACAATGTGAAGTGCGTTCGATCAACTGGAAGCCAGTGAAGGCTCTCATCAGTGGCACGCTCTCTGCTGCCACTCGTTTCTCTAATCTAATCAGTCCAATACATATGTGAATCCTTCTTCATTATTCAGTGGAGTGGCATCATGAACACGCTGTGCCTTGCAGCAGTAGGCGTGCAATCCGAACAGATGATGGCCGCCAATCCGATGACGTACAATATTTTCTATTTTGGTTACTGACGAGTCGTCACTGCCACTTTCTTTACTATCGTTTTTTTACTAGCGCTTTCTTCTTCATTCTCTTCTTCTGCACATGGTTGTTTCTGCTTCTTTTTCCTCGAATTTAGTGCACGTATAGAATAAATAAATAACTAAATAATTATCCGCTTTCGCATCGAGCGAATGTGGTAAACACGAGCGTACTCGTTTCATTCAATTCGTTATTATTCGTTCACTTTCTGCGGACCTGTAGGCATTGGATGTACTCCAAAGTTCATCTTTAGGGCCAGCTTCTTCTAGCAATGCTTAGATACTGCGTACAGTGAAATCTTCTTCATGAAAATCCTCTACTGGAATTTCTTCTTCCTGTTCCAACATGAGCACCACTCACTACATGTAAACTCGTATCCGCTGGGGGCGTTCCGTACTGTTGGACTAATAGGTACATAGAAGCTTGCAGAACTGATGAACAGTGAATATCCTAGCCCTCAAGCGCGGCTCTTTATAACTGCTGCAGTCTGGTGCCTAGTGTACCGACAGGTGATCTTTATGAAGTGACGACAAAGTCTCTCAAAAGGCAAGGGATTTCCGGAAGTGGAGTGCATACGTCGCATTGCTGATCTCTGCTGAATCACGAAGGCGTTGCTAACGAGTATCAGGTCCGTGCTCGCGAACCGATGAGCAACAAAGCCACCAGGTGCTGGAGTGTGATCTCGAGATAGAAGCTTTGTGAAAGGGAGCCTGAGCACCATGCAATGGTATCGCCTAGAAGTCCTACTAAATTCTAGAATTTGCTCTATAGGATATCGTCGGCGACGTCGATGCCTCTACCAGAAGAGGCTCCAGCCGTCCAATGTACGTGTGCGGAACAGGTCACCATGGCCCAAAGAGGGCGGCGCACGATATACATGCGCTTGTGACGAATAGTCCTATCTCCCTACTCTGTTCATTATATATATATATATATATATATATATATATATATATATATATATATACCACTGAACCATCCTGAAGTGTGTACAGAAGTAGAAACGCGTTACTACTCTAGCATTTCGCTATCTCTACCGCTCCCGCTATCCGTGCAACGAGTATATTTTGATGCATCGGCCTAATAAGCCATATCGTAAGTTTCCGCGTATATCGCCAGAGCAACAAGTTGATCTACCGCAGGTCGCGCTCTCTAGAATAAAGAGAATCGTAGGTCTTTCGTATTCATTACCTGAGCTGCAAGTTGATCACAATTTCGATCGCATTCTCTAATTAGGAGAACTACTCTAGCTTCACACCTTAAGTTGGCCCAGTTACGGGCACAGCCTCTAATTAAGAGACTGCAAGACTCCCGTATTCATTACGAGGGACAAATTTCTGTGCATATAGCAGTAGAAACCTTTCTTTCATTTTTGTCAACGCAAGAAATCTCCAGTGCTCAACACACTAGGAACAGTTTCTCTTAAATTCAAAGAGAATCACAAGAAGTCCCGCACACAATAGCGTCGCACTTAGACAGAACCCGTTTATGAGCAGCGCGTCAACGCTGAAAGACCTTGTACCGACATTCACAGGGTACACGTTAAGAGTAGAGCTAACGTGCGAAAATACCTATGAAAAATGTAAATCTACTACTGCTCTTCTACAGAGCAGCATAAAGCAACTAAAAGATAGAAAAGCGAAGCTTGAAAAGCTCTATAAAAGGGTTTGAGAGGCGTACAGAAATTGTAAAAATAAGTCTGGTAAAAAAGGACATAATGCTAGAAATAGAGAAAATAGAAGATGACTCACAGCTGCATAAAGAACTAGCTAGTGCGGACAATTTAATATATAAACTTACCGCCCTTTACGAATAATCCAAGTAGATAAAGATGTCTTTTTTACAGATACCCTATAGCTTTACTCTAATTCTTGACTCATAGGCCGAATTCTCGAATCACGTGGCGATTCAAGCCAGAATACCCCGAGTGAAGTGACTATCCACGGCCTACAGCTGGAAAAATGCGCAGACAGCCCCTGATTTTTGTTTTGACTTCAGGGCTATTCGAATCTCAACCAGTCGTTTGAATGCAGAAATAAACGCAGGAGCTCCCTCGTACGAAGCAATGCCACTATCCACTGCGCCCAAGGCAGTGGCATCAGAGGACTGTTGGAGACCCTCCAGTGCTTGTGAAGCGCCGATTTAGTAGCTTCAAGGCCCCCTACTCCTTCGGTCATTCCGACTTGGCAAAATAGGAGCGCATTTCCATACTAAATGAGGGGTGGCGATTCTTCCTATATGACTGGCTCTCCCTTCAGATATGCGCTTCAGACTCTTTCCTTGCGAGGTATCTGTGCGCTTGGAGGGAATATAAAGGCATGTAGAAAAGACATTTATTGGATTTTGTGTTTGCCGAGTACTACCATTGTCATTCCGACTTTTGCTCCTGCTCTTGGGCTACGTGAAGCTCTCCGATCGAGATATGCTACGTATTTGTCACTACTGAAAGCATAGCCCACCTATAAAGTATAGACATTCATCAATGGCGCGGTAGGCGCGTTCTCCGCGTTCTTTCTGTTCTTTTGCTGTAGCCGTCTTAATCTTCATCCTTTTTGAAAAGCTCACACACCGTCGTGATCTCCTCGACGAGATCTACCCAATGGCACAAAAAAAATTCGTTACTCCGTTTTTGACCGCTGTCTTTTCAAAGGCGCCGGAGAATACTCGTTAGCGAGCGACGTCTCTGCTAATTGCGCCCAAAGGACATTTAAGCGCGCGGATTCAAAGCCAGCGCGTTGACAGTAGCTCCTCATTTGGGAAATTCTGTAGACCGATAAGCTTATTAGACCATAGATATACCATTTTCGCATGGAACTGAACCCCCTTCAAATCAAATTGGACACTTTTCACGTCGAATTGGACACTCCTCCAAGTTAGCTTATAACTTTCGAAAACAAATCAGACTCTTCCGAATCAAAGTAAACTTCTTCCACATTAAACAAAATACTCTTAAAAAACGTTATTTTTAATGATTTTTTGTTTGAGAAAATTTTCGCTGAAGAAGCAACGTTTTTCACAACGTTTTGCATACTGCAATTTTCTAAGGACGGAAACCAGTATGCTGAAAATTTTTCTGTGCAAAATAGGCTTGCGTGGCTCTGACGCAGGCAAGGTAGGAAGAATTGAGCTCACTCTAATATAGTTTTTCAGGTGTATAAACTCGAGCAAAATCAACAATTTCTTGATCCTATTTCGTTTTAAAAATTTAGAACTCCACGCTGGTCAGTCCCTCAAACGCTTAACACGGCACATCTCACCATTGAAAGCGCTTCCCAACTACATAATTTTATAAAATTTGAAGAGATCCGATATTTTGGCCTTTTCCGCCGAGGCCGAGTTCTGGGCAGCGCTCGGCTCGACCTGGGCTCGGCTTGCATCTCCCGCACCCGATGGAGGCCTCCTCGCGCCTGGGTGCGAGACCCAGCGGTACTACGCCAATTATGGGGAACTACACAGTACCGTTCGGTGAACGGACTATTGATCTGCATCGGTCTTCACATTCGTTTATTTTACTGCAATAATTTAAATATTTACTTACTTACTGATTTGCCTTCCACGTTCTACGTGTAAAGACAAGAAGGTTGTTGTTATCAAATGATTGACTAGTTTCCAGGTCCAGACTTCCTGCTCAGACCAACAAAACTTTCCACCCCTCTGGGGTCGGCTAGTCGGTACCAGACTTTTCTGGGAAGGATAAAGCGCTGAATGGTTCACCGGCCGAGCACCGCAAGCTTTTATCTTTTTTCATCGGCTGGCCACCGCATTTTATGGTCAAATATGCATTGAAATTGCCTCCATGACATCCCGAAGAAGTAGAACGCACGGCATCCCAGAAGGAATTGAGTAACGCCGCTCTTTATCCTTTATATGTATCACTCAAACGAATAGGGTCGCCTGGACTGCTGATTCACTTTGGCACGGGACAGAGATGTACAATTTGAATGCTTGTGAGCTTTACTAGCATTGATATCTTTCAGTTCCTAAACACAAATCCCAATCCCCTTGAAGCAGTTGTATAATCCTCCGGCGCTTTTGAAAAGACAGCGGTCAAAAACGGAGTAACGAATTTTTTTTGTGCCATTGGGTAGATCTCGTCGAGGAGATCACGACGGTTTGTGAGCTTTTCAAAAAGGATGAAGATTAAGACGGCTACAGCAAAAGAACAGAAAGAACGCGGAGAACGCGATTACCGCGCCCCGTACAGTTATGACGAAAGGGCGAGTGGTGACTGAATGTCGTCGAGTAATTGATAGGTTCGTTATCAGTGGCTTTTTATCCATTTTCGAAATAGTACAAACCTTCAAATAGGATCGTCTTTATTCCAGAGCCTTACGAGCATTGCCCGTGACGCAGCATTTGCGTATTTGGCCCCTGTACATAAAGTTCGTTACTAGTCACGACATTCGAGAAACTTCAATACGAGTGTACAGGAGGTGGGTTTCTATTTACTGAGAGAATACTAATTTTATCAAGCCGATTCTGACCCTTTTCAAACAATACTGTGCCGTAACCTCCTTTGGCTGAGTTCAGCCAAAGGAGGTTACGCGGTACTAGGCTGATTAGGATGCTCAGCATGGATTTGTTCTCCGAAAACGTGCAGATTGACTTAATGTATTCGTTCATTAGATACGCCACGGGCTTTATTGCTACGGGTTAGGGTGGAGGCACTCACAAAGCGTTTCCGACCAATTCAATCACTTGCAGCAAATGTCGGAGTCTGATATCACTTCACCAACTTCAGAGAATGAGAGCGTTCAATATATCTCAGTGTCGTCCAACTGTAGTCCTGTAGCCTGTTCACAATCTGAAATGTTCACACGATTTCCACCCCTAGGCATTATCGAGCTTCTATTAACGCAGCCATTTCCCAGATTCCTTTGATGGATCTCATTTGGGGTGCAATCCCTGTCGGGGGGGGGGGGGGGGCAGTCCATTATGAATTGTTAACGATAGCTACGCACCTGTACATACAACATGCAATGCAACATATCAGTACCTTAACCTACCTGACCCCTCCCTTGGAAATGTCCGAGTGTTCCGCTGAAACATTGAAAAAGTTTTAATATGGGACTATGCACGGTGGACGGGGGGGGGGCACTATGCACAGCAGCACGGTTGTGATCCAAAACTCTATTTGCTTTGGAAAGAAATAGCAAACCGCTATGCACTAACTGTTTAAGGTAATAACGTTGCTTTAACGTGTTTTCGTGGTTTTATAGTGTTGTAATTGTTGCAAGTCTCTGTTCAATTTGCTGTATTTTCATTACTTCCTCCCCCGACTAGGAAAGCAATTTAGAAAGCAGATTTTGGTATTGGAAGGACAGCAATGGATAATGTAAGCATATTTATACATATTCATATGTTGTGGTGCATGTTGCATTTCCTTAGAAGTTGAAATGGACTGCCCCCCCCCCCCGACAGGGATTGCACCTCATTTGGTTCTCCTGTGAATCGGCCCATGCGCTATGCAGATTCATTTCAGGTCATGAGCTATATCAGGCCGACCAAATGTTGTCGAATTCATTGCAGCTTATCGAGGATTAGAGCGAGCTTTTGTTGTGATGAACTGTTTCCCTCATGATGATGTTATCGTGAGTTTGTGATTTCCACACTTCAGCAACTCACTATGCGCCCGATATGATCACTGCAATTTTCAGAGTTTGATTCACAAACTACCCATCGAGGAGACTTTGGAGTATATGCGAAATCTGCGCTTAGTAGTTCATCATATTCATCGATTTCCGGTTATTTGCAGATATGTGAAAAATGCGAATTTTCTTGACAATGGAGTCGAACGGAGGTCAGTTCACTGTTTATATATTTATTTATTTATTTATTTATTTATTTATTTATTTATTTATTTATTTATTTATTTATTTATTTATCATAAAAAGCCCTATCCTGTCAGGGCTGAGCTTGAGTAATACGTCAAGACGAGTGAGTACTGGGGGACTTTGATGGTGTATGTGGGAACGGACTGCAGCTGAATCTTGCGGAGACGGTGTCTATGAGGAGTCGACGGGTTTCTTCCTGGTGCCCCATTCGCGCACTCTCTAATTGGAACGGTCCTTCATGAATTAATTGATGCCAGAAGTTTATGTAGACTTTCATGTATCAGGTTGGTCCAAAGATGACACCACAGACCAAAATGTCTCGGACATAAGCACCGTTTATACTTCAATCGCCGAGCGACGCGATAGACCACTGAATGGCGCCATAGACCAGGTTTTCAATCCATACAAGAATTGTCACAATGTCTGTGTCTTTTCTGATAACGGGGAGCACCATCAACTTCTGGAATCTAGGAGATCCTTAATATCACCTTCGCCACTGCTTCAGTACATAACCTACTTAGTTACTGTAATGCAGGAGAAGGAGCATTGTTTGTTGTTAGGTATTGTTTAGTTTTGGGGAACTTGTTGGAAAATGGGAGGTCAAAAGAGTCTCCGTGCTAAACCTTCTAAATCCGGGAGAGTTGATCTCCTAACCCATGACCGTACGTCGCTGAAGCCTACCATATGCCTTCTCACCAAGGCGAGTATACAGTGAATACATGGTTAACTCCATGTATTCAGTGTATGCCCAAATAAACTATCAAACAATCCATACCAAAATTCTTGAAAAAAATACAAATGTTGTCCAATCAAAAACCCTGCTATCCATATAAAAATCTTTGCTGAGCAGCGCCATTCATTTGGCAACGTTCATGTCCGGCGCTGAAAACTAAACAAACGCGCTCCAATACGAAAGCGAGCGATTCTGTGAACTTGGCAACGTTCCAAGTTCGCCGTCAAAAACGCGCTCGAACGGGAAAACTGTCGGTGTCGGCCGCCGACCGTGTCGGGTCGGCGACCGCCGTCCGCGGTGCTTTTACCGTCCGCAGACGTCCCGCGGACACTTCCGCGGGACTATACCATAGGCCTGAGGAATGCCTGGGTCATTGCTCGCTGCCACTGCCGCTGCGGCCTTCGCTGGCAGCAGTGCGGGAGCGGAAGTGTGCACACCCCTGACTGCGGCCTCCGCTGCCGCAGTGTGTCTCCACCCCTCCGCGCTATGCTTCAGCGTGGCTACCACCGGGGGCAGACATAACTCCGACGCCGCGCGAACCCCCTGGCGTCGCGCGCGGTGTGCGACGAAATTGGGCGAGTTGTCGCGGTCGGACTGCTTCTTCGGACAAGGACGGCTGGTGGTGTAATACGCGCAATCATTGGGCGAACGCACAGGCTGAAGAAACTGGAAGGGACCTGATGCAATACATTACTGCATTCGAATTTCCGAGTTTGGTAAAACATTGCTCTCGCTCTTTATGAGTCCGTTATAGCTAAGAAGGATAGCAAGCATAGGATTCTCAATCATTTATTAAGTCAAAAGTGATGCAAATTCAGTTTATCACAAAAGATTACAGGAAAAGCATCAAAATGTCGTCCACAACAGCACAGCAAAAGCTGTGCTGTTGTGGACGACATTTTGATGCTTGATTATTGGCAGCACTGGTGTGTTCTACCTTTACCGTGAACTGAGGTAGGCCTTTTCTGACGTAACTTCACATACACATGTCTTCTTACCAAAGCAAATACCCATTATCGTCATTAGTTATTGATCGTGGGTCGTGGGTCTTGATTATTGGCGAAATTCCGTGCTCCGCGGCTAACCATGCGTCACCGAGCACATGCCCGCGTTTCAGCGCCGCTGCGTCGCACGCGGTTATCGTGCGACGTCGCGTTGGAGTTACGTCCTGGAGCCGGCTACCACACAGCCGCAGCGGAGTGTTAACGCGACTGTAGTAAACTTTGATGCTCCTTAGCTCCTTCGGTTTAAGGACTTTACGAAAATGGAACATCATTTCCTACTATTAGGGGGGGGGGGGGGCAAAAGTAATGAGACAAAATGAAAAAAATCTTCATCTCTTTATAATTCAATTACAACTCAACGATGCTGAGGAATGTGTTTGCCATTAAGGGCAAGGACCTTGCTGCCATCGCTCAGCCAACTTCCTGATCCCATCCTTGCAGAACTGCTTGAGCCTGGTGTTGATCAACTGCTCGATATGGTTGTCAGGGACTGCTTAGGTTCTTGTGTCCCTTCCGACTAGGAAGTCCCGTAGACTCAAGTAGTAGTGGTAGTCGCATGGAGAGATGTCCAGCGAATACGGTGGGTGAGGCATGTGAACGTAGCCCAGCTGGCCAAGCCTATCCGTGCTTACTTGTTCCCGATGGGGTGCGGCGTTGTCGAAGAGGAGAACCTTCTTGAAGCGATGTGAATGAATAAGAGCGAGTCGCCGGCCCATCTCCTCTATTTCGTTCACCATGGCCTTGGAGTTCATCGCGGTGCTCTTGGGAAACAGCCTCCGGTAAACCGATCCATGGGCGCAGACCCAAGAGCTCCAAAGATGCTTCTCGCCGTGAACATCTTGCCGAACGAAGGTCGGTAACAATTCACCAGGCCTCACCCAGACTCGCTGCTTGGCAGGGTTAAGGTAGAGGACGTACTTCTCATCCTGTGTGAATATTGAGCCCATGCTGCTCGGGGTTTGGGAATTGGAGGAGATTTGCGCGACACAGGTCGACTCTTCAGACTGGGGTTTCGGCATGAGACAGGCTGGAGTTTCTGGCATGCTTCTGGAAAGGGCGGAAGTGGTAACTTCTCAGATGGGCTTCAGTAAGTAGCATACAAACATACAAGTACGACAAGTACGAATTCAGACTCCAGCCACGAGATACATGGACACGGCATGGGGTGTCTCATTACTTTTGCCCCCCCCCCCCTAATATTACAAGGGTGGAGATTCTCACAGTGGTATTCGTTTTCACAGTTCAGGCATACGACTGAGAGACTTCCCTTGTAAGAATAAGACAGCATTTTATAGGTTTATAAGCTCTCGGCTTGGGAGCGATAATCAAATCCCCAGCTGATTAACTTATGTGGTGAATTGATTTCCACAACAAAAGAAAAAGCAGATTCATTTGGACAAGTTTTTCAGAATGTTTATAGTAAGAACCAGGTTGATGGTCACAGTTCTTAGTTTGTGGAGTAGGAACTGCCCCGTTTTCTCGAAATGAATTTGCGGTGTGGTTTCACAAAGAGGAGATTACTGAAGTGTGGTCTAAATGGCCAAAATCTTCTTCAATATCACCGGATTTCATCCCCTTGTCCTTTATAAAAAAAATGTGATCCATTACATTGCCTATCCTTTAGAACACATAAATCCCTGCTAGGTGGAAGCATGCATTTGTGACTCAAGTTTTAAAAAAGGCTCCACAAAATGGTCCTGGGAACTACCGGTCTGCCAGTATCACCTCAGTTTTTGCGAGAACTTCTGAAAAAAAAATCATAAACGGCATATCTTATTGCACCTTGAAGCTCACTTTGTTATATCTGACAGTTAATACGAGTTTCTGAAAGGCAGGTTTGTGGAAATAGCTCTCCTCACCTCATTAAATGACTGGTTAAAGGCACTGGAAGGTAAAAACATTCAGACGTAGTGTATATTGACGTTTCAAAGGTTTTCGACAAAGTCCCTGTAGAAAAATTGGTTGTCAAGATGGAGGGTGTAGGAATTCATTCTATGGTCATAAGCTGGGTTCGACGATCTTTAAGCAGGACTTACCAGGTAAGGATTAAAGGCCAGTACTCCAAGCTTTTTCCTACAATTAGCGGTGTTCCCCAAGGTGGGCTATTATCCCCAATATTATTATTGCTATGTATATACGTAGGAGGGCGCATGTAGCGCAATCGGAGGAGGCGCGACTGTCGCCTGCACCCGATACCAGGTTCCTGGTTCGGATTTCCCGCCCAGTCCAACCAAGCCTTCCATCCCTCCGGGTCGGTGAATTGGTACCAGACTTGTCTGGGAAGGATAAAGCGCTGACTTGTTCATCGGCTGGCCACCGCATGTCATTGTATGGCAAAATACGCATTCAAATCGCCCCCACGACATCCCGTAGAAGTAGAATGCGCTGGCGCATCCCGGAAGGGATTGAGTAACGCCGTCTTTTATCCTTATCCTTATATACGTACGAACTCCCAAACGGAATCGCTTGTCTAGCAGTCACATGTAAAATGTACGCTGATGGTGTAAAAGTATACAAAACAATCCATGCCACCGACGATTCATAGGTTCTTCAGACGGCGATCGATTTTACGAGTTCTGGGCCAGATAAGTGGGATTACCTCCGGCAACTGAGGAAACGCGCCCTTTAGTGATTGGATCTAGCAATCATACTCAAGCGCCGACATATAGGATTAATGGTCAGACCTTGGAAAAAGTTGATGAAGTTCGAGATTTCGGCTTTGTTATAACGAATGATCTATGTTTTTCAAAACTCTGCAGACTCTTGCTGAAAAAAAAACAGTTTTCGCATTTATAACCTCTTCAGGGTTCTGAAATCCAGTCTTCTAGAGGTATACATAAGGGCCTTGAAAACCTATGTGCGATCTATCGTGAAAACTGGGACAACAGTGCTCAATCCAACTAAGAAGAGGGATATTCATCTATTGGAAAGCATTCAAAGCAGATTCACCAGGAAGCTTATGACGAGATGTTTTTCTGTGGATTGCAATTATGTCCTAATGGTTCCGAACGGGCTGCGCTTTTTGGTCTCTCATCACTAAGCAACAGAAGAAAAACGGCTGATGCTATCATGATGAACAAAATTCTCGGCAGGAACCTATCAATCAACCCAACGAATTCCTTTGACGGAACGCTGACGAAATCTGTAAGAGCAAAGCTCACACTTCGGATCTCCATCGCTAAGTCTCGAGTTAGATCAGATTTCCTAACCTATAGGATTCTTAAGGAATTCCATTTGCTGCTTGGCAAGTACGACGATTTGGCGATGCTGTCTGCGCAAACGTGTAGAAGGGTTGTCGCAGGTAATTCGGGAATTGCTTGAGGACAGGATATCATTGATGCTGCACGACTTGATTTATAGGATGACTGTATGCTCGTGTCACACATTGTTTGTTTTCATTTTTAACGCTACTTACGCTAGGCTTTAGTCCATGCCTTAACAAATAAATAGATAAATAAATAAACGAGACTAGATCGTTTGACAACTCGCTCCACGTGCACGTACTAGAAAGGATTCAAAGAACTGTCGAGATCGGATTCTTCGCATGCAGATCGTCAATGAATGACCTCTTGTTCTATTGCTAAATTCATAGAAATTAAAAAGTTAATCTTTTTCAACTTCTACCAGATCGAAGACTGCTTTAAATACTAGGTTTTGATCATATATAGTTGTCCTTAATCGCAGGGATGTGGTTCCAAGTCCAAGGACGAGTCTATCTCGGTAGCTGACATTAAACGTACCATTTCTATCAAAGATTTGATTCGTAAACCTCCTTTGAACCTTCTCAACTTTATCAATATACATCACCTTTGAAGGCGACCAAAGCGGTGTGCAGTATTCCAGTAGAGGTCTAACATAAGAAGTTGGAACAGAATAGGTATTTTAAGCGTCTGGAAGGCGCGTAGGATAAAACTGCACTTCCTATTTGCCGCCAATGTTATGTCATCAATATATTTTTCAAATGTGAGCGAATCAGAGCATACAACGCCAAGATCACGCACAGAATTAGTACAGGGTGCGGCAAAGTTATCCGTGCACCTGAACATTTTAAATTTTTTAAAATTTCTTTGAAATTTTCCCTCCTCATTCGCCTAATATATGTTGACTGAACATCGTGGAACTCATACGTACTTGAGCACAAAGTGGTTAGGCGTTCCCACCTACGAAGTGCTATTCTCGAACTTCATAAGGCCGGCAAGCAAACGAGAGATCTTCCGAAGATCCTTTCCGTGCCCCGAAGAACGGTTCAGGATACAGTAGAACGCTAGAAAGAATTGAACACCGAAGAAGATAGAAAAGGAAGAGAGCGTCCCACGACAGCTACCAAGCGAAAAATGTAAAACTCGTGAGAGAAAAATCCGGAGAAACGCCAGGAGATCGATGCGCCAGATGGCAAAAGACGTAGGAATAAGCGAAAGGCCAATAAGGAGTATAGTCAGGGAAGAGCTTAAGAAGTTCTCTTATCGTCTGCGGAAATGCCAACTCTTGACGGACCCTATGAAGAAGAGGAGATGGAAAGATGCAAAAGGTTGCTGCAACGATTCACGGTGGCACGCGCTCGAAACATCGTCTTTAGTGATGAAAGCATTTCCACGGTGAATCCAGCCTTCAACTCTTCCAAATTGAGAGGATTATTGGGGACTCGCTTATTGATGCTACCGCCAAAGGACGACTTCAGGAAAGTGCGAAAAAGTCTTAATCCACTATGGTTTGGGGAGGAGTCACATCTTCAGGAAAAACTCCACTTGTTTTCGTCGAAGCTGGCGTGAAAATCAACGCAGCGATCTACAAGGATATCCTGGAGAAGGTTCTCAAGCCGTGGGCTGTTTCCCACTTCGGAGAAGCCTACTGGTGCCCTTAACAAGATTCTGCTCCGGCTCACAAAGCGAAGGTGATCCAGGAATGGTGTGCACTTCAGTTCTCCGGACATAACCCGATGGATTATTCTGTGTGGGTCGACTTAGAGAAAAAAGCCCGCTCTACCAGGTACCCAAATTTGGACACTCTTAAAGAGGCGCCTTTGAAATCCTGGGACGACATTGATGAACCATACCTGCGTGCCACATGCGAAGCCTTTGTCGAACGTCTTAAGGACTGTGTGGAGGCTGAAGGCGATCATTTCGAAAACTGTTAGCACATAGACAACCGTTGCCCCACGTGATACCACATGGAGCGCGCCGTTTGTTGTGCTGCACCCCGGTTGTTATAGTTTACTATGGTCTTGCCACAATTGCGATTTGGGCGATTTCAGACCGGTACTGGAAGCACACATCTGACATGAAGGCGACCATGAATGAGACGCACGCGAGGGCCGGCATCCTAACTTCTACATTTTTTCTGTACCTTCTCGCGAATCGTTTAGTCAACGAGTCAACGAATCCAAACAAGCACTCCCGATGTGGAGCTCACATAGCGCATCACTTAGACCTCAGATGAATGGCAACATCGTCAAACTGTACTGCTGTGTTGTACTCCAAAACTGCTTGCATTTCATTCAAAAACGTCTCCACTCTACTACCCAGGTCAGTCATGGCCTCATTTAAGGCCATGTGGCGCCGATGTGCAACATCGTGAACCCAACCCTTTCCAATTCCTGTGGATCAATACCTTTTTTGGTGTAAGTTATGACTTACCTGAACGTAAAAAGCCTGTGCGTTGCACACCACGAGAAGGCAACCGCTGATGAACCTACGTTAGAAAGGCGCTCGCTTTAGCTAGCATGGCTTGGTCCATGAGTGCAGAAACAGAGGGCCGCAATCTCAAACAGGACAAGAAACAAAATCAGTTTAACCTTTCCAAGAACAAGCAATATACAGTTATACAGGATTCACATCTAGAAGTAACAGTAACAACATGAATCAAAAGGAATCCGAGGCCGGGAGCGAGACTACTTGCTGAATGATAACTTGATCGGGGGCCGGACGGCCCCACCCTTGTTGATGATGGCCAGCTGCTCGTTCTTCTGCAACGCAGCCTTCTCGCGCAGCACGTCCTGCCGTTCGCGTTCCAGTGCACTTCGCTCGGCCAGCATCGCGAGCCGCTCTTCGTTGAACCTACAGAACGGCAAAATCAGCGCTATCGACGTCTCCACCGCTGTCGCCGGCAATCTGTTTAACCTCAACGCCACGATGTGTTTACGCGATCTGAGTTCGCCAAATCCGAAATATGGCGTTGCGCCCTTCGTCAGCCATCTTGCTCTGCCTGGGAAAGAAACCGGCTATGCATTCATTAACTGAGCGATACGCCAGTTCGCATTCGCTAAACGTTAATGCCTACGTCCTGCCTGAAAAGGAGAAGGAAGCAGGGCAGCACCAACCTTTTCTCGCTTTCGTCCGCCTGCCGAACCTTCTCCTCAAGTTCTTTCTCTAGAGCGGCACACTTTGCTTTCGAGGCCTCTTCTCGCTTGCGAATGGAAGCCATTTCCTCTTCCATTTCACCGAGGATCTGGGCTCGCAACCGAGACTCTACTTCAGCTCTTGCTCTCTTCTGACTCTCGGTCATCGCCTCCTCCAACTTCTTCACCCTCTCGAGCACCTGAAACAAAGACATTCAACACACTTCGCCGCTGGAAAGCCCTGTGGAAAGCTCCCCGACTAGGAGATGAACAAAGCACGTAGCGCTGTGATTAGCTCTGTCTAGTCAGAAAACAAACAGCACCCAGAGAACGCTACTTCGGTTTTTGTCGAGCCGACATAGATACGCAAAACGCTCTCACCATACCTGGCCGTAAAATAACAGAATACCTGCAAGTAGTCCCAATAATCTGCGTTGAAACTCGGTCACGATCCATCGACATGGACAACTGTTTCACGATAATTGTATAAAATCAAGGTTCAATCGGTGCGGAACGCGGTGCTGAGATGAAAAGCGCCGAGGTTACAAGCCCTTGCTGACTGAAATGGCCGCGCCTTGGCGATCAACGTAAGGAACGTCGCCTGAGAAGATGCGGCGAAGCGTACACACCTTACTGCATTGCATCCTCTACCTACGAGGAAACTGGCTGCCAGTTTCTGCAATTCTCAAGCTATCCTAGAACGATGAATATGATTTGCTTGTCAGAAAGCTAAAGATGGTCATGCAATGAGAACAAAACTGCAGCGAAATGTCAGACGTGAAGTGCAAAACACTAGCTGGGGAAGAGTGGCACGTCAGTGCGACCATCCTAAAGAGCTGATATCACTGGACGCCAATGACTTCCAACCTCGTTTCCACATCTGCATCATGATACGTGGAGCATCGTTGGACCCTATCATCTTGAGCACGTGCCTCATGAGAATGGCGAGTTACGGCGTGAGTACCTGGTGTGGTCGTTAAACTTTTAACGATTCTATAACGAGCATATTTTCTTAAATTTCCAACCAATGGTTCAATTTTATTTTTAAAATACATTGAGCTGTAGAATTGGTTTTAGCGAAAAAATCAGGAGAAACCTTTTATACGCTATATATATAATATATATTATATATATTATATATATATTATATATTATATATTATATAATATATATTATATATTATATATTATATATTATATATTATATATTATATATTATATATTATATATTATATATTGTATATTATATATATATTCACGTGAAACTGAACGCTTCTCAAAGCAAGCTGGCCGTTTTTAACGAGAGCTAAAGATCTTCCAAAACAAAACGAGCGTTTTCCAGATTGAACCAGACACTCGCCAAGGTCGGATTGTATTTTAGGAAAATTTCGTTAGACTTTGTCTGAAATTTTCTGATTCAACTGTCCAAAAAACTGTACACAGTGTCTGAAATTTTATAAAAATTTAATTTTCCAGAAAAAATAATGGATTGTTTTAAAACTGCAAGCAGCGACTTTTAATTACATTAAAAGAGATCGCACCATGCGATTGTCCAGCACGTCGCGACTTTCTTTGATCCATAGTAGAAATTCTGTGGTGTACGCACGTACACATGGAGCCGAGATAAGTCGCAATATGAGTTTGCGGGGGAGGGGGAGGGGGATGGGGGATTTCAGCTAAAAAACCACATTGGTGACGTCGTTAACATAAAGATAATACAAAAAAACTAGCCTATCCACCGAAAAAGTCCACGTAAATTAATACAACTGAAATTAAACTGCATAGCCTTTTCGGGAGCACAAAAAAGTGAGACAAAGAGCAGGCCTCCTCTGCTCCTATCATCCAGTCCTCTCCCATACTCCCACTTCCTCCACCTCTCACACTCCCACTCCCGCCATGTTTACGAAGGAAGGGGAATTGCTAACACCACTGTAACCAAACCGGAATAGATGCATGGCATAAGAACCCGCGATTGGAGCTGGAGCACACTTTTTCGACGCGCCGCACACGTGGGCTGCGTCGGCGTCCACGTGGAGATTCGATCGAAGCGCATCGATCTCCCGTATGCCCGCAGTGGAGTCACCGGCAGGTGGATCGTGGCGTAGTCGGTGGTGGCGTTGCTTCATGCTAAGGAGGTTGGGGGTTCGGTTCTCCTGCGTCGCGGTGTTTTGGCATTTCAACTGACTGGTTGAGATTTGATGGGTTTTGATGTCTACACAATGTTCAGGTGTTTTATGCGCATTTCTCCAGCTGTATGCGCTTCTGCGCTCGAAGAGATGGATCGCACCCCGAAGTCCCTTCCCTAGCCTAGTTCTGCGCTCTTCGAGCGTAGAAACGCATACAGCCGAAGAAATGCGCTCTTCAAGCACAGAACCCAGCTGCGCGCTTCCCGGATAACAGTGCTTTAGTGCGCTCAGAGTCATCAAATGGACGCGTGCCTCGGTGTTAAGCGCTCGCACGAAGGAAACCATGCTCCAACACAGGTTTCGCGTTCAAAATCTATTCCGATTTAGTTTTAATGGCCATAGATCCACTCCGAAGGATGCGTTGCTAAAGAAACAGAAAACAATGACAAAACAATATTTCAGGCCACAGCAGGAACTCGAGGTTCCTTCAACCAGCCCACACCCCAGACCCGCGCTGTGTTCGAGATACTGAATTTCGTCGCTTACCGATGAGATGCATATGGGAGGCGATCCGCCCATTTTACATCTCATCAGCAGTTCACAGTTGCACACTAGGTAAGTCAGTGGCGAGAAAAACGGTTGGAATTTTTTAAAATTTCTTGAACATTTCCTTATGGCAGTAACTCGGATTGTAACGAAAATCTTCGTCAAATCGTTAAGATCGTTAGATGATCATCCCAGGTAGGTACGGCAAGAAACGCAGAGCTCTCAGGCGTTGCTGGACAGAGGTTTTCCACCTTACCGGCAAAAGAATCCTAAAAGTGAAAAACGCCACCTTCAAGAAAGTCAATTGGTCTACAACCTTGTCCCCACAGTGTACTGCAGAATGAAAAGGTTTGCAGTCAAGCTAGGGACACAGCTCATTAGGCATGGTCTCCTCGACCCAGCACCCTTCCCTCGTAAAATATACGCTACAGAAAAAAACGTACTTCAATGTATTTGACTATACCTGTTCGGCTATTCGTTCCTCCAGCCATTCTCGAGCTTCTGTTGAGATGTTGGAAATATCAAATGCACCAGTGAGCTCCCGCTCCAATTCTGAAGGGACCGCGGGTCTGAAAAACAAAAACAATCTGTCTTTGCATTGTCGTTAGGCACAAGACAAGAGAGGCAGAGTAGGATCCTTCCTACATCTCTTCCACAAGACGTTCAACGGCCCACCGGCCGCCAAACGTCTGCATGGGGCGTCGCCCAAACCCTAATAATACAGGACGCCCCAAAATAACGTGATGAAGGTTTGACATTCTCCCAAGCGAATGTATTTACCTGCAGCATGGCGGAAATAGCGCTATTTTTTGTGTGTATCTTTCTTCCATGTTACAATTTTTCAAGTTATATTTTGCACCAGTTAAAGACCGCCATTGCCAGACCGAGGATATTGAGAAATTCTTTGCCATCAATGATGAGAGCGCCCACCTTCTGAAAGACCGCAAAAAGGCGCTGAAGCGATGGCGTGATTACTTTGAGGAAATTTCCACTATGAAATTTCCTCACCCGCCCATCCCTTCTGTGGATTCTGTTCACGGTCCCGTTCACAGGATCACCGTGGAGGAGACAGAAGCGGCTCTGAAGAAGATGAAGCCATGCAAGGCGACATGACCGTATGACAGACGTTGTTTGGAAGTCGAAGCTCTGGTATCCTGCTGAGTGGTTGGCTGAATTCTTCAACCAGGTAGTAAAGGAGAAGGAAGCACCGGGGTGTTGGCACAACAGTTCCGCTTTGGAAGAAGAATAGTCCTGCAGACTGCTCCAATTACCGCCCGATTCGCTTGCTTTCGCACAGCATGAAGATCTTCGAGCGAATCCTCGATAGACGAATTCGTGAAATCGTCAAGCTGTCCGACAACCAGTGCAGCTTCGTAGCTGGTTGTGGGACCATTGATGCCATATATGCCGTCCGCCTCCTGTTAGAGAAGCACCACGAGAAACAGAAGCCGGTGCATATAGTCTTTCTCAACTTAGAGAAGGCCTTCGAGCGCGTACCGCGTGAGGTTATATGGTACGCCTTACGACAACACAACGTACCTGAGGAACCCATAGATTGGGTGCGGATGCTCTACTCTGTGCCCAGAGAGCAAGCTGCAGCTGGAACCTCAATGGAGTTTCCCATCTCTGTTGGAGTACACCAAGGCTCTGCGCTTTCTCCACTCCTCTTTGTTGTCGTCATATATACCATTACGAGAGATATTCAGAAGCCTGTTCCATGAACATTGCTCTATGCTGATGACGTGGTGCTCGCTTAAGATGATCTCGAGCAGCAGCTGCAAGCTTTATGCGACGTCCGGACTCAAATTGAACGTCAAGAAGACCGAGTACCTACCGACTGACGTGAGCGAGTCCGGCTCCATTAAGATTAACGGCACTGAACTTACACGCACTTCGGTGTTTAAAAACCTGGGATCAGCAATAGCGTTTGACGGCGGTCTGATGGTTGAAGTGAACTCACACGTGAGTGCAGCTTGGTCGAAGTGGCGCTCGGTGACTGGCGTGCTCTGCGATAGGAAGATACCAGAGCACCTGAAGACAGAGCGGTCGTGCGGCCAGTAGCGATGTACGACGCTGAGTGTTGGCCTGACACTAAGGATGTTGATGCGCGCCTCAGCGTCATGGAGACGAAGATGCTGGACGGCTGGAGTCACTCGCATGGACCTGATGTCATTCGGCACAAGTTCGGTGCCGCCTCGATAGCGGACAAGATGCGAGGAGCTCGCCTGCGATGACCACGTTCTGCGTGAGAAAGAAGACAGAGTCCACAAGATAGGCCTTGAGTTGGAAGTGTCAGGAACGCGGCCTAGATGACGTCCAAAGCAGCGTTTGTCGGATACGTTACACACGGACATGAAAGTAACTGGCGTCCACCCTAATCAAGCGCAGGATTGGGAAGGGTGGCGTCACAACACCAGAAGAGCGGACCCCGCGACGAAGCGGGGCAAACGCTGAAGAATAAGATTTTGCACCAGTTATCGGTGTCAGTCTCACATCGGTGCATCGAATAGCCAGAAAGAAACACGGACTCAAGCTCTGCAAGTTCCTCAAAGTCCAAGTTTAGATGGACAAGAATAAGCGCGAACGCCTTCATTGATGCTGACAGCTCAAGCTGCGGCCGCAGGTCATGGGTGGGAGCGAACACTTTCCACGGACGAGAAGCGGCTCACTGTGGAGTGGGCTTACAACCCCCAAACCGGCAGTATCTGATCTGGAGAAGCTCCAGTCAGCTTTGCACCGCCAAAACTCGTCAAAATCCGCAAGCGCTCATGGTTTGAGGAAGAATCTACACCAACTGAAAGGCCTCTTGCTTTCTGTGGACGAATGAGTGAAAAATAATTCAAGATGTGTACCGAAGGGACATCTTCGAGCCTGTTGTACTTTTCTGGTTCCAGTAGCACTTCAGCAATGCGCAGTGGACGTTTCAACAAGACTCAATTCCTGTATACAGGGCGAAAAGCACGCAGGCATTATGCAAGGCCAATTTTCCGGCTTCATCATGTGTGCGGAATGGCCACCGCAATCCTCGATCTGAATCCGACGGACTAAGGCGTGTGGTCCATTTTGAAGGCCAGGGTCCGTGCCAAGCGTCACCACAGCCTGGAGGCCCAGAAGGAATCTCTGCGTCCGGAGTGGGAACGACTATCTCCAGATGACCTACGGCCCATCGCCAAAGACTACACCAAGCGTTTTGACTTCTGCATTCGCGCCAAGGGGGGCCACCTCGAATCCGGTCAAATATAGTGTTGCCTAGCGCCTATGCTGTTGTTACTTATGTATTAAGTTGTAAAATTATCAGTTGTTTCATAGTTATAATTTTAAAAAAATTTCATCATGTTATTTTGGAACACCCTGTACAACACCTTGGCGGCAGCGGTTCTTATTTTCTTCTGTGTTTTCATACCTTTATCACAGTAAAAGTGGCCTGAAATATAATAAAAAAGTGGATATTAGCATATGGCAAGATCTTCAAAAAGATCCCTATGGATCTTGTTCACTCTCCTCGCATTCATGTGACCTAATCTCCAAAATGCACCCCAATCTCCATGTGGCGGCAGACATATGCACATATGCTCCTTCACTTTTTATATGGGATCGTGCGTTTCTTACCCACGAAGTAATCAGCTTGTGGGAAATAGATAAAATCAGTATTGGTCCTCTGATCGACTGTCCAGTTACAAACGCATTAGACTGATTCCTAGCAGTAAATCTCCCACATGTGTGTTTCTCGACGCCTGTGACACGTCCTGCTGAACGGCCTCCCTTTACCTACCACTGTGCGCCAAACATACAGTGTTCAGCTGCCAGCTCCCACAATTTCCCATGGCTCAGCTTGAAGGCACAACTGACTAGTATACGCCGCAGTATCACACTCTGTAATAACCTCCGGTCCCCTCCGCGTGGCTCACAATCTGACGCACTGACTTTACTGGAAAGTGAAATATTCTACGCCACTGTGAACTGTACAGAAAATATACAAGCCCAGGAAGGATTGGCCCCTCCCCAACACCTATGCGTTTACCAGCCACGGGTCGTATGCTAGTGTTCCACCGTTGGGAGCAAAATCCAATCAGTCAACATATCTTATCACTCCCTAACCCCTCATCGGGAGAGACTCGGGATAACGAGCATACGGCCCCAGCAGTGTATCTTGAGGAGAACCAGGCCATCAGCTCCGCATTCGCTTGTCCGTCGTGTTCGTAATTGTTGCCTTGTGACAAAGCAAAACCAAGGAACTGCAGCACCCATAAGTTAGTCAACGTATGATATACGAACAAGAAAGAACTGTTGAAGGAACGATTGATTCATTGTCTTCTAACTACGCCTGAAATTGTCCGCCGCTGCAACTAAGGTCGGATAGGAATTCGGCTACATTGCACCACCGCATTACAGGCCTGTCGTTTGGGTGTATGGTGCGCTGTGTGGTGCACCACACACTGCACCACACACCCAAATTTACGACAGGCCGTGTAATGCGGTGGTGCAATGTAGCCGAATTCGTCGGATAGCACTGTTGGGCGTTGTCCCTAGGGGTTAATACGATTTTCGCTAGGCTCACAACGCTCCAGCTGTACGACAGGACCGGAAAGTGAAAAGGAGAAGAAGATACTGCTAAACAAGAACTGACTTTCGCTTATCACGGTCCCTGTCGCGATCTCGATCTCTGTCTCGATCTCGATCTCGACTGATGCTTCGACTTCGTCGTGACCGCTCCCGAAGAATGCTACCTAGCTTATGTGATTCGGCCGTGTCGCTCGATCCGTCTTGACGGCGCCGCTTCTTCTCCTTCTTCTTCCGATCTTCGTTTCGGTCCCTCCGAGGAGAACGTGATCTCGACCGGCCCATAGCAAAAACACTGAAACACACAACGAATCGAGAAGGATCACACTGTGAAATCTTGATAAGCGCTTCATGGTATTACAAGATAAGAAAGCGCACGCAAATGATAACGACACCTTGTCCTCCCTGGTCCTACGAAAATGCCCACGTTATCAACAAACGAAATCTTGACATGTACACAAGCAAATGCCTTGATAGTTATGATCGCAACGAAAAACCTTCTATCTGACGGCACCCTGGGGTTAGGCAGATCCAGCAATCTTGCCGAATTGAAAAGAAAAGAACAGTAAGCCGAACCAAACCCAACGGTGATTTTTTACGGCAAAGGAAGTCCGACTCAAAATAAGACTGGTAGGACGCCTGACGTCACCCACGAACCTCAAAATGCACTGCTCAACATCAAGAACGGCACAAGAGAGACCTGCTCACAGGACCCAAGCACTGTGAATTCGCACAGCACGCTGCGAGAATCCATATCGATTTTTTGTCGTCACTTCATGGATGGCATACGTAGTTGCGGACGAGGTTCTGGGATCAACGCAACAGCAGTACGTACTCGCTGGGGTGACGACTGCGGCACGGCCGAGTCACCACTGATTTGTTCCGAGGGTGACCGAGCCATCCCGCAATTGTCACCGCTGCGAGTGTCTGAGCCTCGTTCGGAAAGGGAGGGAGTAAATGTGAAACCAGCGACTCGCGTCTACGTTGCCACAGGTAGCGACCAGTTGTCCGGAGCGGAGTCGGACCAGGGCGCTAGTGTACTTTTCCTGCCGCACTAAATCTTGTTCAAATTAGGTCTCCTAGGGGTAACCTGTCATGGGAAGAATGAATATCATAGTCGTTTTTTGCGGAAATGCCTTATAAACGCGCTATATTAAGTTCGAATCGCCCAATGCACTGCAAAATAGCGCGCGCTGGTAAGAGACGCAGAGATTCCCCTCCCCCCACCAGCACGCATTCGCGGCTGTCTTCATGGGGGGGGGGGGGGGGGAGTTACCATAGCATGCCGTGGCGTGCAGACATGGCGACTAGCTACACAAAGCGAATGTAAATCCAGTCTTATCTCCTCGTTTCGATTACAGATAAGCGCTTTATCTGCTTCGGAATTCGGCACCGGAGGAAACTCTAGGATGAAGGCAATTTTAACACGGGTACGCTAGTGGGCCCACACCCCGGAGTCCCCCTGCCGGATTCTGCGCTCTCCTCCGCGTCGGCGGAGGAGAGCACAGAACAGAGCTTTCAGGTCTTATGACCTGGCTAACCTCTGGCGGCTGCGAGCAACGATACTCACTTGCGGTCATGCGTGCGGTCGCGGCGCGGCGCTGCAGGCGGGGTCTTCCCTAGCCACTGCAGCTACAAGGAGGAGTTGCCCGATGCGCCCAACGTGTTAGAGCGCGAATGCACGTCTCAACCTATTGGCTGAACCGCTTTGGCTTGCGTAAGAGAAGAAAAGGGTTTTTTAACTGAGTTAGAAAGAGAAAAGAGAAAAAGAGAAGTGTCGTGGAGTCTCGTTTTAAAGCGAGCACGTGATGCTCGCTAGTGGTTATAATATGAAAACAAAATGAACCTGATAACAGTAGAAGATCAGGTTCATGTTGTTTTCATATTATACGAAGAAATTTTCTTATTCTTTTGGTGAAGTTACAAAATCCCTCAATCCACAAAAATCTCGAAACTTTCGCAGAAAATATCAGCAAGTCCAAATTTTATAGGTCGCTAATTTTTTGTGCATTAGGCCTCCAAACAAAGAGTATCTTTTTTAAATGCGTAACCGCTGTAGGCGACGCACCAAACATACTGGATCTACTCCTCAAATGAATGTTCTATTTTTAATAATAATCGAACATTCTCCCACATGCAATTCTGAACTTAAGAATAAAGGTTTCTCCCTCTAAAACCCCTAATCATGGATCCATTAGTTATCGTTAGTTTTTGATTTTGAACTTTCTTCATCATTTGTGTTTCACCAGTTACATACCTCTCCCTCACTCATTCGTCCCATCCTAATATCACTCGATTGATTAGCACTAACTGTCCTACACTACTCCACCTTACGAGACAAAGCTTGCACATTCTACCTTTTCCCACCCACCCTTGTGCCCATCAGTGCATCCTGACCGCCCCCACGCACTCGCGCTCCAGCTCACCCAGCTTCGGCACGTTCGCGTAAAACTCGTCCCCAAATTTATAGAGAAATAAGGAGTAATGAGGATGTAACTATCCTCCAATCGGCAATTAATCGATTAGTGCTTTGGTCGCAAGAGTGGTTGCTCCCACTCTCTCTCCCTAAAACTTTTCACCTTCGCCTTGGATGTCCTAGTCTTCCTGATTTTGCTGCTCCTCATTACATCCTGAACGATTGCCCGATCAAAACCGTACATGAGATCAAGGACCTAGGTTTCCACTACAACGATAAACTTGACTTTTCGTTGCACTACAAAGAGATAGTAAGAAAGGCTGTCACTCGCACTTACCACATTTTCAAAGCCTTAAGTACCAATAATAAACATGTCCTTCTTTTGGCATACAAAACGTATGTAAGACCTATAGTCGAGTGCTGCACTACGGTTTTTTCCCCTCATAAACGCAAGGATATAGCTACTCTTGAAAAAGTGCAGAACAATTTCACAAGGAAAATCATGATAAGGACTGGTGGTTTCTTATACTCACGAATTCCTCGAGCCAAATTTCGGAACTCATACTTAGGTCTTCTCACACTAAAGGTTAGACGGCTAATTGCAGATGTGTGCATGGTCCATAAACTTCTTCAGAGAAAGGTCTCTATGGATGTAACACAGTTTTACGACATACTGCCGTCTCGAACTAGAGGAGGTGGAAATAAAATATCTTTTTCCAGACCTAAAACGTCGATAAGGCGACACTCATTTAGCGTGAGAGCTGGACTAGCGTACTTAAAGATTAGTAAGAACGTTGTACTCCCGCAGTCACTTCCCTCTCTCAAGAACCACGTTTTCAAAATACTGACAGAGCAAGAAAAGTACTGCCCTTTATGAATGGTTTTTTTAGGAATTCCAGTGTCCTGCTTTTAATGTTGTTTCAGGTAAAGTTAAGACACTTTGTGTTGATGTTTGTTGATGACGTATCCATGTCATTTTCATGCGCCTGTTTTAAAGTTTGATTATGTATTCATTTATCGCTTTCATGCGCCTGTCTTAAACAGTCGTAATAAATATCAAATATCAAATAATCAACACTACATACTATTCAAGCTGCACAAGGATCGGCACTATTTGCAAACAGCTATTCACATATTGTAAAAATGGTCATGCAGATAAATAACTAGTCACATTTCTTGTAAAAATTTTGAAAACAATCCAGACAAAAATATGTCAAACACCTGCTACATCATGTGGTCACCTTATTTGTACGATTCGTGGCGAACGTGCGACCGTTTTCTTTGCAGACTTCTTACAGCAGCAAATACATCTTTTATGTTTTGCTTCAATGCTGTTCCAGCCTTCTCCAATATGTGGCTAACCTTTGGAGAGGGGACTTCATTTGGAATATCGTGAAGTAGTGTTTCCACACGATTCCAGCGTCCGTGCGGTTCCAGCGCGGGGTCCTACGCGTCAGACACGCAATTTTCTGCGCGATTGTCAATGGGTTAAAGAATGTCGGTAGCTCTGTTTGTTTTTTTCTTCTTTATAATCAGTGTGCCTTTTTTCGTGTTAGTGACACTTTATAAGGTGACCCAAGGTGAGTGCTGCATCCTATATCAGAAGGAACAGCGCGTACATCAACTATCTGTTCTTTTCGATTTCAAGTTGACTAAGTTTGATCTGAGAGTTGAGCTGCCTATTATTCTCGTGATATAGTCAGTGCTTTAGCTTATTAACAAGAAGCGGAGCAACATGTGATCCGTGCGGTCGCTGGTTAATGTATAGCCTAACAGAGCGGTAGGGTGAAAAGAGGTGTCCTTATGGACATAGCGCCTAAACAGCGAAGTGCGATGATAATGTGTGAGCGTTCACAAATTTCTCATGTATTTAGGGCTATAGCATTTGAGAGCAAACGTAGCGGGAATTCTTGCGGAGCGATGAGAGCATGATCAAAAATCAGTGAGATGCGTGTCCTTGAGACCTCCACCATGCTCATACCCGACCCCACCACTACTGTGGCATTTTGTCCAAATAAGCGTGTCGTTCAAATGGTGACGGCTTTCTCACGATTTCAGGTTACGGACTAGGCTTAATTTTGACGTTCTTTGCCTTGGCGATCATGAACATGGCTCAGCCAGCTCTGATCTACCTGGTGCCGTGCACACTGCTGCCGATCTGCTTGATGGCGTGTGTTAAAAAACAGTTTCGATTAATATGGAACGGGTCAGAAGACCTAAGCGAATCCACTGCCTCGCTGAAACCAAACGCGGTGAGTCCAGCACATGACCCCTTCTGCGTCCACCACGACTCATTGTCGCAAGCTTTCAGGATGAAGAGACGGGCGCCGATGATGTGATGACAGCAGACGAATCCAGCACCTTCCGCCGTGCGTAATTGCCAGTTCTTGCTTTAATTCTATTGATTCTGTTCTAGGTTAATTACGGTTATCAGTCGTCACATCGATGTATAAATACAGTGCATTGCTGTTCAAAGAGCTTTTACTTCGTTGAAACCATAATTGAAGCCTGAGCAGGCACGCATTATAATTGATACAAGCATTTTAAGGAATTCCCTGTGTGGTTGCGGTTTTATCACTGAAAATCTTTCCATTCCATTGCGTGTGTACATAACTGTAACAACTTGTTGCATGTATTACTGCGATATGGCTCCGTTGTATGTCTATAGGGTCATTTGTTCTTCTATAAAGTACGTGTCAAACACTCGTCTAGCTTGTTGCTAAAATAAACGAACTTCTTTCCTCCTTCTTTATCCGTCAACATGGACTCTTGCGTGTCCTTGGACCATCTGAATCGATGTGTGCTTAAAGCGACGCGCGCCGGCGGGTATCCCTGAAGTATGTCTCGGCACAGAAGAGGAGCGGAAGTGCGCGTCGCCACTGCTGCGGCAAGCGCAACGCCTCTGATGCTACAGTCAGGTCTATGTTATACCATCGTTCAGGAGTGAGCGATGGTGTAGACAACAGGCACAGCTCGTGGCGGGATCGTGTCAGGCTATATGACGACCGTATCAGGGAACGAGAGAGAACACGTGCGTGTCGATCGTGCGTCGCGGGGGCGCTGCCATATGCCGTCTCTACAAAGACGAAATAAGAAAGGACTAACACGTCAAGTTCCTTCCTTTATGACATTTTCTTACTTTGCGACAACTTCAAGGGTTTGCCTCGGGCCATACTTTTCCTGTACGCTTTCTCTTGCTTGTTCTATAGTTTGTTAGTGGAGTGCAGGCTTCACTAGCATATGGTTCTGGCTAATTCGATCTTTATTGCCTTCGTTAACGTGTATCACAAGGCGAATCCCCACCAGAAGACCCAGCGCTCTAAAGCATATGAGAACTAGAAGAGAAAGAAGGGCAAAAAACGAATGAAGTCCTCAGTCACCATATGAAACGTAATGTCGTTTATCAAATGCTTAGCACTCCCACATTTGATTTCGGCGAATTTCCATGTAAAGAAGGATGATACTAGAGAGGTCCCGCGGCAGAATAGGTACGACGCAAAGGGTGTTGGTAACTACAGTGATATCCTTGTAATTGGTTTTCCGTTGGTTATCAATCCCATACAGCGATCTTCTCAGCTGGTATCAGTCACGTCTAAAGCAGTTGCGGCTTCCTATACACTGTCTTCTCATTACCTCATTTTCTACGCCTACGCACGTCAACATTAAGAAATCATTCTGAAAGGACAAACTGCGTGGTTTGCGAAGCAGAGCCGAATTCGCCTGATACGAGCATGGCAAACAAAACGGTGTCCCGTGGAGAGCCTTAATGTAGGTGAAGCAAGACACCTTGAGAAAGAATGGACGAGCACGTGAGAACCCTGAACAGTCCTTAACACGTTGACGACCGCGCAGTTTTTGCGCGTCGGGCCCGTGGGACCGCGCGTATTGCGCACGTGTGACACGATATTTCGTCACCTTAGCTTAGTATAAATTGAATTTTCAAAATGCACACCATGGATCTGATGTCCGTCTGGAAATTTTGGTTTTGCTTTTGCAATATTCCCTAAATCTTTCTTTTCCTCAATGAGCTTCCCTCCTTTCTCCGTTTTGAGCGTCTAATTGGAAAATAATTGTTTTTGATGCGGAACTTAGACTGAAAAACTCTAGAATTGCCATCAGACATCGCAACCACCGCAAGGAATCTAGCTGAGAGGATTAAGACAAAATGCAGTAAATGCAACAAATTCTGTTGCTTGGGTCTCTTCCAAACAGTTCATGGCTGTTGATTGTCGATTAAAAATGTTCTCTGTCTGAAGTTTATTTGTGAAGTTGATCTCCTTGGTGACGCTCGATAACATCCAAGTACTTGTTGTTTGTAATCATGGCTGTTTGTTGCCTCTATTGAATGAAGTCTCAAAAATAACCCCGAAGTTCAATGGTAGCTGGTCGATGCCATAACAAGTTGCATATGATGTATTCCCACGTAGCCTCGTAACTCATCGTAATCGAGCGAAATTCGAGGAGCGGATATCAGATTCGTGACCTGCACCTCAAATAACCCCATTCAGGGAGTATGGACAAAGGTGGTGACAACACTAGTTATCGAGATGGGTGGTAACCGGTCGCAATTCACCAGACGGACATCGTCACTGTGTTCATCATCTTAAATAACCTCCCTGGGCAAAGTTTGGACGAAGGTAATGTCACTCTGATCGAAATAATAATGTCGCGCACCATTGCGCGACATTGTCGTCAACGTGTTAAAGCCACTCAGATAATCCATTCTCGAAACACCACACTCTCTTAAGCGTTCATGAGACATACCACCGCATTTGCTGGTGTCTATTATTGACAAGAACCTGGCAGATCGATTTGAAGAGGAAGACTAACGAAGCGCTAGAAAGGACAAGTCTACAGTTACACTCTACTTTAAGCCGACTACGACGGAAAACCTTCCGCGGAGCGTTTTCAAGCTATAGATATACCTGTCTACCATGTCGGGTTGCACCCAATCCGTACCCTGAACGACGACGCCCTTCTACCAATAGCAACGCCCTGCTGCAAGATAGCGGCACCGGCTACGCCACCGACGCCACCCACACCGGAGGGTCGTCTGGTACCGTCAGCCTCCCGTGAGAACGTAGGCCAGCCCTCTCACCCCACGTCCCCTCTTTCCCTCTTTTACCATGCAGTATGATACTAATAAATATGCATACTGAGTAGTGTGTTCTGTAGCCTAGGAATAGAATAGAAACTCTGTAGGATGATTCAAGTAAGGCATAGCTAACCTTTAACTTGATATGGAGGTCCCGGGCAGATTTCTATAAATTCTAGATTAATTTTTTTCTCTTCCAATTTCGATCAACTGAGCGATCGCTAATTACCCCTCATTACCCCCCACACCCTGCTGGCACCCGACCGATGTCTACGACCGGATGTGTGAGTATTTAAACATAGTCGGATGACTCTTTCTATGCAAGGCATAGAATTATTATTTTTTGTAATATACTGGGTAAGAGTATAAAAAAATAAAAAATAGAAAGAATAGAAATAGAAAGAAAGTATTTAAAAAACAATTATTAATAATTAATAATTAAAATAATAGAAAGAAAATATTTAAAAAATCAGTACTTACCAACTCAGTAGAATTAAATTAAAACCCTTATCACTAATATTTTATCAATAGTCCAGGCGAAGAGATCCCACATTTCACGACTTTTTGAATATATATAAATATTTTCTGAACACAACGTTCTTGTGCTTGTGCCACTAGTTAGGTTGCCGAGAGACGTAAACGCCGAGACGCAGAACGCCGATGTTGTGTAAACGGCGAGAGAACGACACGCTAGGGCCGAAATCGATTTTCTATTTTTCCTATTTTTTGAAAACATTTTTTCCTTAATTTTTATATTCCGAAAGCTGGGGTCGATTAAACAGATTTCGACCGCCTACAGCTTCCCAATGTTTAGTACATTTTTCTTTTACATTTTTTTTTGTCAGAGAGTGAAATGGGACTCTCGCCAATTAGTCGATGTAAATCTGATTGCCAAAGGCCTTTGGCAAAAAAAGAAGGGTAGATAGTGCTATACCTCTATGCTGTGACCCGTTAGCAGTTCAAAGGCCATGCTCCGTGAGATAGCGCTGCGCCGACGACTGTGGTGGGCACTATACCTTTGTCCTTTTCGAATTTCGAATAGTCGAATTTCGAATAAATTCGAATTTCGAATAATCGAATAATCGACTATTCGAAAAAAGTCCAATATTCGAATTATTCGATTATTCGAATATTCGTGAAAGTCCAATATTCGAATTATTCGATTATTCGAATATTCGAGAAAGTCCAATATTCGAATTATTCGTTTATTCGAATATTCGAAGGCTTCGAATATCGAATATTCGAATAGTCGAATATTTGTGTTTGTTTTCGATGTTTGAGTTTCGCGCGTCGCTCAAAGTGCGCCGAATTGTGTGTACGTTATCTGACAAGAGAAATCAATGAACTTCCCGTGAAGATTTCCAAAATGACCTATTGGTTGTTATAAGGGTGTGTCTAAGAAGCACCGTAGTGGTCTTCAAATGTCCTGCGGGCATCTGGGTAGGTCAAAAATTACAAAAAACTGTAGCACTTCAGTGCTGGCAGATAAGGCGAAAGTGACGCCTTGAATGGCCTTGGAATACTCAGAAATTAACATGCAGATGCTATAGAGCTTTAATTATAGTTAGATGTTAGAAATCTGACAATTTATTAGGTCAAGTAAAT
>OX377203.1:64171163-64201570 GCA_947396885.1 Heligmosomoides polygyrus polygyrus
AAATCAATATCTGGGCGCCTTCTCACCGCAGATACACCGCCGCCGATTTCTCCAACCAAATCCCAGGTTCTCTCTTCACCCCAACATATAAATAGTTCTTTAGGATTTCTCAAACAAAAATGACTTCTTCTGTTCAGAAAATCAACTCTTTGAAGTGCTGTTCTACCAGTTTAGGATTTCTTCAGCTTTTAGGATGCCAAGTAACTCTGTGAAGAGGGTACAAGGGAGGAGAACCAACAGGGAAAGTCGACAGAGAAAGCCGGAAGAAATTCCTTAATTAAATCACTATTTAATTCTAAAAAATTATAACATTTCGTCAGAGAACGGCCCCAGACAATCGTGCGACCCTTATGGCGCAGTGCGAAAAGGGACAGCCGAAGAGCGGCTTGGGGTTCGAATCACACGCCGAATTTTTTTGCTCAGTCCCAATTACCGTCGGGGCACTTGAAAAACACATATATGTCTTCGTGGCGCAGTGGGCCTCGCTCGCGGCACCAACAGCGACTCGAAGGTTTGAATCCCGGGAAGGCATAAATTTTTGCATTTGTCCCACGAATAGTTTAGGCTCTCAATTTTCATAGGAGCAGCCCAGTACCCTATCATAATAGGGAAAGGAAGCAAACAGTGCATACGAGAACCAGCAAAAGCAGCTTGGCAAACACAGCCCACACAATCGGTGACCTCCGCGGCATACGGGAGCACTTCTAAGCATCCATAAACAACCGATACAGATAGTAAGCCTTCCTTGGAGATAGCAAGCTTGCCACCAAATCCCTTAAAAGGACCAAACCTCTTATCGCCATTCGTTCAACCCGCAGTCGACGTGCTCGACTGGTCGACCCGCTCCGGAGGCTTCATCATCGTGCAGCCCCACTCGCCCAGAACGATAAACGACTTCTCCATCAAGGACCGTCGTCGAGTTGCCGTAAGTTCCACTCTTCGGCATTCTGACGGCAACATAGTTTCTCGAAAAATTTGAATTAAACCTAGGATTTTTTCTTTCTTCTCTCTCTCCCTCTTTATCGCTCTTGTCGCTCTGTGTCACTTTTAAAAGCCACTTCCTCGGGCTTCCTCTCTAGGTATCTAACTACACAATAAGATTCTTAAAAGCGTAGTTTTTTTTTACTTAATTAAACAAAATATTAAATCTTGAAATCTCTCTATTTATTTCAATTTTTTCTCTTCTCTCCTAGGCTGTAGTGCAGTTGAAAACATAGTTTACGAGTTGTAGTAGCGCGACCGCTGAACTAAAATCGCAGTCATCCTCCTCGGAGTGCAGTGGGTTAAGCGGAGGCCACAATTCATCCTTGTCTAATATGTCTTGCCGCTCTAGGAACCCAGTAGCTATTAAAGTACTCCCCGAGAATTTCAACTATCTGAGAGAAGTCCACTATCTGCGGTAGCCTATCAACAAAAAAGTCTTTCCGTGCCTACTAGCTTTCGCGGAAGCAAATTAGACACAAATTTATGTGTTCCCTAAGTTCGTCGAACGTCATTTTAGGCAATGACGTAATTAATTCTATTTCTAGTAAAATTTCGATCGATTACTCAACAAGGACATTTTTTAACGAAACGCCGGTCAATATCATTGCCCATTCCAGCCGGAATCCCACTTTTCTTCAGTACCAGCCTTCTACAAAAACCTGTAAAACTGCAACCAAATTCAGGTAATCATTTTCTAGGGACTGTAAAACAGAACACTCCGCCATCTTGGAATTTTTCGTTTGCGATAACTTAAACCTTCTGCTTCCAGAGGCCATCAGTCCAAGAAAAGCTCTGTGTTGCCCAGGGATAGAAGGTACCATTCGGCTTCGCATTTTTAACTCCAAACCTTTTTCGGCCTCTCTTATATGTAAAACACCCAAAGCTACGGCTAGCCAAGTAGGCTCAAACATGCGATGGGACCCTGTTTTCGCAACATTTCCGAACAATCAAGTCGAAAGGGCGCGTGTAGCGCAGTCGGAGAAGGCGCGACTGTCGCGTGCACCCGATACCAGGTTCCTGGTTCGGATTTCCCGCCCAGGCCAACCAAGCCTTCCATCCCTCCGGGGTCGGTGAATTGGTACCAGACTTGTCTGGGAAGGATAAAGCGCTGACTTGTTCATCGGCTGGCCACCGCAAGTCATTGTATGGCCAAATACGCATTCATGTCGCCTCCACGACATCCCGTAGAAGTAGAATGCGCTGGCGCATCCCAGAAGGGATTGAGTGACGCCGTCCTTTATCCTTTATCCTTTATCCAAGTCGAAAACAACAACAGCTTTCCACAAGAAGTAAGTGCATATGTGCAACCAGAAGTGGACGTTACAGAAACCTTTCCGTATTTTCCAACGCACGACAAGGTTCCTAGGCTAAGCGAGCAAGTTCGAATTAATCGGGACATACTCGGTTCAGCACAATTTCATCAATTCGTAGATCTGCTCGGCAGATTCACTTAATGTTTCGTAGGCATAGATGGAAATTTGGGCAGGTATAACGGTTCAATAACTTACCACGGAAACGGAAATACCTCAAATCCCACTACTTCATTTAATTTCTCATAAATACCTTCAATATGGTGGCAGTGACTATACTAACTAATATAATAAATTACCTTTAACAAACTTAGGGAACACTTAAGGCCACATGCAGTTCTACCCCAACAAGACCCCCAATAATAGATTCGTATCATTATTAGGATGATTTACCTAAAGTTGCTGGACTACCAAGTCGAGGTTAATGCTAAAATTTTCCGTAAAGAGAAAGAAAGTATCTTTCACGCAATGAATCCAACCAAAGTGTGGGATGACAGAGATTTCGCCACATGCCGCTTAATATATTAGGTCTAACTGAATATCCTGTAGAAAGCATTGTTAGCATTATTTAGATGTTTCGATTACTTCTGTGCCGAACGAGGTTGTTAGGTGGACCAGCATTTATTGAGCGGCCTAACGTTTCGACCCGTTCGTCGTCTTCGGAAGCCTAAAAGTAGCTTGAGGATTCGGATGTTGCTATCTATCCGACCAAACGCCTCATCGACTCTAGCCTTTCGGATATCGTCTTGAGGCATAGCAAGAAATCCCGAACCCATAAACGATAAACTCACCCGCTGATCCACCGCTTGTGCGGAGCGACGCCGCTGCCGCAGTTAGTCGACAAATGGTGACTGAGCCCTGAGAGAGGGCAGGCCAGCCCTCTCACCCCAAGTCACCCCTCTTCCCCTCTTTTACCATAAAATATGATACTAATAAATATACATATTAAGGAGTGTGTTCTATAGCTTAGGAATAGAATAGAACTCTGTAGGATGATTCAAGTAGGGAAGAGCTCTCCTCTAACTTAATATGGAGGTCCCTGGGAGACTTCTATAAATTCTAGATTAATTTTGTTCTCTTCCAATTTCGATTAACTGAGCGATCGCTAATTATCCCATATTATCCCCACACCCTGCTGGCACCCGACGACTAATGTTTACGACCGGAAGAGTGAGTATTTTAACACCAGCGCCTGCGCCGGCAGAGCCGGCGACCGACGCTGGTTTTAACATAATCGGATGACTCTTTCTATGCATTGCGAGGCATAGAAATATTTTTTTGTAATATACTGGGGCAGAGTATGGAGAAATAAAAAATAGAAAGTAATAAAAAACAATCATTAATAATTAATATTTAAAATAATAGAAAGAAAATATTTAAAAAATCAATACTTACCAATTCAGTAGAATTGAATTAAAACCTTTATCATTAATATTTTATCAATAGCCCAGGCGAAGAGATCCCACATTTCACGATTTTTTGAATATATATAAATATTTTCTGGACACAAGGTTCTTGTGCTTGTGTCACTAGTTAGGTTGCCGAGAGACGTAAACGCCGAGACGCAGAACGCCGATGTAGCGTGAACGCCGAGACGCAGAACGCCGAGAAACGGAGAACGCCGATGTTGCGTAAACGCCGAGAGAACGACACGCTAGGGCCAGGATACGAAATCCATTTTCTATTTTCCTATTTTTGAAAACATTTTTTCCTTAATGTTAATTTTTATATTCCGAAAGCTAGGGTCGATTAAACAGATTTCGACCGCCTACAGCTTCCCAATGTTTAGTACATTCATCTTTTATATTTTTTTTTCGTCAAAAAGTGAAATGGGACTCTCGCCAATTAGTCGACGTAAATCTAAATGCCAAGGGCCTTTGGCAAAAAAGAAGGGTAGATAGTGCTTTTACTCTACGCTGTGACTCGCTAGCAGTCCACAGGCCATGCTCCGTGAGATAGCGCTGCGACGACGACTGTGGTAGGCACACATGACTCACTTACCACCCACCGCTTAGAGATTGTGGCAGCTGAAGCACGCAAGAACACCTACACGGAGATAACACTGAATCACAGAACAACATTCGTTGTACATTACTTTTATTAAACAGAGGGACCAGGGTCGGAGGACCCCATGGTCCTGTGTAAAGGAGCGACGTACATCTCCACACCACCGCTGTTTCCCTCGCGATCCTTATCGACATCCATAGGAGGGTGAGTAGCTCCACTTGCCGGTTAGCTTCAACGGGATGAAAGGTACAGGTTAGGCGACAAAAGTCTCAAGAAATTCGAAAAGAAATGGCGTCAGGTTTCCTGTGGAAGCGCGGAATCTGTTGAGCCATGGCAATGCATAGCCTACGAATAGTTCAGCTGCGTAGTGCACTCCCTTACTGATGTCAACCACACATCCAAGACTTATCTGCACCGCTTCATAGGACGAGGTAAGTCTCCTTGAGGAATCCACAAGGGTCTCCGAAAGATTTGTGAGCAGTAGATAAGGATATAGGCTAGACGACCAAGAGTTTTATTAAATCCCACTTCCATCTGGCGATTTCTTCCGCCAGCCAATTTGCTCCACTCAGAAGTTTCAAATTTACCTTCTAGGATTCGATAGAAGGTAGGAAAAGCAAGGCAAAACTTCTGCCTCACAGGGGATCTGAACCGCCGACCGTTATCGGTGAAGCGCGCCTCCTCGCACTGAACCATGGAGCGATAAAATCCCAATCGTTGGGAAAAATCAATATCTGGGCGCTTCTGCTGCCACAATCTCTAAGCGGTGAGTGGTAAGTGAGTCATGTGTGCCCACTATACCTTTGTCCTTGGGAAAAATTTCGAATTTCGAAAGATCGAATAATATTCGATTTTCAAACTTTCGAATTTCGAATGATCGAATAATATTCGATTTTCAAAATTTCGAATTTCGAATGATCGAATAATATTCGATTTTCAAAAAGTCGAATTTCGAATAATCGAATTTCGAATAGTCGAATATTCGAATAATCAAATGAACACTATTATTTACTGTCGTCACCCAGTGGTTGACATTTAATTATTTTTTATTACCCACTGTAAAGGAAATGGATGGCTGCTTCATCCATTTCCTTTACGAGACCAAAGGACAATAACAGCGGTATAATGGCAATGAAGCACGCTTTGCTTCCCTAAGAATTCGTGCACCGAGAAGAGAAAAACACCTTGGGTAGGCAGAGCTAGATTGTTATAGGTCTTTCTCTATAGGCTGCTATCTTTCCTTATGTTATAGCGAAGCTCCCAGGTCGTAAAAGAATGATTACCATGGGCGGAGAAATGACACAAAGGCGATCTGGTGCAGAAAGGGCGCACTGGAGTCTCATGAATGGCATTCAGTTTGTGTTCTAGCTCCGTTGAAGAGAAACGGACCCTCGTTGGAATCTAATCTGACAAGACACTACGACTTGGACAGTGTTAAAGCGAAAATGGGGATGGCTCACTTTCATAGGAAACGGAGTATGACTGGCTCTTGTACTCCATAGCCATTGCTCTTCCTCTCTTTTTCAACGTTTTTACTGGCAGAAAGCAGGAGCTTTCTAGGCCCCTGAAAGTTCTACCTCCCTACCGCAGCCCCTTCGGCTCTAATCGTTCCCTTGTTGTAACTGGGGTAGAAATACAAAACGAAGATTCTCCCGTAGTATACTGAAGGTAAAAATATCTGTGTACAGGCATAACCCTAATCACTTGCGATTCACGTGAATGGCCACAGCACGCTCGACGGCCGTTTACAAGGAAGCAGGTGCGCAGCGGAGGGCCGCGCTTGCAGCGCTTACTTCGCGTTAACTCACAAGGGAGGTAAATGAAGTTCCATGGGAATCTGACCTATTGAGCGCTGTGGGGGATTGTACGAGAGGCACCCTAGTGGTTTAAAACTGAATGCAGCTAAGGGACATTTTATTTAACGAATTTACCGAACTTGCCTTTTTAACGCGAAAATTTTTCGTTAAAAAGTGGTCGTTAAAAATTTATCAAAAAATTTAACGCACACCCCTGCTGCCCATCGCCTCCCCACCACTCTCTGCTAATCGAAGGTTTAGGGACTTGTACTACCACAACTCCGGAGATCGAAAGCTGGTTTCGCCCAAACGTCGTCTAGAGGGCTAATTGAGGTGCTGATCGCAAATCTAGTAAACGTTTTCGCGTGATCGCGTGATTCCACATTTTCATTAGTGATCAAGTTTATCAGTTTGAATACATAGAATCGCTTTCTTCACCTACATATGTGATCAGACTTGCTTTCCAGTCTTCGACTTTGAGATGGAAAGTAGTGCACGAAAAATGGATAATTTAGAAAAAGAAATGACAGATTCGTGGCAGCAGCCTAAATAATTTCCTAAGGCGAGGAAAGGACGAAATCAGTGGTCATGACAACCCCATCCTTACTCACGAGCACACACTATGAAATATCGTAAGCGGCCAAATTGTCGAAATCGGATACCATATTCGTGCTCAGCATCCAAAATAACAGTACAGGCGATGTTTGGGCGAAAAAAATCGACCTCCACTCCACTTTTGGAGTCACAATAGTACAACGCGGCCGGTTATTGTCCTCGTCTGTCGCGCCGATGAGCGGTCGTGTCTTGGTCCCGCTCTGATCACGGCAAATTGTTCTGCTACTAAGTGATTCTACGACGGCACGGCATCTATTGGTCTATTGGTTTACAAGACTTGATTCTCGTCAGCTCGCCTTTTTCTCTTGTGGCTGGAGAAAACAGTAATTCGTACTGCACTGAGCCACCTTAACAGGTGAATTGTTCCATATCCGTCATCGATTTGTGGCGTGGAGGTTGGGTGCGACCCCCAACCAATAAAGTGTCATTTGACCTTCGTTACTAGGTCGCTTCAATAGGTCTATTTTATCCTTTCGAATTGTTTCTGCTTGTCGTATCAGCATGGACACCCCGTCTGGAGTTTCTTTTAAGAGCCACAAACGCCCAAGGACGTCGTCCCCTCAGCTCGCCACGGAGTGTCTAGAAAAGGCGATCAAGGACCTGGACGAGTGCAAGGACATACCAACTTGCGTCAAAACTATCCTTTTGGTCATCACCACCCAGCTAAGTTGCATTGTCGAGGAAAATAATCTTCTCCGTTCCGAAAATGCGCAATTCGCTAAGGAAAACTCTACGCTTCGCCTTGAACTGGACACATTGCAAAGAAAGATCATGCAACTTGAATCTTGTGATGGATTGAAGAAGGATGGTAGCAACAATGATGTCGCAAAAACTTTTCCTGAGTATGACAATTTTCATGAGTGTGAACGGCAACGTTCAATTGTATTAAGCGGTGTTAGAGAATTATCTTCTTCTAATTTAGCTGATCGTGTACAACATGATTTCAACTGTGTTGTAAGAATTCTCTCTTTCCTAGGAGTTGAATCGTTTTCGATGAGCATGTATAGATTAGGTAAACTTGTGCCTGGCAGGAATAGACGTATAAAAGTAGTTCTTCCGTCTACTTTTCATCAACGCCTCACATTAAAAAGAGCTCCTCACTTGCGATTCTTTCCAGTCAAAGGCTTATTTATCCGGCCATCACTTACTTTGGCTGAGAGGAAGGCGAGAAAAGAGGAGTATGCGATCCAGGGCACGAGAACTATCACTCAAGGGCAGACACAAGAATCCCAGTCGTCGGGGGACTGTGTTACTCGGGAGGAGCCTAGTTCTGGTGGCATGGATAGCCCTTTTCCTGGCTCTAATTTAAACTCAGCAGTCGTCTGCGGTCTTGCTCACTGAAGTGCTTTTACTCCAATGTCAGATCTCTGCCTAAGAACGCCAAAGAAATTGACTTAGTTTTAGCTAGTAGATATGATTTGTGTATCTTCACTGAAACCTGGTTGAAGTCTAATCATACGTTGGCATCACTGTTATGCAACTCATGTTGTAAATTCGAGGCTATTCGTTGCGACAGAACTAGGCTGTTAGGAGGAGGAGTTCTTGTTCTCTTAACGAAAAACCTAAAATTTGTGAATGTTTTTTCGGAAAGCTTTAGTAAAAGCTATGACATATTAGCAATCGATGTTCTTTGTGACCCTACCCCTTTCAGGCTGGTGGCTGTGTATCGAACTCCCACCTGTTCAGAATTTTATTCAAGTCAACTTATCAGCGCCATTAGTGATCTTGTTAGCATCGAAAACCCATCCATAGTCGTTGGAGATTTCAACTTCCCTAGTATCAATTGGAACAACCCATCAGAATCTGCTATGACGGGTTCAAGCCAAAACTTCTTGGAGTTCGTAAATAATCATGAGTTTGTGCAATATGTCAAGACCCCAACCAGAGGAGGACATTTTCTTGATTTGGTTCTTTCAAATGACAGAAGTCTCATCAGCAATGTCATAACTAGGGCTCCAGTCGGATCAAGTGATCATGCAAGTGTCTCTTTTGACGTTTCTGCTGAATTTCCGGAATCAATGGTCACTTATCGTCAAATTTTCTCACGATGCGATTATGAAAAAGTCTGCCAATATCTAGGGAACGTCATGTGGGTTGACTCTTTTGAACGAGTAGGAAGCATTGATGAGAAATATGAGATGTTTTTGAGTATTTTACATCACGTCATTGAGATGTTTGTTCCATGGGGTCGTGTCGTCGCTACAAGCACTTCACTGCCTCAATATCTCCAACGGATGTTCCAGCATAAAGGCTGCCTTTACTCGAATGCATGTAGAACACAATCTCCGGATGATTGGTTAAAATATAGGGCGTTCTCAGAAAATTTCGAGAAAAAATTAGAAAAATACAACCGTAGTGTAGAACGAAAAATAGTCGAATCTGGAGAAAAACGATCACTGTTTAGCTACCTGAAAAAGAGACTTAGATCTAAGAGTAGCGTACCGGTATTGAGTAGTGGAAATGTCAGAGCGATTTCAGATTACGACAAAGCGAACATGCTCGCCGACCAATTTTGCAGAGTTTTTGGTTGCGATGACAACAGTTTTCCGGATTTTGATCCCACAATTGAGTTTCCGATGAATTCTTTTCCTTGGTTCCATGAACTGAAGATCTATGAACTCTTGCAAAAATGGCCAGCGTCCTTCGCAATCACTCCAGACAATATTCCATGGAAATTCATTAAGGAAGTATCTCATGTCATCGCAAAGCCTCTAGCTTACATTTTTAATCAAAGCATGATGTATGCAGAAATTCCCAGTCGATGTAAGCATTCACATGTTACAGCAATTTTGAAGAAGCAACCATCTTGCGACCCTAGTAACTATAGACCTGTCAGCCTCACATCAGTGTTCTGCCGCGTATTTGAAAAAGTAGTAAAAGATCACTTAATAGATCACCTGGACAAAAATTCGGTAATTCCTAAAAGCCAACATGGCTTTGTTCAGAGTCGCTCAATAGAGACCAATTTACTGGAATCACTGAACGACTGGACGCGTTTGTTGGATGACAAAAAGGCATGTGATGTGATTTACTTCGATTTTGCAAAAGCCTTTGACCGTGTTTCTCACAATAAACTAATATATAAGCTTGTGAAATATGGAATTCATCCAATGCTTGTTAGATGGATAGAATGCTTTATCAAGGAAAGAACATTTCAGGTTAAAGTGAATGATTCTTACTCTGATGTTAGGAGGGTGAGAAGTGGTGTTCCTCAGGGAGGAGTTCTGTCTCCTCTTCTTTTCACCATATACACTTCTGACCTTCCTCAGGTTGTACATGGATTTGGAGTGAAGTGCAAGCAATATGCCGATGACATCAAAATTTATGCTCAATCAGACAACGTCTCCTCTGGAAATTTGCAGTTTTCAATTGATGCCGTTGCTCAGTGGGCCCGTAGCTGGTCGCTACCCCTAGCACCAGAGAAAACGCTACATATGAGACTAGGTAACTCAAATAACCCATTGCGGTTCCATATCGAAGGAAATGATATCTCTGTAGTTGAAAGTGTCGTTGATTTAGGATTTTCGTATAACAATAAACTCGATTTCTCCGAGCATTACAAAAATATTTGCAGGAGGGCGTATGCACGTACATACCAAATTTTCAAAGGTTTGGCTACGAAGAACAAGGACGTACTGCTTAAGTTTTACAAAACCTATGTTAGACCAATTCTTGAATGTGGTGCTACAGTATTTTCTCCCTGGAAGAAAAAGGATATAGAAGCGATCGAAAAGATTCAGAATAATTTTACAAGAAAGATTATGATTAGACACGGTGGATTTTTCTACTCTCGCATTCCTAGATCTAGAATTAGGAACAAATTTCTTGGAATTCACACTCTAGAAAGTCGTAGGAAATTGAGGGATGTCTGCAAGTTATTTAAAATAATTTTTGGACTGTGTGATGTGGACGGTACAGCTTTCTATAAAACAGTACCGTCTATAACCAGGGGTGGCAATGGAAAATTAAGCTACGGCCGGCCTAGAACTAGTATTCAAGCTCACTCATTTGCAGTAAGAGCGGGATCGGCATTTATCTCCCTGAGATCTGGGCTAAGCCACTCCTCAGCCAATTTTGTTGCTTTCAAGCGACTTGCCTCGAAAAGCATGCTAAACTTTTAAAGTCTACCTCTCGTGTTTCATCTACTTCACAGCTTTGTCTAACTTTGTTTAACTACTTTTATCCTTAGTATCTGTTCCCATTTTTTTCTCAGGTTTGTGTTTCATTGTTTCATTGTTCATTGTTCGCTTCTCTCACGACTGTCTTATACGTCGTAATAAATTATTATTATTATTATTATTATTATTATTATTATTATTATTATTATTATTATTCTGCACCTTTTCTCGCACATACTCACCGTCGCCTATTGTGGTCGACGGTAACACTGAACGCGTTTGCCAGCTTCGTGATCAGAACCTCAGTCAACCCTCAGGACAACATTTGTACGAAATTTTATTATCTACTTACGAAGTCATGGGGATTAATACAAGTACCAACGTTTGCAAAGCCCCCCCCCCCCCTGTCAGTGCGGGAGAGTGGCCGAGGAAGAATAGGCTGCAAGAAGACCAATAGAATAAGTTAATCATATATGTAAATTTTAATACTCAAACAGTTTTAAATTCAATGTCTAAACAACGAAGTAGAATTAGAAATAACCTGGGGTATACATGAACTCTAAATCACTCTGTACTATAACAAACACAAGTGGAAAACAAGCAACAACTAAAACAAGTAATAACTAAAACAATGGCAACAACAAAACATGTCTTGTTTATCCTCTGCCTTCATGCAAAACATATTTATAATTAGTCACCCCGAGGCTCGCCAGTGGAGAAGGTGACTAATTAATTTAGTTGTTAGTACTGTATTTGGTGTTATATGCAAATGCTACGAATACTACGGAGTACAATACTACGGAGTGGGTCAAAAATGATGCATTTTATAAGAGATGCTAAAATTAGTGAAACTTACAAGAGAAACGTTCTCTATAGGAACCCGAAGACTGATCAGCACATCCCAGAGATGGACTGAAGCAACACATTTCGATCATGTTTGTAAATATGATTAAAATGAGAATATGTTCTACATTTACCAAAACGCACAGCAATCCGTAAACAACTCTCCTAGATTCGAACCTGGACCTCTCCCGGCTATCCACGCCCCGACTGCAGTGAATGATTTACTTGACCTAATAAATTGTCAGATTTCTAACATCTAACTATAATTAAAGCTCTATAGCATCTGCATGTTAATTTCTGAGTATTCCAAGGCCATTCAAGGCGTCACTTTCGCCTTATCTGCCAGCACTGAAGTGCTACAGTTTTTTGTAATTTTTGACCTACCCAGATGCCCGCAGGACATTTGAAGACCACTACGGTGCTTCTTAGACACACCCTTATAACAACCAATAGGTCATTTTGGAAATCTTCACGGGAAGTTCATTGATTTCTCTTGTCAGATAACGTACACACAATTCGGCGCACTTTGAGCGACGCGCGAAACTCAAACATCGAAAACAAACACAAATATTCGACTATTCGAATATTCGATATTCGAAGCCTTCGAATATTCGAATAAACGAATAATTCGAATATTGGACTTTCTCGAATATTCGAATAATCGAATAATTCGAATATTGGACTTTCACGAATATTCGAATAATCGAATAATTCGAATATTGGACTTTTTTCGAATAGTCGATTATTCGAATATTCGAAATTCGAATTTATTCGAAATTCGACTATTCGAAATTCGAAAAGGACAAAGGTATAGTGCCCACCACAGTCGTCGGCGCAGCGCTATCTCACGGAGCATGGCCTTTGAACTGCTAACGGGTCACAGCATAGAGGTATAGCACTATCTACCCTTCTTTTTTTGCCAAAGGCCTTTGGCAATCAGATTTACATCGACTAATTGGCGAGAGTCCCATTTCACTCTCTGACAAAAAAAAATGTAAAAGAAAAATGTACTAAACATTGGGAAGCTGTAGGCGGTCGAAATCTGTTTAATCGACCCCAGCTTTCGGAATATAAAAATTAAGGAAAAAATGTTTTCAAAAAATAGGAAAAATAGAAAATCGATTTCGGCCCTAGCGTGTCGTTCTCTCGCCGTTTACACAACATCGGCGTTCTGCGTCTCGGCGTTTACGTCTCTCGGCAACCTAACTAGTGGCACAAGCACAAGAACGTTGTGTTCAGAAAATATTTATATATATTCAAAAAGTCGTGAAATGTGGGATCTCTTCGCCTGGACTATTGATAAAATATTAGTGATAAGGGTTTTAATTTAATTCTACTGAGTTGGTAAGTACTGATTTTTTAAATATTTTCTTTCTATTATTTTAATTATTAATTATTAATAATTGTTTTTTAAATACTTTCTTTCTATTTCTATTCTTTCTATTTTTTATTTTTTTATACTCTTACCCAGTATATTACAAAAAATAATAATTCTATGCCTTGCATAGAAAGAGTCATCCGACTATGTTTAAATACTCACACATCCGGTCGTAGACATCGGTGGTCGGGTGCCAGCAGGGTGTGGGGATAATATGGGATAATTAGCGATCGCTCAGTTAATCGAAATTGGAAGAGAACAAAATTAATCTAGAATTTATAGAAGTCTCCCAGGGACCTCCATATTAAGTTAGAGGAGAGCTCTTCAATACTTGAATCATCATACAGAGTTCTATTCTATTCCTAAGCTACAGAACACACTCCTTAATATGTATATTTATTAGTATCATATTTTATGGTAAAAGAGGGGAAGAGGGGTGACTTGGGGTGAGAGGGCTGGCCTGCCCTCTCTCAGGGCTCAGTCACCATCTGTCGACTAACTGCGGCAGCGGCGTCGCTCCGCACAAGCGGTGGATCAGCGGGTGAGTTTATCGTTCATGGGTTCGGGATTTCTTGCTATGCCTCAAGGCGATATCCGAAAGGCTAGAGTCGATGAGGCGTTTGGTCGGATAGATAGCAACATCCAAATCCTCAAGCCACTTTTAGGCTTCCGAAGTCGACGAACAGGTCGAAACATTAGGCCGCTCAATAAATGCTGGTCCACCTAACAACCTCGTTCGGCACAGAAGTAATCGAAACATCTAAATAATGCTAACAATGCTTTCCACAGGATATTCAGTTAGAACTAATATATTAAGCGGCATGTGGCGAAATCTCTGTCATCCCACACTTTGGTTGGATTCATTGCGTGAAAGATACTTTCTTTCTCTTTACGGAAAATTTTAGCATTAACCTCAACTTGGTAGTCCAGCAACTTTTGGGAAATCATCCTAATAATGATACGAATCTATTATTGCTGGGTCTTGTTGGGGTAGAACCGCATGTGGCCTTAAGTGTTCCCTAAGTTTGTTAAAGGTAATTTATTATATTAGTTAGTATAGTCACTGCCACCATATTGAAGGTATTTATGAGAAATTAAATGAAGTAGTGGGATTTGAGTTATTTCCGTTTCCGTGATTCGTATTTCGGTTTTCGGCCATTTTTGAGCTCTTCCGCTTCGCATTCCGTCTTCCGCTTTTCTCAAAAAAATTTCCGCATACCCCTGGTTGTAACATTGCTGCCAGTAAAGCATTTGGAGATATTTGAGAGTCACATGAAAGCGCAGGGCGACGGAATTATTGTGGCGTGCCAGTAGTCAAGATTGCGCCATGCCCCTGCCTGAAACCTTGCATTCCAGACTTCATTGATTGTGCATGGGTTGAATGCTTGTTACAATCTTGTTGCTACTTGGTCACATTAACCTAGGCCGTGCTTCTTTTAACGTTTTGAACTTGACAACCTCGTGGAAGACACGTTACATGCGAGTTTATTGATTGCACGATTTAAATGTGAGCAGGAGCCGCATTTTACCAAACGCATTCTGTGGACGAATGAAGCAACATTTAAGCTGAATGAAGAGGTTAATTGGCATAACTGCAGCTACTGGACGACGGAAAGCGTTAAAAGAAGCACAGCACAGGTTAATGTGACCTCGTGGCAACAAGATTGTAACAAGCATTCAACCCATGCACAATCAATCGAGTCTGAAAAGGTTTCGGTGAGGGCATGGCACAATTTTGACTATTTGCACGCCGCAGTAATCCGTCACCCTGCGCTTTCATGTGAGTCTCAAATATCTCCAAATGCTTTACTGGCAGCAATGTTACAACCCTTCACATAGTACCTTTATTTTTTAGAATACTCTATTTCTCGCAAGCTATGATGTGTAATTGAGTTTTAAACTCTAAAATAAGCACAAACCAATCGAAACGGCCATCTTGTGAAGAAATTATAACATGTATTCAAGCGAAACACAATCAATCGAGTGTAAAATGGAAAATTTCAGACGAGTGCATGGCGTATTCCATGCCTATCATATGTCATAAAATTTCTAATTTCTTAAGCTTTCATAAGAGCTTTTAACTTCTTCAGTATCTTTACTATGAACAAAGTTATCACCTTTCAAACAGTGTATACAATTTTTGAGACACCCTGTATACTACTCTTTGGTTGATCGAGCAGAAATCTACCTACATTTTTCAACCAAGTTTTGAAGCCTTTTCAATGGTGGTTTCGCACGAATCGCGTTAAACAGTTTCTTTTGGAATTTTCGCTTTTTCACAGACTCATCACAAGGTACTGATCGCTGTCTTCAGATGCATCGTCCAATTCCCAGTTTTTCACATTTGCCATTGCTAGCACTTATACGCGATCTCAACCTGCATAACGAATTTCGTGGCACCAGTTGAGGAGATGTCATCCTCTATTCCATTACAATGAAAAATGCCACTGAATGCCTTAGAAAAGGTAGAAGGAGAGCTTGGCTGAGCTAAGTGTGGAACAGAATTCGACCTGATTCAAACGCATACTTGCAGTGTCCTCATCTCTTCCCCAGAAAGCTGATAAAAGCAAGAAAGTGAATTACAAAACGCGTGGACACAGGAAGGTTGCCGAAAGTGTCTACAGTCGAAAATCGGTAGGAGTGCTCAGCTGGGCACCCTAGATATGAGTGTCTGGTGCTCAATACTCACGTTTACGAAAATTTGCGGTTTACGACCTAAAATCGCCCTAAATCGTGAAACCGAAAATCGTAATTGTACACACCCCTGGTAGGTATGTAGCTGGCTTGTCGTTAACCATGAGTCGTGTCGTTAGGTGACTCCCATCATAGGTTTCATATAACGATCTATGTTTTACAGAATTTACAGGCATTGTTTGTTAAATTTCTCCTACGAGATTGAACGCACTAGTTTTTCGTTAAATTGGTAGTGTTGAATATTCGCGGTTAAATTTGGCTCTATCCGACTATAACAGGGGCCATAGGCCACTGTTATACTCCCGCAGGAGCTTCCGCGGATGGGCGGAAATCGCGTCGGACCCCACGCCGGGCCACTCGTCGCGGCCCGCCACGCCCGCCGTCCGCGGATCGCCGCCGACAGACGACGAGAGGGGTGTTATACTTCCCGCCCGCGGGAGGGCAGCTGTCCGCGGTGCACTGTACCGCGGAAGGCTGTCGTCCCGCGGAGTTCGGCGCGGGAGACGCGCTCCGATGCGACGCTAGCCGCGCCGGGACGACGACGACCGTCCGCGGTGCACCGTCCGTCCGCGGACGTCCCGCGGAAGCTCCAGCGGGAGTATAACAGGGGCCTATGGTGGGTGCAGAGATTTGGCAAAAAATTATGTTGCTTATTAGATAACTATAAAGAAATCTAAAAACACTTACGCTTTCCTCGGATTCCTGTAATACAACGAAATAAAATTAAAGTTTAATATAACAACAGCAGCCGCAGGTGAAGGGTAGGGAATAACGTAATGCCTGTAGTCTTTTCAGCTTTTCAGCTGATGACATTTCACCTGGAATCCACTATTATGTGGTACAAAGACTTTCGGGCGGTTGGTTGAGCCGGAAGACAAAATGAGTGCTATAGAAAAGAGAAGCTATCCGTTAAAATGAGAATGCTCATGAGAGCCTTGGAGTCAGATGCGGCAGTGGATGAACAACACCTTGCCGACGTAGCAATCATCATTATCGTTTACTACAGTTCACTTACCAGCAATACTACGACCAAAACCTATTCACCACGCGGGTGCGCTACGGTATCTGACAGTGGACCCCTGCTGAATGTCACAGCGCTCATTTCTGGGGAAAGGGTGAGTGTTTTTAGATTCTTTGCATGATTATCTGATCAGCTATATAATTTTTTCGCCAAATCTCCGCACCCAGCATAATCGGATAGCGCCGAAAATTTTTAAACTTTTCGCCACGTAATTTGTGCTTCAGAGGAGTCTTTTGGACAAGCTTTCGTAGAGGTAGTATTGTTGCCGGACGGTGAGAGAATTCTTCTTAGTTCTAGAAGCAGTTTGTAGCATTTTCAAGCCAAAACGAGCGTTTTCTAATGGCACCAAACACTTTCTAAGAAGTTTGAAATGATGTTTTTGTGCTAAGGAAATTTGGTAAACTTTCTTTATTTTTTTTTCTTCTAAAATTCACCTGGCATAAAAAAGGAGACCAACTTTTAAAATGTTATAAAAGTTTTACTTCTTAATGAAAAACACTGATTAAAACTAATTTTAAAGTTTAGGAAAGTCGTAGTTGTTTTGCTGATAAAGGAAGAAATTGCACCAGATCCTCTTCCAAGACGTCGCTTTTTTTCCTCTGCTTGATGTGCACCATAAATTCAGTTTGCGTGCAGCTACACACATGTTAGCGGTACAACAAAAACAGCTGTAATAGACATGTCTTTACTGTTTCAAGTAAGCAGCATTACACAATTGAAAATAACGTCTAGGTAGACGAGTAAAATATCGTCTTCTAGTGCACTGAAAAATTGCCACTTTCCTGCGCTTTAAACTTAGAGGGTGTCCAGAAAGCTCGCCCAGTTTCTGTAGTTGGGTAGCACAGACCTCGGCAGTGACCGCCGTGTTGTCAGGCAGCAGCTCGAAATGCTCCCATAAACCTCCCACCAGACGCTCACCATGACTTTCCTCCCATGAACTTCACCTTTTACGAAAGATTTCATCGCGTTGGCGCCACGCACGTTTACGAGGACCCATTTTTCATCTCGTGTGACGACGGTGTCCAACCATTTGAAGATGCGGCTTCGGGAGAGCAGCTGAGTGCATATGTCCAGACTACTCGCCGGTAGACGGGCAGACAGTCCGGCCGTCGTACAGTGAAATAGATAAGGAAGGTGGAGCTGGGTATGTTCTGCAGATACAACAGGATAGTGTCCTTATACAACGCTTAAGTTGAAATCTTCAGAACATTCTAGAAAAAATCTGGATTATTGCGAAATTTCTGCAAATACTTTCTGGACACCCTAAGATACTTGGAAGCAGGTAGCGTCGCGTTATTAGGGCCCACTCCTTGATCTAAAGCATACTATCAAACAAGCATGATTTTCTTTCTTTCTTTATTACATGAACATGCCATGTGAACCAGTAAAGCAAAAAAGAAAAAATCAAGAAACTAACAACTCGACAATGCAAAAAAACTGTGACCTAACACAAGAACACAAGAATTTAAGGATTTAAATAACTGCCCAACAATTTAATGAAACCTTTGGTACCATAAGGAACACATGCTTTCTTGCTCATCTTTACAAAGTCGGAACCGCACGGTGCGCAAAAAATGATATCGAAATCTAGTTCTGGCTTTAGGAAGCACTAATTTGCGTGAACTACCGCGAGTAGTGGAATCCCTCTCTTCTCCAAGGAGAAATAAAGACAGATCACTCTTCCCATAGAGGATTTTATGAAACAATATAAGGTCATACTTCTTCCTTCTATATTCCAGGGTCTCCAAGCCCAGAATGATATTACGATCCTTAGAAGAGGGGATTTGATTATGAGAAACCATGACTACGAACCATTACTTTCCTAGTAAAACTATTCTGGCCTGATTCAATATTCTTTATTAGTTTTCTCTTGTGTGGGTTAAAGACAGCTGTTCCGTATTCATGGCCGGACATAGGTTTTAAAAGCACGAACTAGGATACGAGAATCCTTTGTTATCAATGCACTGAAGAGATTGTAGACCATCCTAGAGCCTTTCAGAACTACCATTTCACAGTGCTTGTCAAACGTAAGATTTTAGTTTACTAAGAAGCCCAGATTTTGAACGCTATCAACTTTATCGATCAAATACCCATCAAGAACGTAACTGTATTCTAGTCTCGACGGTCGTATGCGTAAGACTTGGTTTTAGAGCTGGACAGTGGGAGATCCCAGTCATTGGCCCATTGCAGTGCGACATCGACGGCCTCTTGAAGTTTATCATGCGACTGCATATCAATCGCACTGTGGTATAGTTTTACATCATCCGCATATGCGCAACAGCCAATGCCTGTAGAAGTTAGGAGGCTGGGAAGCTCATACGTACAGATGTTGAAAATAACCGGAGAGAGGACACCACCTTGTGGTACGCCGCTGACAACACATCGAGATGTAGAAAGGGAAGCGTTCACACGCACCTGGAAGCTCCTGTCAGACAAAAAGGACGAGAGCCAAGAGATGATCCTTGGATGTATGCCGATCAAAACCAGTTTCAAAGCACTGCCGAAAATTGAGGACCAAGGAGCAAGACTTGGTTGAAGGTGTAGTCGGATCCGCGTAGGTCCTTCCAACATTCTTCGCTTACCTGCCCCGGTCCACCGCTGAAAATTGGAGGACTTGTGCAGGTAGAAATAGCTTAGTAGCCCAGCGCGCGAAGTATGTATGTTCTTGAGGTCAAAGTGAACAATTTCCAAATCAAAAGCGTCTTCCAGACAATGTCATTGACCAAGCAATGACATCGGTTGAGATTGATTGTCTGATGGAAGCTTCACCGTAGTGGTTGATTACCTGTTCGACCTTCCGTCGGCCATCACAATTACAGAGCACCCACCCCGATCGATTAAGACTGGGAGAGAACAGGTGAAACGATCGATAATAGCGATCTGAGAGGAAACCAGTCTGAGAGGAAACCGGTATCAGCGCCTCAAAATATCAATAATATCGGTCGATATTGCTTGCCTGTGGGAAACTTCGTCATGGTGGCTGAATTCCTGATAGACCTTCCGTCGGCCATCATAAATACGGATCACCCATCCAGATCGATTAAGTCTTGAGAGAACCAATAGCCCCGCTTAAGCGATTAATAATATCGATCGATATTGATTGTCTGTGCGAAACTTCGTCATGGTGGCTGATTTTCTGATCGACCTTTCGTCGGCCATTATAATCACGGAACACCCACCCGGATCGATTAACTCTTGAGAGAACCAATAGCCCCTCTCAAGTGTTGGATAATACTGATCGATATTGATTGTCAAAGAAAACTTTAGTGTAACATTCCTTGAAGTTTTAATTTAGTTCCCAAATGAGAGAACGCGTAGTTTGAAATTTTATAGAAATTTTATTTGTTGAGGAAAAACAATGAATTAAGGCTTGTTTTAAAGAGCAGGAAAGCGGCCATTTTATTTATATTGCCAAAACAAAGATTGTGCCATGCTCTTTCCGAAATTTGGAGATTTTGTATGCAGTTTCACACCTGCAAACGATGGAACATAAATATGTAGCTGTAATATGCCCACATACTTTGAAATCAAATTGAACGTTTTCCAAATCGAGACGAGCTAGATTGACTGATCGAGATCTGACCTAATCACGCAACACCCACTCCGATCGATGAAGTCTGGGTGGCTGTAGTCGATAGATCGTTCAGACGATCAATATCAATCAATATTATCGATTGTTTGAGTAGTGCTGTCGTTTGTCTCTCAGACCTCATAGATCTAAGCCATAAGTACGCAACACCCTCCCCGATCGATTAAGTCAGAGAGGGATATCAATATGTCGGTTAATATAGATTGTCTGATCGAGCTCTGATATAATGAAGCAGCACGCACTCCGATCGATTAAGTCTGAGAGAGAACCGATAAGACAGGTGAAACGATGATAATATTAATTGATATAAGGTCTGAGGGGTAGAAATATCATCACTGAAAAATAAATAACATCGGTTAATAGTGATTGCGTGATCGAAGCTTTAGCATGGTGGCTGACTACCTGATAGACCTTGCGTCGGCCATCATAATCACGCAACACCCACCCAGAGATTAAGTCTGAGAGAGAAGCGATAGGGCAGGTGAAACGATCGATAATAGCGATCGATAGAAAGGAAGTGGATGTCATCCCTCAAAATATCTACAATAATGGTCGATATTGATTCCCTGAACGAAACTTCGTCATGATGGTCACGAACAAAACCAAAATCGATGAACTGAGAGGGAAACGATCTGAGAGGAAGAACCGATCAAAATATCAATATATCAGTTGATATAGATTGTCTGATCGTGGTCTGATATCCATCTAAACGATCGGTTGAGTCAGAGAGAACATCAATTTATCGGTTGTTATATACCGTTTTCACGTCGAATTGGACAGTTTTCACGTCAAATTGGACACCCTTTTAAGCTAACCTAGGACTTTTCAAATCAAAGAGAACTCTTCCAATCGAATTAATCTTCTTTCACAATACACTAGAGAGGACTCTTCAAAAGTGTTAGAATAATTTTTTGCTCAAGGAAAATTTTAGTATAACTTTCTTTGAGGTTTTAGTTTATTCCCTATAAGAGAACACGTAGTTTGAGAATTTATAAAAATTTTAATGTTGTTGAGGAAAACTGAACCTGTGGTGGGGTTCAGCTCGCTGGGCTTGGTTATCGCCCTGGTGATGTGCTCGCACTTCCTTTCAATATTTATTGAGGCGGGAGATATTAAACATACACCTAACGATAAGTCAGAACGTTGGCTCTGCTCGCTATCATTCGCTACCCTGCTATTTATGCAGAGCGAATGATATGAAAGCCAGTATCAATCGCTAGCCTTTCTTTGGTGCTTCGCGAATGATACTGGAATATGCTTTTTACCTCTATCAACCAAAATATACAACAGAGGTCACGCGGAACGAGACAAAAACCAATGAATTAAGGCTTGTTTTGGAAAGCAGGAAAGCGGCCATTTTATATTGCTAAAATAGAGCTTGCGCAATGCCCCGACTTCGCGATTTTCATTCGATTGAGAGCAAAATTTCTTGAGAGTTTGTATGCTGTTGCACACCTGCAAACGGTGCAACAAGATTAATTGTAATAAACACACATATCCTAACTTTCTTGTCAATCAAATAAACGTTGCGTTGAACTTTTTGAGTGCATGGTGCGATCCAGTCTTTTGAAGTGCCCTACGAACTTTGAAATCAAATTGAACGCCTTCCAAATCGAGACGAACTAGATTGTCTGATCGAGATCTGAGCTCTGAGCTGAGATCGAGACGCAACACCCAGACCGATCGATGAAGTCTGGGTGGCAGCAGTCGATAGATCTTTCAGACGATCAATACCAATCAATAATATCGTTTGCTTGAGTAGTGCTATCGTTTCTCTTTGAGACTTCATGGGTCTGGGCCATAATCACGCAACACCCACCCCGGTCGATTAAGTCAGAGTGGGATCTACCATTGTACAATTGAGTTAGCGGTCGATGACGTTTGAGTGATCTAACCTAAGTGAGATACGCCGCATCATCCACAGCGAGGGCGGTCGAGTGATCTAACCTGAATGAGATACGGCTCATCATCTACAGTGCGGGCAAAATTTGCTATTGAACTTGGGATGTTGCTTCAACAGGGGAAGAGTAGTTCTTTACTGCCTAGAACAACAGCACCTATGCGCCTTTCTGAGGGTCTTCAGCGAAGCTGACTTCGTGCCATTAGTATGAGAAGACCATTAAAGAGGTGAAAGTAGAAGAGGGACTTCGAGGGTAGAGAACTGACAGCGATCAGGAGGGAGCGACCTGGAGGAGGCATTTGTATGGGGAGGGGGGGGGGGGGGGGGGAGAGATCGATAGGGGAACAATGAAGCAAGCCAGGAGGTGACACCAAGAAGGGTTTAGGCAACTAGGAGGGACCAGTAGGGAGTTACCAATTAGTGTGAGCCATAAGGAGGATCAGTATCACCTGTGTCACCTGTCGTCCCGTTGATCATCGACTTGCTCGAGCGGGTGCCAGCAGCGTCTCCATTCGTCCCTGTCGCGTGCCAGAGTGGTCCAATGGATCCTCCTCGCTCGAGAGACACGAAGAGCGTCATATCGGTCGTTCAGGGCTTTCACGAAGAAGTCCGATCAACGCGTTAGTGGGCGTCCCGGTGTTCTCTTGACATCCCGCGGAATCCAGTCGGTAACGGCTCTTGTCCAGCGGGTGTCTGCGAAGCGCATTACGTGGCCGGCCCACCTAATTTTCGACAACTTGGCCCACGCGACAGCGTCTCTGAGCTTCGAACGTCGGCGAAGCTCGGAACTCCGGAGGCCTTCTCTCACTTGCGTGAGTCGTGTCACTCCGAGCATCGTCCTCTCGATTCCACGCTACGCGACGCTGATCGCGTGTTCATCCTTAGCCCAGGTCTCTGAGGCGTATGTTAGGGCAGGAAGAACGGTAGAGTCGAATAGGTGGGCACGGAATCGGACGTTCTTCGTCTTCTTCGCGACTTCTTCGACGCTCTTGAAAGCTCCCCAAACCGCTCTTTTCCTCCTGCTCAGCTCTGGTGCTAGGTCGTTGGCCATGTTGACTTCGCGACCCAGATACACATAGCTGGAGCATTCGGAGATGTTAGTTCCGTTGAGCGAGAATGGGGCATCAGAAACTTGCCCGTTCCTTATGAACATCGTCTTCGTAAGATTCAGCTGCAATCCAACGTTCCCACATACACGATCGAAGTCGGCCAGCATTTGCTCCGCCTGGCTGATGCTCGGTGTTATGAGCACGACTTCGTCAGCGAAACGAAGATGGTGCAGCTGCTGGCCGTCGACCTTCACTCCCATGTCTTCCCATTCTGGTTCGCGCATGACGTTTTCGAGGGTGGCGCTGAAGAGCTTCGGGGATATGGTATCCCCCTGCCGAACCCCTCTCCTTACGTCGATGACGACGTCGTTGTAGAATGGTGAGATCTTGGTCGTGAATCCACTGTACAGCTCTCGAAGGACTCTGATGTACTGAGTAGAACCGCCCTGAGCGAGCAGGGCTTCGAGGACCGCTTCAGCCTCGACGGAGTCGAATGCCTTCTTCAGGTCGATGAACGTAAAGCACAGCGGCAGCTTATACTCTCGCGACACTTCGATGATTTGTAATGGTGTGTATGTGGTCGATCGTGCTGAATCCTCTCCGAAATCCTGCTTGTTCGCATGGCTGTCCTTCGTCCAGCGTTCTACTAATCCTATTCAGGATGACTCGAGTGAACAGCTTGTAGACTACGGACAGCAGGCAGATCGGGCGATAGTTGCCAATGTCGTGCACGTCTCCCTTCTTGTACAGCAAAACGGTCTTGCTGGTCTTCCACTGAGATGGAACCTTGCATTCGGACAGGTAGCGTGTGAAGAGCCGCGACAAGGTGTTGATGAGCGCTGGCGGGAGGTTCTTCAGGTGTTCAGCTCTGATCCTGTCAGGGCCGGGTGCTGTACGTTTCTTCACCGACGAGATGGCGTGTCGGATCTCAGAAGGGAGAAGAGAGGGAACGACGTATCCATCCTGCGGAAGATGGCCTGGGGGCAGGTGGACGTGGCTATCGAAGAGATCGGAGTAGAAGTCGTGGATGACCTTCTCCATGGTTCTTCTGGAAGAGGTGACGGTTCCGTCAGGAGGTCGGAGAGCGGTCATCTTGGTCTTGAAGTTGGCGAAGTTTCGGCGGGCATTGCGGATGCCTCTGCTGCTTCAGCCAACACTTCCTCCCTTCTCTCCATAAGATCCTCCTTTATCGCCGCTCTGCATAGCTTCGCAAGCTCGGACGTCAGCTGGTAGTTGCCTGACTCTCATGCTGCTCCACGCTGGCGTATAAGCTCGAGAGTTTCGTCTCTTGGTGGTCTTCAAGCTCTCGGCTCCTCGCACTATCGTGGAGATGGTGCACGAAGCGGTCGTATTCCTCATCGACGTTGTCCATGACGGCATCTTCCCAAAGGCCGACAAGAGAGGTGTAGAGGTCCCAGTTGATGGTCGTTCTGGGATTCCTCTTCTTGAACTTCGCGGCCTTCATTCCTTGACGCGAAAAGCGAAACCTCGCGCGAACGAGGCGGTGGTCCGATCCCGTGTAGAACTTGGGGACAACGGAGACGTCGATCAGGCAATACTTGCGATTGAAGATGATGTGGTTGATCTCGTTGTGGAACTGGCCACCGAGGGATTCCCAGGTCCATCGTAGGGAGGGAGGCTTCTGGAACTGTGAGTTTCCATAAATGGTCTTGATCGACATGATAAACTCAGACAGCCTTTGACCTTGCTCGTTCCACTCCAAACCGTGGGTTCCGATGTCAAGTTCTTCCGGCGACCTTCACGGTCCGATCTTGGCGTTGAAGTCGCGACGATCACCTTGTAGAAGGTGTGATCTTCCTTATAGAACTTCTCCAGCTCCACGTAGAAGGCTTCGATCTCCTCGTCGTCGTAGTCGGATGTTGGGGCATACGCGACGAATACAGTCAAAGCTGGCACGGAGCCACATCGCTTCAGTCGCAGACGTCCGATTCGGGTTGTCAGAGACTCGTATGAATCGATGTTCATGGCCAAGTGCGTGTTGACGAGGACACCAACGCCGCCTACTCCCCTGCTGTCGCATGTTCCGAGGAACAGTTCTTCTCCGGAGTCGTAGGCGGCGTGTAGGGGGTGGTGTGTTCTCGTCTCGGTGAGTCCGATGACGTCGTACTTGATCTTCCTGGCTTGCATCATCAGGTCCTCGACGGATGCTTCCGATGCAAGTGTGCGGGCGTTGTATGTACAGATCGTCATCCTAGTCCTTCTCAATTTGCGCAGCCTGGTCAGGCCCTGAGTTTTTAGCAGCCTCTCCGTACTCGTCCTTCCCATCGCTGCAGAAATGGGGGCTCTTTCGGGGTCAGGGGATGATGCCGTTTACTGCTGCTGTTTCTGACTGGAATACACACGGGTAGCTCTGTCGTGCGGGCGAAGAACTCCGGGCAGCCAGCCAGACTGCCCGAAGGGACGGGGCGAGACTCAAGGCGGCCTCGAATCGCCTTACACGTACTCCCAGTCTACCGAGTGCAAACTTTTGGCCGGGCCGACACAGTTACAATCCGCACAGTCACGGACACATCCGCGCACACTGTGCACGAACATGCCGCTCCCACGGGCAAGCAACGCGTCGACCCGACACAGCAGGAGCAAGGAGTCTATCCCCTGCATCCCACCTGCGTCTCTGGGCACTACACGGTCGCATTTGGTTCGCGTTTAATTCCACTATCCATCACCCGGGGACGCGCCACGTGGCCCTGTGACAAGCGGCTCGAGATCCCTCATAACAAGAGAGTCCGAAGGCTCTCTATCGAGGGAGATCCGTAGAAGGAGGATCAATAAGGGGATCAATTACCAGTAAGGGAGACCGGATTTAGAAGATGTGACACCGATGCCACGCAATAGGCGTTCGCTCGCTGTCGTCGTGTCGTGAGCATGGAAGGGCTACTTAATTGGGGTATAGTGGTAAGGAGGATCCCGAGGGGAGGGGAGGAATCTACCTGGAAGAAGGGACTTGGAGGCGGAACCAGGACGGGGAACCTGCAAGAAGGGAGCCGTAAGGGAATTCATACGGAGAACAAGGAATCTGCCATATGCATTGCCTCTTCATGCTCGACACAGCGGCGACTGCGCGCGCTTCTGAGCTTCTGGGTCCAGAAGACGGGCCCTCTCCGTCGCGCAACAAGATTCTGAATACGTGTCACCGGGGGGATGTTTAGGGAGGTACACCCACCCCCCGCTGGGGTGTGCGATATTCTTCTCGTCCCCCTTGCTCACCCACCCCAACCCTCTAGGCTTCATCGAGAGTCTAACGGCTGCCTTACGAAACCTTTGACTGACAAAACAAAAGTTTCCGGTCCGCAGAACAGCGGCTGTACCTCCTGATGCCACGCCCCCTAGCAGGGGCGGGTGTCCCTCCTGTCGCGCTGCCGTGTCACCGACGTCTGCCGTGAGCGTGGAAGGACCGCTAAGGGGTGGTGAAGAAGGGCAGTGAGGGGACCTCTAGGGTGGAGCAGGAGAGCGGCCAGGAAGGAAAGTAACAACCTGGAGGAGGGATCAGGACGGGGATCCCAGCAGGAAGAGACCAGTGGGGTCAACAGTGGAAACAAGGAAGTGGGCAGCAGTTGGAACCAGGAAGATGGGGGGAGGAAGACCAGTAAAGGCGGACCAGCAGTCAGATTCAGTAAGAAGAAACGACTGAGGGGGAACTTGGCGTCCAGATTCGGGAGACGTGTCAACATATTTGGACGCTAGCTGTTGAGCATGAGAACTGTTGCGGAGGAGCAACCTGAGGGAAAGAAATACTGCGTAGCACAAACCAATGACGTTAAAGGCTGGTCCGGAGAGAATGTCTATAATGAATGCACGAAAGTGGTGAGCGGTTTGATGCCGATAATGTACGCACCAGGTCCTAGACATGAGCGAATTTTATGCTTTACAAAAACTACTTTCCATAGATCAGTAATGCTGCAAAGTCGCGCCAAGCGCGCAAGTGCGAGGCACGCCGTTAGGCGCCAACACGCACTTAAAAGTCTCAGAGAGAAACGATTAAAAAACGGTGAAACGGTCGCTATAAGGCCTGGAAGGAAGCCAATGTTTACCTGATAGACTTTGCGTCGGCCATCATAATCACGTAACATCCACTCAGATCGATTAAGTCTGAGTCAATAAAATAAACGCTGCGTTGAAATTTTTGAGTGCATGGCGCGATCTAGTCTTTCGATGCAGGTTTTTTCTCAAAAAATAAAATCTTCATAAAATTACTTCACTCATTCGGCAGCTAAAGAAAAAAATCAAAAAAGTTATTCTAAGTTTTCCTCGAGCAAAAAATGTTCTAGCCATCTTGAAGACTCTGTAGTTTAACTTGTAAGAAGCTCGTCTCGATTTGGAAGACGTTAAAATTGGTTTCAAAGTTCCTAGGCTAGCTTGGAGGAGTGTCCAATTCAACGTGAAAAGTGTCCAATTTGATTTGAAAACTGTCCAATTTGCTTTGAAAACTGTCCAAGTCGACGTGAAAATTGTATAGATAGTCTCCTCGAGGTCTGAGCTGCTAATGACGCAACACGCACTGCGATCGATTAAGTCTAAGAGAGAACCGATAACACATTTGAAACGATGGAGAATATCGATCGATATAAGATCTGTCGATCGGTGTAAGGTCTGACGGGGAACCAACATCACCGCTGAAAAAAATCAGTAATATCGCTTAACTGGACCAAGAAGGACACACTAGCAAGAACGCGCAAAGCAGAAGCAAGCGGAGAGGCGCATTGACGTCTTCCATCACAGGTCATGGGGTGTGAGCCGTGCCGCGGCGAAGACCTCTTCCACAACGCTTCACGTGTTTCGCCTCCGATATACATACTCCTGCGAAACTTTCGCTTTGAAGTTTCTACACGTAGAACGGGGGAGAAGGCTTTGTCTATCACCGTCTATGTATACGCTAGGCGCGTTTTTCGTTATACATGTTGTACGTTTACATACATAAATGTGACATGATTGACACATACGCTTGCTGAGGCGTCACGGAAAGAAATATTAGCTCTAAACGTAATATCGTTCTAGTTAGATATACGTAAAGGATAAGGATAAAGGACGGCGTTACTCAATCCCTTTTGGGATGCGCCACGCATTCTACTTCTACGAGATGCCGATGAACACGTCAACGCTTTATCCTTCCCATACAAGTCTGGTACCAATTCACCGACCTCGGAGGGATGGAAGGCTTGGTTGGCCTGGGTGGGAAATCCGAACCAGGGACATGGTATCGGGTGCAGGCGACAGTCGGCGCCTCCTCCAACTGCGCTGCACTCGCCCTATATATACATAAGTTACATAAGTGCGATATATGAGAGGCATAAGTAAGCAGCATGATCTAATAATGGCAGATACAACATATAGTGACTGTGAGAGTCGATGGGAAGTACAGGACGTTGTAGTTGTATCAGCGACCATGTCCGTCCAGCTCCTACCAGCGCTCTATTAGATCGACATGAGGCTGGGTAACGGTGGCTACTTGTTGAAGAGCCACTGCCGACGCCATGTGAGCCGTGTCGGAAGCAACTATGTTGTGCAGACTGTGGATTTCGACTGTAAATCAGGTTTATTTTCTTTAAGTTTTTTCTAACTTCGAATGGGAGGGTTGGTGGGTTCGCTAGACGAGAAAAAGCTGGAATGGGTTTAGCCGGGGCTCTCCCTCTTTCGTCAGCGCTAAAGCTTGCTGACCTCAGCCAGCGCGAGGCGCTGCCTCGTGACTCCGCAGGTGCCTGTACCTTATCGCTGTTACCGGTACCTGCATCTGAGGCCGAATGCCTCGACAGCTGTTGATGAGATGATGAAGAAATTAAAAGCACCATTTCTCTGAACCCGGCAGCGGTGGCTAGTCATAGCCGTGGTGACGTCTTGCGAAACCTCATCAAGTGGGTGATCTTTCATGACTACCCGGCAGCGAAGCGTCGTGTTCTTAAATAGCTCGTGGTAATAAACACCACCAGCAGCAGTGGCTGCCTGCCACGCTACCAGGTTGTGGTGTTTATGGTTGGCGGCGGCGATACGACGAACGGCTGGGTATACAATACCGCTAAAATTCTTTGCAAAAAACACGCTTTGCGACGGATTAGTCCGTCACAAAGCGTCGCACTGCCATAACTCTTTTCAAAGTTATTTGATTAAAATCTAATTAACACCTTTAGAACCCCGTCTCATTTTCTATCCAGCGATCTAAACACCATCTAAAACGATTGCACAGTGACCCAGTTATGAAGCTTTTGCTTCCTTTGCTCCGTTAATTGATTTGCGACCTCTCCGAGATCCCCAGTGGCATGCCCTTAAGGCTTTTCGTTGACGATGTTCATCGAAACTCAGAAATCCTCTATTGTTTCAGCAGATCTGTATTTGTTACGCATCAAGTGTCATTGTGGTACTAAATAGTACCAAGTTTGAATAACATGGGCCCAATTTCAGATAAGCGCAAACGCGCGGAAACCTAAGATTCAGTTAAGAATTACCCAACTAGCAGCCTGTTACAGAAGACAGTATTCTACTATTTCGTTGTGGGAACGATGGTCTTTATAAAACGTATAAAATGGCTTTGAGAAATGGGCAGAAATGACTAGATTTTCTTTCTTCCAACAAGGGATTGGTCCAATCTCAATATGCAGCGTAGGATTTCTCCTATCTTTGAACTTCGGTTGCTCCTGTGCAGGGTAAGAACGAAAGCCGTGTTTTTTGTGTTCTACAGTAGACCACAAGCACATTCGAATCTGAGAAGAACGAAAAAATTTTGGTCGTTCAAAGTAGATTTCTATGCGGCCAAAGTTTGACAAAAACAACAGAAAAATTTGTTTCAGTCGCTTACCTCGTTATGGATGAGTTTATTCGAAAAACCAACTGGACAGCATTTCTCAGCTCGTTGCGAGCTTTCCACAGATGTAATATTGCCCGTGTTCAAACTGAAAACCATTTTCACCTCTTCGGCCGCCGAAGCAAGTTTGGGGCTGCGCTTCGGCCCGAGTGCGGACACGGCGGCGGGCTGCTCGCTGCCCTTGCGACCTCCTGCGGCACTCCACAAGTCATATATCGCCTATGTACCGCGGCGCAGGAAATGCGAATACTTACATAGGCGATAAACGACATGCGGAGTGCCGCGGGAG
>OX377203.1:64201770-64257600 GCA_947396885.1 Heligmosomoides polygyrus polygyrus
ATCTGAAATTGGGCCCATGTTATTCAAACTTGGTACTATTTAGTACCACAATGACACTTGATGCGTAACAAATACAGATCTGCTAAAACAATAGAGGATTTCTGAGTTTCGATGAACATCGTCAACGAAAAGCCTTAAGGACATACCACTGGGGATCTAGGAGGGGTCGTAAATCAATTAACGGAGCCAAGGAAGCAAAAGCTTCATAACTGGGTCACTGTGCAATCGTTTTGGATGATGTTTAGATCGCTGGATAGAAAATGAGACGGGGCTTCTAAAGGCGTTAATTAGATTTTAAACAAAAAACTTTGAAAAGAGTTATGGCAGTGCGACGCTTTGTGACGGATTAATCCGTCGCAAAGCGTCTTTTTTGCAAAGAATTTGAGCGGTATTGTAGCGTCAATTGTCACCAGTCAGTGGGAATTCACCAGTCAGTGATTCATGCCTCTCTGCTTTATATAATAGGGTCAGTTTTTTTCGAACTAAGTCGACGCTCATAGTAGGCGAGAAATTTCTTGAAATGGTAATTCAGTTTAGCGCCCACATCCTTATAAGTATTGCCATTTACCGCACTACTACTTTGCTCCTTCAACAGGTGCTATTTTTGCCAAAAAAGGTTCAAAATGTGGAGATGGTGTTTGAAGGTGCGAGACTTGCACTCCTTTAAAGGGACGAAAATTGTAAAGGCTTCATAAAGTGTTTTGCAGTACCTTTGATAGACATCGTCAATCGAAGTGTATCTGTCAAACAAAGCAAGCCAGTCAACCCTACAGAAGTAGCTGTTCAACGCGGGATAATTCACGTGCAGAAAGTCAGGTAAGGGTGGAGCTTGGAAATTCACAAAGCTTTTTAAATTTTTAACGACTATTTTTAAGGAAAAAATTTTGCGTTAAATTCGGTAAAACCGTTAAATAAAATTTCCCTTAGCTACACTCAGTTTACCTCTATTTTAATATGTAAAAAGCCGTTTCTTTATTGATTTGTTCGACTCAATCTACATAAATGGCAGTTATATAATAACATCTTCATATTCACAATAAATAGCAAAAGTCCACCTATCATCAACAAAAAAGAAACATAAACAAACAGAGAAAATTCATTAAGATTTCAAAAGCAAACAATAACAACAACGCTTCTGAAATAATAAATTACTTGCTATCCCTAGTTGGTTAAGCTTGTGGAAAGTCGTCCACCTTTTGGGAAGACCGAAAGTTCATTGCAATATTGCACGGCTGAACCTTTTTGATCGTTTCCTAGGATCTGACAGAACTTTTTACAAAGCTAAGGCCTATGTTATACTCCCGCGGGAGCATCCGCGGTACGTCCGCGGATGGAAGGTGCACTGCGGACGGTCGTCGTCGTCCCGGGGCGGCTAGCGTCGCATTGGAGGCCGTTTCCCGCGCCGATCTTCGCCGGACGACAGCCTTCGGCCCCTGTTTTTTTTTCGTCGTCGTTCCGGGGCGGCTAGCGTCGCAGTGCACCGCGGACGGCTGCCCTCCCGCGGAGTTCGGCGCGGGAAACGCGCTCCGAAGTATAAGGCCTCTGTTATACTCCCGCGGGAGCATCCGCGGAACGTCCACGGACCAATGGTGCACCGCGGAGGCGGGCGTGGCGGGCCGCGACGAGTGGCCCGGCGCGGGGTCCCAACGTGATTTTCGCCCATCCGCGGAAGCTCCGCGGGAGTATAACCGGGGGTCGCCATTATTCGGCACCGGCGGCTGCTGCGCTGCGACCGCGCCGCGCTATGACTCAGGTGCTTCGAGCGCGCGATCCACTGACACACCAATACTCTGACCCGCGAGCTGAGCATTGCAGTATTCTACATTGATAGAACTTGTGCAGGAATGCATGGATTGCAGAGAAATATTACTCATTTCCACCAAACGCTGTCAGAATTATGGCTACTGCCTTTCCTACTGACTGAAGGAGACGTCGAAAACTAGGTGTGAAATGACAGTCCACAGAGCTCCAACTATGGTGGAAAGTATATTGTGTTGAGAAAATAGTTGCAGTAGAATGATTAAGATAATAAGGTAATCTAGCTAGCTCTAGCTAATCACCTTTTTGAAACGTTCTACCGAGTTTGCTCGTACGTGTTAAACATGGGCAACGTCAGCGGATAAGACACGAGCCAGAGTGTGAACGCCTATATTTCTACTAATGAGGGAAGCGTACATCAGGTAATAGTGATATTTGGAGGCGAGATGTGTAGTTCGAATTTCCAAAGGGACGACAGCATCCAAAAATCCCTGGAATAAAAGCCGCGTGTACCGAAGTGGAAGGAAGGAAGTATCGCATGTGTTATAACCCAGTTCAATTCTAAATTTGGGACTCACAAAGACAAGTCTGGTCCTCCATCGCTCCTGAGACGGTGCCTTGCTACGAAACTGGCCGCGGAAGAGTAAAACACTCTTCAGTCGGCTGACTACCGCATGTATGGGATGAATACCCATCAGAATTGGCTTGATAATAGCCCACGAAAGTAAAATGTAACTACCTTGGCCAATCTTAGTTTCAGATAAGGAATATAGATCCACTGTGGCCGAAGCTGCATCCACCGATAAGCATTTCTCAATGTTCTTTGGCGACCTGTTATCCTTTCCTTGTAAGAACGCTAGATTATAACGGAAATCAAATGTTGTTATTGAGTCGAGTTATTATTGCCATTGTGGCAGATGCCGTGCGGCGAACTCGACGCCGCAGTGCGACGCACGCGACGTCGCGGCGCGGCAGCCGCCGGTGCTGAATAATGGCGACCATGTTTTAATGAAGAGTTCATATCAGGCAGTGACCACAGCGAGTTCTTCGATGCAGTTCCTCTTTGGAAGATATCTGTGAAGTCCATAGACCTGCCTGTTTCATAGAGTGCTTCCTTTAAAAGGTCCTGTGTTCACACTGCAAATGACAGCAGAAAATCAAATAAATAGCCACGAACTGCTGCCCACAATTTAATCGAATCGAATTCTACTCCTTTGAGTATTTTTGTCTTTGCTACCCAATTAACGTGGATTTCAATTGTTAAGCTCTTTCTGCCTTGTATTCGAACGGAAACGTACAAGGAATAGGCGTATCTATAATGGAGTTTCTCGCCCTAAATCAACGGTGGTCCATCTTGTCCTTATCTTTCCAATTTCCTCCGAATAAAATTCGTTCTTATCTACCACTTTTCAGAAGTCGATCACTCCGATTTTTTTCTTGAAGCATTTGAAGTATGAGAGGATTTTTTTAGTTGTGGCTGGAACATATATGCGCCGAGCTTTGGTTGCTGCAAGAGACATATTATGATTGTGGAACTGAATAATGAAATATTTAAATAAATTAATATGAAGTTGAATTCCTTCAAAGCTTCGAATTCTGAATGTTCCCTCTCTTGCAGAAAATAAAGATTTTCTAGTGCAGTCTTCGAATGAATACGTGTACGTGTTAAATTTTTTGCCGATTTAAGCAGAAAGTCGTGACACGAAACATTTCATTCTAAACATTCTATAAGTGGGGCGACAACTGGATCTGAAATTGCACTTTATATAAAAATAATTTCAACAGACAACAGGATTTCAAAAATTCCAACAGACAACTGGATCTGAAATTGTACCCTACATAAATAATTTCGAGCGCTAGTCAGTAAAGGTGACATAAATACTTGCTTGCCCTACAAAGATTTTTTGGAGCGCCCTTCGAATCGATCATGGAGGCGAAGCCGAATGCTTAGCTTGTCACAGAAATAAATTTTGTTCTATCCGAAGGAAATGACATAGAGGTAAAACTGTCCTCTATTCCTCTTTAATGCACAGTAAAAAAAATCAAGTCCTGTGGTGGCAGTGAATACGAAAGGGCGGGTCGTATTCAAAATTGTTGCTTTTCAAAGCAATAGAAGGAGATGCCATAAGGGACAAATGATAAAGGACGGCGTTATTCAGTTCCTTTTGTATTGCGCCACGCACTCTATTAGGCTGTCCCACAAGTCCCGCCGTTTTTCCAATGATTCATTGCGGATTTCGCCGGCGGTTTCTTGCATAGCGCTGCACAGCTTTCGAAAGAGAATGATTTGCTCTATCACAACATTTATTGCGTTTCTTTTTTCATCGTGAACTTTCTCATTTTTTAGGTTGTTGAAGTGAAAAGTGAAAAAGTGGCCATCTGCGCAGTGCTTCTCTCCGCTTAGGTTTGAAATTTTTACGTAGTTTTTTAAAGCATTTGAAAGACATTGTTCTGCACTACAAGAATACCTGTTGGTCCTATTTGCTCATTTGGCTTTATTGATTTTTAGGTCATCAAATTGGGACCTCGAAAGGAGAAGATTTATTTTTACCGACAGCTCCTGCTCTGTGGTTGGACTTTTTTGCTTGGTGTTACATGTCGTTCGGTATGTAGAGAATGTCTTGCTCTATGAGAATTTGTATCGCGTTTGTTGGCCGATTTCTATCGAATATCAACAACTGAACAAGGAGAAGGAGTTGTTGGTGAAGATGATATTTCTCTCGTTGGAATTTTGGTGATATTCGACAGAAATCAGTATGAGCCAATAAACGCGACACAAATTCTTATTGGGCAAGACATCCTCTTCCGAACGACATAAAATACCATGCAAGAAAGTCCACCTCAGAGCAGGAGCTGTCGGTAAAAATTGGTACGAAAAAGTCGGATGTCCCAATTTGATTACCTAAAAATCAGTAAAAGACAAATGTGCCAATAGGACCAACACGTATTCTTGTAGTACAGAGCATTGTCTTTCAAACGCTATGAAAAGCTGTGTGAAAAATTCCAAACCTAAGCGGAGAGGACAACTGTGCACATCATGGCCGCTTTTTCACTTTTCACTTTAACGACCTAAAAATTGATAAAATTCAGGATGAAAAAGAAATGCAATGCATTCTCTGGTTCTCTGATAGGGCAAATCATTCTCTTTCGAAAGCTGCATAGCACTATGCAAGAGATCGCCGGCGAAATCCGCAATGAACCGTTGAAAAAACTGCGGGACTTACGGGACAACGTAATACTTCCAAAGAATGTCTTGGAGGCAATTTAAACACGATTTGGCATATACAATAACTTACGGTGGCCAGCCGATGGACAAGCGTTTTATCTCTGTAGACAAATCTGAACCAGACCTTCGACACTGGGAGGATCGTGGCGTGAAACCCGAACAAAGAACTTGGAAGCGAGTGTATGCGACAGACAGCACTTCATCCGACTGCTCTATCTCCACCAAAGACTAGCGTGCTCCTCTTGTCTAGCTGCGTAAGGTCTCGGGCATACTTCCCGTCGTCGCGATAGAATCGCGGCGATGAGCTTTGCAGAGCGAAGCGAATGTGGATTTCTCAGTGCTCGTCGCATCGCTCATTGCTCTGAAAGGGAGCGCGACGGCGATCCACCCAGGACATCGCGATGGCAACGCGGCGATGGAGGTATGCCCCGGGCTAAGGAAACTCTAACGAGACTCGATGCTGGGTTACGTCATGCACCTGCCGTGATCCTCCAAGTAGAGATCGTCGAAGACGGGTACCCTGGCCTTGCCCGACTATCGGCTAAGGCCAAACCGGTGCTGATAATGCAGAGATGCAGCAAAATCGAATTTTGAGGACACTACATAGGTTTGAGCTAAGGTTGCAAGATGAGAAACTGGCCATGAACACAGTTGTCAAGAGTCCTCAGGCTTCACCACAACTACATGAATGGAAGGCTACTGCCAATTGAAAAGCACTCTGGCAAAAACCTCTTCACGAAATGCCATTACTCAAAGGCACTGTTCGTTTTGCGTGTATTACACCTTAGGAAGAGGTGTTGAGCACAATGGGACATCAGCCGCTGAGAATAAATAATTTATTGACGATGTAACAAAGCACTAGATGAGAAGGTGAAGCAACTCCATTCACTAGTATTAGGCGAGGAAATTACCCGAAACACGGCAAAGGCATGTGACACTTCCGAAAATCAGTTCCTAAGAGGTGCACCACATGCGCTGACGATTCTCCGAAGGTGGGGATAACGCGAACAAGTAAACATAATAGACGCCTATTGGCCACAGAGACATGTCGTTGTTGAAGGGCGATCGTGTTTCTTGCTTCTTTGGACCAACTGCATGCCTTCGAAAAGCAGCGATCGCATGGGGCACCGAGGTCCTTCCGCAGGCTCTTGCACGACTCACTGTGGACGTGCAAGTCATCAAATTACGACGCCAGACTTATCCTTCGTCTAGGAGGGCGTGACTAGTTGAGGCTTGATGACCTGGAGGAAGAGACCGTTGATCGGCAAGAGTTGTGCTCTGCCTGGTGCGCGTAGTGTAACGAGAACGGAGCTTCAGGCTGGAACAGAGTTTCACTTTCCGAAGCAATTGCTATAGGCAAGAAAGGAAAGAATGACTTGAGAGCAGCTTCGAACCTACCTTGCACAGTATCACTATCGGGTCTTGTCGAACGTAGCGCAATCGGTAGACGTTCGATCGGCACATGATACACCGAAACTGCTTCTCTTGAGCTTTCGCTGATGCCTGAAACGCACGAAACCTTCCTTGACCGATGTAGACGAGAACATTTTCATCAAGTTGGTAGCTGCAAAGTAACCAAAGGAACGAGGGGCTTACTGTTAGTCGCTGTTTTCTTAAACCCCGAAAGCTAGTATGGATGGATGCGGTTACCGGAAAATGCGTTTGTCTTCTTAAGAAACGCGACAAGTGCAGCTAAAAGGCATTCGGTGGCGTTTTTAGTGGAGTAGTTAACATCTCATTGAGAAGAAAAGATCGAGTGAACGTCCGTCTGTCTCGTATAAAGTCCACAATGCTGATGTCAAAGGTCCATCCATATTTCCGATCAAAACTTCAACGTTGAATTAAACTGTAAGGAGCTAACATTGCCCGCTAATCGGAGATCGCAGTTGTTTGGAGGGAACCTATGCTTTCCAAGTTTTTCGTTTCTTTGAAGGTCCCAAGCCCTGTCTCTACAGGGTGGCTCATAACTCCTGCAACAAAAACCTAGTTGTATAAAAAGCCTAGAAATGCATCAAATTTGGTACAATTTCGAACACTTATTGTCCACACTTTGTAGAATATGGTGGAGCAGTATTATTCATAACGGGCCATTCCTGGCGTGACAAAAGCCTTTAGATCGTATGGGTAGCTCTTCATCCCGCGTCGGAGCGCTTCTTACGGAATTCTATTCCTCATTTGTACAAAGAAGATGTTGCACAATAATTTTTCTACGCTACATGAAGCAGAACTCTTTCTCTGGAATGGCAAATGAACAAAGACCAAAAATCTAAAATTGCAGGAATTCGACAACTGGTCTTTTGTAGGCCCGATCTTCGGCAGATGGACGGGGAACGGCTAGCATTTCTTCTTAACATTAGAATCATCGTTTTACCGGAATGTGTATTTCGCCTTAAAACAACGCGACTGGGTCCAAAAATGGTGTTTTCATTTTGTGCCAACCGAACAAGCATTTTTACTGATTTTCACGCTTTCTTCCTCAAAACGTTGGGTGTGAGGGAAGACATTTTGGAAAATCGTGTAAGTCCAACAACTGCCATGCGTATATCATCATATTCCTCAGAGTTACTATTAAGTGCACTGTTATTTTGACCTTTCTGGGATCGCTCAGCTTCGAGAAAAATGGCCCGTTATGAATAATACTGCTCCAGCATAATCTACACAGTGTGGGCAAATAAAGGATAAAGGATAAAGGACGGCGTTATTCAATCCCTTTTGGGATGCGCCAGCGCATCCTACTTCTACGAGATGTCGCGGAGGCCATATGAATGCGTATTTGGCCATACAATGACTTGCGGTGGCCAGCCGATGAACAAGTCAGCGCTTTGTCTTTCTCGGACACGTCTGATACCAATTCACCGACCCCGGAGGGATGGAAGGCTTTGTTGGCCTGGGCGGAAAATCCGAACCAGGAACCTGGTATCGGGTGCACGCGACCGTCGGCGCCTCCTCCGACTGCGCTACACGCGCCCGGTTGTGTGGGCAAATAATGCTTAAAATTGTGAAAAATTGGTGCATTTCTAGCCTTTTTATACAACTAAGTTTTTGTTGCAAGACTTATGGGCCACCCTGTAGAAGCCGAAAACTCGCTACACACAGCGTAAGCATTCAGTGGCCCAGAAAATGTACGCCACCGCGAAAGGAAGGAGGTGGTCGTGCAGTGCAAATCCTGCTAAATGGAAATGGAGGAGCAAGGAGCTCGATGCCGTCAACTGGCTCCGTTCGCCGAAGCCGGACTTTTTCGAACTAGTTCATTATGTCTCCTTCTGAGCTGGTTGAGGTCTTGACCAACTTGCTGTCAGAAAAGAGGTTTAGAGAGTGCTATTTTCAAAAATCCATCAAACTCACAGCACTGCCTCTCTTGAGAACCTATCTCGCGAGCATTTGAAGGAGTACACCCCCAAGACCCGGCTTTAGGTTCCTCGCTAGTCGAAGTAAGTTGTTAGACTACTGGGTGTACAGATGGATCCATTCGAACTCAACTACAAACGCGAAGGAGTCGCTAACCATGTTAACCACAATTCATTTTGACCGGCGAATGTTCCATCAAGTAGTGAGCATTCCACACGAACCAAACAGGACTGAACCGTGAGAAGCCAGTGAGTCAGTGGGACGCCTATTGGAACCAATTCGACCACCTCGATAGATTGCCATCCAAAGAGGAGCCTTCGCTCGAGTGCAACACTCCCATAAAGGACGAGGGATAAAGGATGGTGCTAATCTCTTTGTAGGATTCCACTTCTACGGAGTATCGTGGATGCAATTTGAATGCGTAATCGATTTATGCAATGAACTGCGGTGCATAAGAAAGTATAACAAGCCCTCTGTGTGGCCAGCTGACGGACACGTCAGTGCTTTATGCTTCAAGATAGGTCTGGTAACAGTTTACCCACCTCGCAGTAATAGAGGGCTTGGTTAGCCTGGGCGGAACTCGAACTATGTTAGGAACCAAGAGTCAAGCGCACGTGACAGCCGCGGCCTCTTTCGGCTACGCTACTACGTACTCCTACGAAGTAGCGGAAAAGTTGTTCATTTAGTTATGCATCCTGCTAGTGGGAAGAGCAGTGACCACTCAAAGGATTTCCTGGACGTAACCGTCGGGCGACTTCCGTAATCGCCAGAACTGCGCGGGGTGCAAGACCGACGGACTTCCTCAGTTCGACGATAAACGATTCTTTGCGTCCTTCGACCATCGGGACCCTGTTCAACTGTATCAGACACGAATGGGGTGAATTAAACGTTGCCTCAAGCAAATAGACCGAACCTCCGAAAAGACAGGTGGGTAGAGCTATCTCTGAAGCCTCGCCGAGAGATCTGCTGGGGCAGTCTTCCTCCGTTTCATCGTCCACAGTTGCATCAAAAAGACATAAGTTTTCCACAGTTGCATCAAAAAGACATAACTTATTTCATTTCAAAGCACCGTCTTCAACCAGTGCTGCTGGTTCGTTGAAACGAACACGCCATCACTCTAAGGAACTGCGCCGGAATTAGTCGGCGCCTTTGAAGCCTTAGAAGTTGGGAAACTTTACAGCAATAAGCAATAAATAATAATTCAATGCAAGACTTCCTAGTAGAGCGATGTGTTGCAACCGTTCAGAAATAGCCAAAAAATGTTATTGCTAATAAGTGATGGTTCGAACAGAAGTCGCCGGTGGCGATCTTCTCATCTACCTCTCATCCTGCTTCTCGATCCCTATCAAAGGAGCTGCATTGCCAACTGGCAAGTGATAGCAAAAACGGTAGTTTCGGGGAAGAACTAATGGCGTCTTCTGGGGGCCACCTTTACGCTACTCACAGTGAGGCAGCTCCCTGCATTTTCCTCTAACCAAAGAACAGGGCAGGATTGCAGAATTGGTCACCGTCGGGTAGTGTGTGCAATTGCGACCTTCCGGCGGTGCTGTGAGCTACTCCCGGAAAGTAACGAAAAAATTGCTGCCTATCAGGAGAGCAGGTCAGTGAATTTCGAAGGAGAACTAAGAAGAAGTAGAGGCCTGACGTCGAGCAGAGAACGACCGATTACCTTGAGCATCAGCGTGGCGCAGAGTCTGCAGCTGATCTTGTGTCCGCAGGGGTAGGCGTGCACGGTGGCGACTCGCGACAGGCAGACGCAGCACGCGTCGTCGTCGCTGCACGACGGTTCTTGCTCCTCGCTGTCCTCAGCCAGGCACTTGTCCACCATACGTTGCTGCAAAATTGGACCCTTCAGTGGCGAGCAGTGACTTGAAGGGATTGGCTTCAGCTACTTGCTTGCTGAACGCAGTCGAATGAGAGGGGCGACGCGATGGGACGGCCAAGGACCCAGTACTTCCAGTCCGCGGGGGAGACTGAGAGGGATTTCCGTACTAATCTCGACAAAAACTCGAGCCAACTAGCTCCGTTAGCTCCACAGAGGAAATAAAATGGATAAAAGGGACGGCGTTAATGAAGCCCTTTTGTAATGCACACCGCACATCTGTGTTCACTTATTTGAGATGCGATGCATACTTCCAACGAATGCTGTCCGTGGTGGCCATTTGAATGCTCATTTAGCCTACACAATAAGGTACGGTGGCAAGCCGATAGACAAGTCAGTGTTTTGCCCTTCGCAGGAAGTTCTGGCACCAACCTTGGGGGGGATCGAAGACTTGCTTGGCCTAGGCAGGAAATCCGAACCAAGAACCTGGAATTTTGTTCACACGACAGTCGGCGCCTTCTCCGACTGCACTATTAGGCGAACATAAGAAAATAGAGGACCACAATAACTAGCTGCGTTGAAATGCATTACGACTTTGCTTCTAGGTATGGTGTAGGTACTCTGAATGGAACAGCTTGTGTGTGCGTTTAGAACAACATTCTAATAATAATCCTAATCCCAATAATCTTATATCTCTAGTAATACTAGTGTTCTGATAACAGGGCTTTATTCTTCTCAAACTAGTCTGGTAGAGTCTGAAATCGACGATCTGGGAGGTACAATAAGAATGCCTGAAGAAATGAATGCCAGCATGGGCTCAAATCGAAAGTAAAACGAATCTGGAGTGTTCGCCGGACCTGCGCCTACTGCCGACCATAGCCATCCGTTAGACATTACACCCGTGTCAACATCGAAATCAGTATAGCTAGTACTGAAACTTCGGTGTGCAATTGCATTCACCTTTGCAAAACCAGCCCAGATGGTACCAGGTAACTGCTCTGATGCGAAGACATGCGTGCACAGAGCGACCAGCAGATGTGTGCACTGTCAACCGAAGTAAGCCTGCTGCGCTAACCAACTTTACCCAAAGCCTTGCTGAAGTCGACTGGTCTCCCAATCTACTATGCGTATGAAGGCTTAGAGAAGCGAAGTGCATATGAAAGCGCTATCTGCCGTACCAATGTCGCGAGAGACACCTACAGTCTGTGAGCAGTTCAGCTTAGAGACAGTATCCTCCGCGCAGGAACATAGGGTCGAGCATTTCAGCAGTTCTCGATTTATGCAGAATTACTTGGGGCATATAATAACTTTATGAAGAGAAGGTTCGAAAATTAAGAAGCAAAAAAGAGATGAAAATTAGGAACAGACGCATTTTGCTTGAATATCATGTAAGGTAATCCATGTTCTGTGACTTCATTGGATGTTTCCCTGCCGCTGAATTATGGCTGTCATTGGGCAGTGGTAGTTACATGAAACTGAAAGACTGCTTCCATGAGGTTAGACAAGTTGCGTCACTCCCCTGCGTCTCACTCTCCCTTCAGCTTTTGAAAGAGTTGCGATTTAAGTAACCGTTGGGCGAGTAAATTTCAATTCTCCTGACTTTTACAGGCTCTGAAGAAGGCGGCTGCATTGAGACGTCTGCCGGATAAAATGTACTTAACATCCCCGGCCCTACAGCTTCACATGAACATGCAGTCATTGTTCAGCAGCAGCTTTACTTGCGTAATTTTAAAGCCAGATGTCCTGCAAGCCTCTAACAATAGACTATAAATATGCAACTCGACGCACGCGTGGCTCACGTACATGTCGTTCGATGTATGGACCCCTGTTGGTTTAGGTTGTACCTCCGCGTGTTCGTTGTAGTACTTCGTTTGCTTCCATACTGTTATATCCTGTATAGGGCTTAGCGGTGGAACAGGATAGAATACGGTACTATTTGAGATGACAGATATCACTTACTAGCTCTTAATTGCAAGCACAGGCTCTACACAGGATCGGAGTGATGTAATGAGCGTAGACATCTATTTCGGGATCAACTCTCGACTGTTTTCAGCATATTGTAACAGTGACAGCTGCAGCCTCATCCCAGCGGCTGAAGGATATAAAAGAACCTCTAGGAATGCTCTGGGGGTTGGTCGTCTTCCTCCGATCGCCGGCCGTGTAGTGTGGGCTCCGGCGCCTCCCCCCTCCTGAGGAGTTCTGCTTCCCTTCCCCCCCCCCCCCCGGCCTTATATTCGTGGCCTTTGTTACCCTCAACATACGTCTATAGTGTTAATAAACTCGTTATGTTATTGCTCTGTTTTGTTATGTAAGGGCCCATGAGGTCGTGTGATCTACACGTGAATAAACCTGAGGGGACAGGTTTACTACAGCGATATGAATTTGTAAGTCCACCGCTGGACTCTGGGAAGTAGCAGCGAAGTCCTCTGGAAAGGACAAACGCTGATTTGCCTACTGCCTGGGCTTCGCGAGTCGCCATACAGACCAAACACATGCGCACCCGAACAACTCTCACGCCGTCTCGCAGAGGTAGGATGCGTGGCGCATCCGAGAAAGGAATCTGTCACAATCGACCTCTACTCTTTGCCCTTCACAGTGACGTCTTGCATAATCGAATATCCTCGATCCATTAGTGCGCTACCTGCCCCAGCAGACTGCTTTGACGGATTTTACCAACGAAGGTAAAAACATTCAGAAAACGTTCATCTACGCGATACCGTTCAGACCTGCTTTGGGAAACCGTAGCTCGCCTAACTGTCAAGCCTAGGATTCACTACACAAAGCCTTCTTTGCCGGGCGCTCTGAGGAGCTTAACTTTTTGTTCCGGTTAAGGCTCGAGCACGTTGGGAGGACACAGCAAGGGCGTGATGCACTGCGTATCTCGCTAAACAATTCACAACTGCGGATCTGTCTCGTTCCTCGCGATTCGAAGAAGCCCGTGGAAATCGGAGGAGCATGGCAATGCGTGGCATTTGCAGCCAGTTCCGGCGTCGTGAAGCGACTAGCCGCTGCCGCAGTCAACATCTCTGCTGCTGCGTATCGGGAACAGAGTGGCGAATCCCCGCTGGATCACATAATCAGCGCATGACGATCGAGCGCAACTCAGCCGTTCCTCTGGCGTGCACTGCTGTCGGGAAATGCATCTCAGCACTCACGAGTAGACTGCAGCCGAGCCGTGCGTGGAGTTCGGCATGGACAATGTGCTCGAAAGATGTCGATCGACTCATGGCTCGGTCAGTCGAATTAATCGTAAATCGCTGTTGTTCGAACACTGCTCAAGCTGACAAGGCAATGCTCAAACATTGTTCATCTCGAAGATCGAGGCCAAGCATAGTTCGAAGATCAATGAATGGCGGCTAGTGTGCAAACCTACCGTAATATTGTCTGCAGAGGTAGGGTCTCTCAGAGCCTTTACCTTTTGTGGAAAAGGAGAAGTGAAATAATTTTGAGCTATCGAAAAAGTCAGCGCGCCTTTTCTGGTAAAAGTAAGGTCCGTGTCCAAGATTCTATGGTGAAATAAAAGGGCAAACAAAAGACAAAAACCGACTGGTTCTCCTGTTATTACGCTGTGCCGTTAAAAATTCCGTTAAAGCGAGAAGCCAGACTTTAACGAAATATCGAAATATCGATTTAACGGAAAATGCCGTTAAATCGTCAAATTCGTTAAATCGTTAACCGTTAAATGCACACCTGTTGTCGACCCACGCGGTCTACTTGCTGCGCTGACAAATATGTTCACCTGATATTAAGAATGTGAGGTGCGAGAACTCACAGTGCTTGATCCGTCGACATCGATTTTCGAGAGTCGTTCACTCGATCTCTCTTTCGAAGGAGTTTATTCGATTGTTCAGTTATTCGAACATTCGAAAAGGCCTGGTTATTCTATTGTTCGACTATTTACAATTCAAAAAGTCGAGTTATCCGATCGTTCGATTATTCGAAAATTTAAAAAATCGATTTATTCTTTTGCTTCATTGTTCGAAATTTTAGAAATCGATTTCGGTCGTTTGTTCGTTCGTTCGAATAAAAAGTCAGAAAGCTCAACTCTACAGGCGGTGAGCACAATAAGCAGCGACTCCGATGGAGTCTTCCATCAACTCAATATGGCACTCGTTATTTTTCGAGAAAAAAGTTTAAGTTTTAGAATTCGATTATTTGGATGGAGACGGACGAGGACCATTGACGAAAACCATCCCTTGAAGGTAAAGAGTGGGAATCAGCGCTGATCAATCCCTCTATGAAGCGTCACGCATTCCGCCTGTGGTCGATGGACAAGTCAGCGTTTCATTCTTCCTCAACGGGACTGGGAAACGGGGCGAGTCTGCCGGCACCGACACGGCTCCGTGCTGCCAGTTCATCAGCAGCCTCGTCTTCGCTGCACCTGACAGCAGCTACCGATCTATGGAACGCGAATTCGACCAAGCCAGCGCCTGCGATGTGCTGCACCTGAAGTCGAGTGCACGTCGGCGTTGCAGTCAGACGGGCGATAACGAGGGGTGCGATCTTTGGCTTAACACCATTTCGACGACAGAGCTGCATTCAAGGCCGATTATGCGAGACGATATGGGAAACGAAAGACATGCTAATTGGCTGCAGACGCTGAGTGCCATATAGTTCCGTGACCGAGCTGTTTTCGTTCGCAGGTCGGGTTCAGAGCACCTGCAGTCGGTCAATGCTCCGGACAGCAACAAGGCGGTTCCTCGTTCGCCGAGACACGACGATGCTGGTCTATGCCGGGCCAAATCTGGGTTGCCAAATCCAAAGCCCGGCCCCTTTTAAGATGGTCAAATTCAGACGAGTTAAGACGCTCAATGTTCTCAACATCAATCATGTCCAGCCAATCCAACAGCTGAGTAAACTTAAACTTAAAAACTTTAACTTATTGGCGAATCAAAGTGTAGCTTTACCGGAATACTTATTTGAATGCTTCGCAGGATAACGAGATCATTGGAAATGCGAGTCCGTTCCTATCTTCTCGAGGAAACTCCCCTTACATCAGAGCTTCTACTCCCAGGTTGAACTAGTTAAATGCTATATACAATCGCCGCTCTACCTCCTGCAGACTGTTGGCTTTCACATCCAATTGAGCGGTGCAGGCAATACAGGGTTCCCGCTTCTGCAGCAGGTGATTTTGTACTGCTCCGACTTCTCCCAAGGTGTCTTCGATCGACCAGAGAGCAAGGCCTTCGCACACTTTTGCGGCGAGCCACCGACGGCGGACGGCGAAAACAATGAGTCATCCCCTCAGCGGCGGCCGCGGGCGCCGCTGATCTTCATGACTCATCGAAAGGCTAGAGCGCAGACAGTCTTCCCGCTCCGCTGGAGCCGCGACGGCAATAATGATTCACATCATTATCACCGCTGCCGCTCCGGCAGCGTCGCTAAAGGCCCCCGCAGACTTTTGCGGCGTCGCCGCTGCCCTATGCTTAACCATAGGGCAGAGACGCAGAGCTCGCCGCCAGCGGCACCGGCGGCACCGGCGGCGTCGCTGGCGGAAATGACTTGAATCATTCCACCCGGCGGTGCCGCTCCAGCGTCTGTCTGTCTGCGCTCTGCGCTCTGCCCTTTCGCGGCGGGATCCAGAGCGGAGGCGGTAGATGCGGGCGCGCAATCGTCATCGGGGCGCGTTATTGTTAAGCACCAGTCGGTCCCGACTAGAAACAGTACAGTACCTCGCCGTCACCGCTCCCACTGATGATGAGTCAAGCCGCTGAGCGGCGCCGCACAGCGGTTTCGCCGTTCGCCGTCGCCGCTCAGCGATTTCGCCCGCCGCTCGCCGCAGAAGTGTGCGGGGCCTTTAGCCTCACACGAATCCAAGGCGTCTCGCAGTTGTCCCATCCCCCCCCCCCCCCTGCCACCCCATTGCCCCTCGTAGGACCGATCTTTGGAGCGGTGACCGCAGAGCGGTCGTCAATCAGCCGGCTGCGGCAGACGACGGGCGCGCGTGCACCGTGTGGCCGCACCGACTCGAGTACGCACAACGCGAGCGGAGGGACGGAGTGTGAGTCACGCTCGTTTTTCGGACGCTGAAAATGTGGCCGTCGCGCTGCGGAATCAATAGACGTGGCTGGCCCTCGTCTAGCCCAGATGTCGGCGATACGAAACCACTGGCGCAGACGGTAACGACGTGCGGAGGCGAAGAGAAAATGGAAGGTCGAAGACATCGGTTCTTTACGAGTCGCAACCCCTACACGTCCCGACCACCAGCACTTCATCAAGGCATCGAAGACCGCAGATGTGCTTCAGAAGCTCCAAGGTACGAATACGCACGGTATTCCACTGAGCCCTCCTACATAAAACTGACTTCGGCATCAGTTGCGGTAGCAGGCGTAGCGGAAACCCGCTTCAGCGTCACACCTCGTCAGCAACCGAGGGGCATTCATATGACAGCTGCGGTTCCGATGCAAGAAGCAGGAAGAGGGGCGAGCAGGTGTTTGTAGATGCGCTCTTCCTTTGTTGCAGTAACGTCTTCACGAGTTTTAGTGCTGCGGTAAAAGTGCGGTCGCCTCGGAGTACTGTGTTCAAACCTCTCCGAACGGATATTTACTTGAGGTGGAAGAATACCGTTTCTACCATCGAGAATGGCTTCCTTTTTCTGAACGCTTCTTGATATAGGCAAAAACCACAACTTCGGCAGAGCGTCTGCTCTCGAAGACTTGATTACAGAAATTCGCCCTCGAACGATGTGAGGGCTGCTTATACAGCTTTTGATCCAGGTACCAGCGCAGAGCTGTACAATTCTAAGCAGATGACACAGGGAAGGTTGTGTGCTCAACATGTGCGCTACGTTGTCACAGTTAGGCACCTCGACGGCTCAACCCATTGCAGAAAAGGGCGAAGGCCTACATAGCGCTTTGCACTTTTAGGAGAAACAGTGCGGAAATTAACCACGAGAAACGAGCATACTGATGGTGAGTTAACCGTGAGCGGAGTACTAGGCAGAAGTGACAGTGACAGTGACAGTGACCCGCAGTGACAGTGCCTGTGGAGGGTCCGAATACAGGAAGGAAACGCAGTCGCCTGGTGCATCAACCCCTCGCCTGTGTCCAGGGGCGTAGCGAAGCCGTGATAAACGGTCCCTTACCACGAAGAGGAGAACGCATCTGCTCCGCCGGACCTCACCACGAACTGGAATAGGGTGGTGGCGCAACGCACGGTGGGCGGGTTCGTACGTTAGGTGTCTTCCTGAGTTACGGTAGCGCGCCGCCGCCCTCGATTACGGTAGCGTGGCGGGTTGTTAAACCCGCGTTGGACAAGGAATAACGGATGAATAGAGTAGACTGTCCGCCGCGAAGCAGGCTTTCTGTAAGTGGAGAGTAAAGACTTTATCGATTCGTATTTGGCCCTTCCTTCTCTTTGATCTTCTAGTTTTCTTATGCTTTGGGAAGCTGAGGGACTCTTGGTGCGGGTTCGCCTTGTAATGCACTTTAACGAAGGCAATGAAGATCGAACTATCCACGTCAACGTGCTAGTAAAGGCTGCACTCAACTAACAAACTATAAAACAGGCAAAGGAAAGCACATAGGAAAGCTGAAAGAGGACATGGCCTGCACGAAACCAATGAAGCCGTCGAAGACTAAGGAAGTGTAGAAAATCAAGGAACTTGATGTGTTGCATCTTTCATCATTTCGTCATTGTAATCGAGGGACCGGCCCAAAACTTACGCAAAAGAAATGGGAAAATGCGAGTTCTCCTCAACTCGCCTCATTTCGTGGCGACATCACGTCCGAGGCGGGGGCGGCACCCGGTCAACCCACGGTAATTGAGCGCGTCCCTCCGCGTTCTACAGTAGCGTAGACACTTAGCGTAAGGCCTATGTTATACTCCCGCGGGAACTTCCGCGGATGGGCGGAAATCGCGTCGGGACCCCGCGCCGGGCCACTCGTCGCGGCCCGCCACGCCCGCCTCCGCCGCGCACCATTGGTCCACGGACGTTCCGTGGATGCTCCCGCGGGAGGATAACAGAGGCCTAAGGCCCCTGTTATACTCCCGCGGGAGCTTCCGCGGATGGGCGGAAATCGCGCCGGGGTCCCCGAGCCGGCCAATCGCCGCGCCCCGTCACGCCCGCGGTCAGCGGTGCACCCTTAGTCCGCGGACGTCCCGCGGATGCTCCCGCGGGAGTATAACAGGGGCCTAAGGCCTCGTTTATACTTCGTCGCGGAGCGACGCGACGCCACGTATAGTGGCCATATTGATTGTGCGACGCGATCGATCAATTTGGCCTCATTGTGTGGCCATCGCGTCGCGTCGCGATGAAGTATAAACGAGGCCTAACGCACCCGCGGTGGGCCAGACAATCGCCTGCACAGATAGCCTCTCTCAGCGCCGCGAATCCAGGAACGCGGAAGTGCACGCGTCAAGGGCGTCTGGCCCGTGCTTGTCAAGTCTTTTTCCCCTCATTGAGACGAGTCGCGCTCGTCGACGGAGAGATAATCTTCCCGACGGGTCTGCCGCGACCGAGAGGAAGCGAACGAGCTGCGAGGGAAGGCGGATATTCTTTGGGCCAGTGTGCAATGATTGCATCTAATCTGCCACTAGAGGATGCCCTGTTCCTCTCACCTAAAGAAGTACCAAGCGTGACTTCGTCGGACCATTCAACAAACCACTCCACTTCCCTAAAGCCAAATTATACTTGCCGACCTGCTTGAACTCCTCTGTTAGCTGAACACGCACTCGGGGGCTTTCACGATCCTAGGATTACTGGGTCAGTCAAAAACTTTTCCTCTAACTTCACGCTGCTACAAGCCGTTCAACGTTAACGTTTTTAATGAAGCAAGAGGCATGTACGCCACTTCCTCCAATAAGACACATTGCAAAAGAAATTCTTGTCGTTGAAGAACTGGAGCCTCGCGCTCCTCTGCTGAGCCACTAAACCAATGACCATCGCTATGCACAACCAAATCTCCATCAGACTCGACGTACGTGTTCCCTTCAAAGATTTGCAGCAATCAGGCCTTGGAACACGAAAAGGGATCTCGATCTGAAAGGTGGCTGACAATTTCCGTATTCTAAAGTACAGTTCGAAAATCTTGCGGGTTTGAAAGCAAGTCACAACTGTGTCTGAAGTACCCGGATATCGCTACGAATGGTCCTCACAATGTGGAAAGAAGGGAAATTTCAGAAGGTTGAGACGGCGGAACTTGTTGCCCGACCTGATGCAACGCAAGACGTAACCGTTAGGGATCGATCAACAGCAGCCGTTCATCCACTGCATCTGTAAATCCGTCTACAGCGAGCTAACGGCGTATCGAGGTCGCTGCTCCAGAATCGCTCATAAATGGTCGCAGTGCAGAACAGCGGCGAGACATCGACCAGAATAGGATCTGCCATCCAGCCCGTTCATGACTATAAAGGTGGACCAGCCTCATCTCGGAAAGCAACGGGCAGCTCTTGGGCCTGCACAATCCCAAGCATCGTCAACAGCGATGCGCAGACCTCTGCAGTCACATGACCTCCACAAAAACGTGCACTGCCTCACACACGCGATGGAAGGCCTGGGATGGGGCGACGTGATCCTTAGAAAGGTCCAGGTTTCAAACACGATGGCGGCGCTGACGCCGCCACTCGAGCTTCATCACTAGGCTGTTGTTAGCAAAACTGTTCCAACTAGGTATGACTTCGACGACGTCAGGTTGGGCAGCCAGCTTTCCGAAATCGCGACCATTTAAATGGTACTGCCGCTCTAATCTGCTCAAATAAAAAGGCACCCCGTGTTCTGATGAACGGGATACCAATTTTAATTTTGAATACATAAAAAATACTGCCGGTTCTACAATTACAAGGAAATCGTAATGGAGAGCTGAGATTGGAACTCGATGCTTCAATTCCTTCTACGATGCATCGCGAACTTAAAACTTTGGAGTGATCGACAACACAGTAGTATGACGCAATAGAAGAAAAATGGCTACCCTCGTACTTATGGTACACCATTTAATCTTGTTCAAAATAGGTCTGCTGGGGGTAATCTGCTATGGGAAGAACGAATATCATAGTCGTTTTTTGCGTAAATGCCTTATAAGCCCGTTATATTAAGTTCGAATTGCTTAAGGCCTTGTGAAATAGCGCGCGCTGACAAGAGACGCAGTTACTCCGTCTCCTATCGATGCGCACTATTTCGCCGCCCCTAGGCTGCAGCAGAGGTTAGCCAGGGCAGTAGCCTTGAAATCTCGAGAAGCCTTGAAAGCTCTGTTCTGTGCTCTCCTCCGCGTCAGCGGAGGAGAGCACATAATTGGACGGAGGGACTTCGGGATGTGGGCACACTAGCGCACCTGTGTTAAAATTGCCTACATCCTGGAGTTCCCTCCATTGACCGAAACGGAAGCAAATAAGACGCGGATCTGTAATCGAAAAGAGGAGATAGGACTGCACTGCACGCCACGGCATGCTGTGACCCCCTCCCCCCCCCCCCCCCCCGGGGCCCGGGGGAGACGTCGCGAGTGCGTGCTGGTAGGAGGCAGAGTCTCTGTGTCTCTTACCAGCGCGCGCTATTTCGCAAGGCCTTAGGTAATTCGAACTTAATATAACGGGCTTGTAAGGCATTTCCGCAGAAAGCGACTATGGTATTCGTTCTTCCCATGGCAGCTTACCCCTAGCAGACCTATTTTGAATAGGATTAAGTGGGGTACCATAAGTACGATAGTACCAAAAAATGTATGAATGTGCGGAGGAACACAAAAATGAGTAAGAAAGAGAGGAGACCCAGCAAGTGTCCGAGAAGGGCCTGAGCTTTCACAGAGTCACAACGTGACTACAGCAAGCTATAATCGGTACAGAGAGGCTTTGACGAGAAGTGGCTGCTCACCCTTTAGCACTAAATGAGATAGCTAATACAAGAGGCAGCGGAACACCTCGACTCCAAAGGAAGCAGCCGCAGGTCAGAATCCCGTCAGGAACTTCTTGCCCGAGCCTGGCCCCGCTCTACTTCGCCTCACTTGCGCTCCTCACCTGAGGGGTGCACAATGGGCAATCGTTGTCGGTACCTCATAGTTGGTTGAGGAGCCGACCAACGTCACAGATTCAGGCGTAGGTGGCACAATCGGTAAGGCCGCGGGCATACTTCCATCTCCGCGATGCTATCGCGGTGCTCAGCTCATGACGATTTCACCGCGAGCGGCCGAATATCAAAGGAAACTTCGCCGCGGCTGCCGCAATAGTGGCAGCCGGCATGCGCTTCCCGCGCCCATCGCGGGCATGCATACTTTTTCGCGCCGCACGCGGTCTTTGGCCTATGTTATACCACCGCGGGAGCATCCGCGGATGGGCGGAAATCGCGCCGGGACCCCGCGCCCAGCCGCTCGTCCCGCCACGCCCGCCGTCCGCGGATCGCCGCACCAGATGACGAGAGGGGTGTTAAGGCCCCCGCAGACTTCTGCTGCCGGCGGTGGGCGGCGGACGGCGAAATCGATGAATCACGCCGCTCAACGCCGGCTGCCGGCCGGCCAGCGGCGACGGCGAGGTACTGTAGTCTTTCTAGTTGGGATCGACTGGTGACGAGCCCGTTTCCGCTCTAGATCCCCGCCGCGAAAGGGCAGAGCGCAGACACACTCTACCGGCGCCGCTGGAGTGGCGCCGTCTTGTATGATTCAAATCATTTTTGGCGGTGCCGCTCCAGCGGCGCCGCTGGGCTCGCCGCTGGCGGCGAGCTCTGCGTCCCTGCCCTATGAAGGCAGCGGCAACGCCGCAGAAGTCTACGGGGGCCTTTATACTTCCCGCCCGCGGTGCAGTGCGGAAGGCTGTCTTCCCACAGAGTCGGGCGCCAAAAACGCGCTCCAATGCGACGCTAGCCGCCTCGGTTTGTCGACGACCGTTCGCGGACATCCCGCGGATGCTCCCGCGGGAGTATAACATAGACCTTAAGGCCCCCGCAGACTTCTGCGACGTTGCCGCTGCCCTATCCTTCATCACATCGGCTCGGCGAGCGGCGAACTCTGCATGGCCGCGGCGTTGCCGCAGAAGTGTTTGGGGGCCTGTACACCCGCCGCCCCTGCGAGGGGGAGGGGAGGGGGGGGGGGGTGGCGTCAGGAGGTACACCGTTGTTCCGCGGACCGGAAACTTTTGTTTTGTGTGTTAAACGTTTTGTAAGGCAGTCGTTAGGCTCTCGGTGAAGCCTAGGGAGTTGGGGGTGGGTGAGCAAGGGGGATGAGAGGAAGACCGCACGCCCCTAGCAGCGGAAGGTGTACCTCCTGACCGTCATCGAGAACTCCACATCATCTCGCGTCGCTCTGCAGAACTCATCGCGGCGACGGGAAGTATGCACGAGACCTAGGACGCGTTGGTCTCGTTCGCTGACAGAAACCGCTAGTCGAATTGAGGTCGGCGTCGCGCTCAGGACAGCATGAGTTCTACTCGCGCGGACTGGGAGAAATGGTGGCAGGCGGATGCGAGATGAAGAGGGTGACATGCCGCTAGACCACGGAATGCCGCTCATTAATGCATCGAACACGTCACACACGTAAAACAGGAGGCGTGGCGAATTCCAAAGCAGGTTATTCTTTTCAACCGCTATACTTGACTACTTGAAACGGACCTCACATTCTGAGCACTTTCCACTCGTACGCCGCAAACGTACGTCTCTCAAGCCGTTCAGATCCCAAACACTGACATAAACTGTTAGTATCGAAAATATTATAACCGTTTCTTCACCAATAATCTACAGCTACTAGAACGAAGAACTGTTGCCGTGGTAAGTTCCTCTGCTATCTAATTCGGAAGAGGCCGGAATTCCTCGACTGTTGCAAATAGCGTAGGGAGGCGGCCGCTGGTCACACGTTCCCGCTCTTGTTGCTGTGGAGTGAATGTCTGGTGAACCTGAGCTCCCGAGTAAATGGATGGAGCCCTGGTTCACGAGGTGGAATGCACGCCAGTGCGAAGAGCGGATTGGAAGTAGGCCCGGGAGTGGGGACCGGGTCTTCGACTGCGTCAGACAAGCGAGTAGACGACCAAGCGAAGCCGCGAGCAGGCGGAAGCGCTCACAATGGTGGTCAGGATCGGCGGCTCGTCGGCGTCCCGGGCGACCCTCGATGGGCTCTTGGTGCGCGGCCGCGGGGCGACGGACCGCGCCCGACTCCGCAGCGTGTCAACCAAGGTGCGCAGCATCGGCCGCCGGACGGTCCCGCGACTCGGAGCGAACTGCCGCCTAGACGACCACGGCGACGGCGGCGACGGCGGCCGCGCGCGGCCAGACGGCCGGCGGCCGCTGCGTGTCTCGCGTCTCGGCCACGCCCCGTGGCCGCGCCTCCGTGTCTGGCGCGCTCTCCGCTCGGCCCGCACCGCGCCGCGCCTCCGGCGTCCGCCGCGCTCTCTCCTAGCGCCTCTCGCGGCTGGCCTCTCGCGCACGTCATCCGCGCGCTCGACGTCACGTCGCCGTCTGCTCGCCGGTGCGGCTGGTCGCTCTGGACGGGCGCCGCCCCGGGGGGCCATCGCTGATGACGCCTCCCTCCCCCACAAAGCAGGGCGAGGCAGGGGAGCCACCGTCTCAGCATGCACTGCTCCCCTCCGTCGCTCTGCCGTACCATACCCAACTTCCCGGTAGTGTCGTGTATAGCTCTGCTCGAACGACCTGTTCGAATAGGTGGTACTCCAGCGAGTTTCATTCGAATTCGATTATTCAAAAAATCGCGCTTCACCAATACGCGGCGAGCAGCACCAGCACACTTTTCATCTACGAGTTTGCGAGGCGGTGACGCCGCAGCAGATTCCGCCGGCGCAATAATGGTTCCGACCAGGGGTGTGCGTAAATGAAATCCGAAATTTCGTAAATCGTAAATCGTAAGAAGTGCCTGACTTATAATTCATCTAGGATCTATCCTAGTCCGGGGGCCATATAATTAAAAAGTAGGTGACGAAATGAATTGAGACTTACCGAGCGGCCCCTGGGGAATAAGATGAAACCTAAAAGAAGCCAAAAAAGTGAAAGAATAAACAAAAAATAAAATCGCCGCGGTTTTACAACCGACTCGGCGGGCAAAGAGCGACGGAATGGAGGCATGCCGCGTGCCTACCGCCGGCTGACATGTTATAACCAGGATCTAACATGGTGAGAAGGGCGCATGAAGCCGCACGCCGCGTGCTGACCGCGGCCTGACATGCTATAAACAGGATCTAACACGGTGAGGAGGGCACACAACCTTGCCTGCTTTCAACCGCAATAAATGTTTTTTTTTTCGTTTTTTCTTTGTGACTTTTCTTGTTAAGGTCCCATGTTGCTTTGTGGGAGCCGCTCGGTAAGTTTCAAGTGGATTTCTTACATATAATCATTTTTAGTTACGTGGCCCCCCCCGGACTAGGATAGATCCTTCATCTAATTTCCTTGTTTTTTCTGTTGTGTTAAAGCTAATAAAAGCTATGTTTTGTTGAGACGTTTTCAGCTCGAGCTGGACACTTTTCTAATTAAGATGGAAGCCATTAAAATCAACTAGCACCTTTTAAATGAAGCTGGACAAGTTTTTGGAGAACCAAAATAAACCGCTTGTTCAAAAACGCTATCTTAAAATGCGCCTATACAGGGTGCCCGAATAAAAAGCTTACACTGCTTGGACGATCAAAATATTTATCATTCTACTAGCCACTGGCTTGCATATAAAACTACTAGACGTTCAGCGGCCTCGCGGCCTCCAAACGTCTGGTTGGGTGCTTCGCCCCCAAACCCCGAGTATAGAACACCCGGCCGTGTTCTTTTCTTCTTTTGGCCCTCTTACTTTTATTTCATTCTCCGAAGTACATGTTCTACTAAGTCCTGAGGAACAGAATGTAAGAGTCTCAATCCAAAGTGCTTAGTCTGCGGAAGCATAGATGAAACCAATGGGTGTCGGTAGACCGCTCGATACCGTTACCTGTCCGACAGCAATCATGTTCCTCCGATAACTTTAACCATTCTCCTTACCCTCACTCTCAACCCCGCCAGTACCACTTACACTTGTGCCGAAGTGAAATAAAAAAAAAAATAAAGGCGTAGTGAGAGTGAAGTACGCGCACACTTGTCGAACGAAGCCTTTAAAAAGTTTTCTCACGAATGCTGTGCAAAGTATGATCTGTGGAACGACTTCTGGGTCTGGACGCACGTTGTACTACGTCTAAGTCATGTGTTCTGAATCCGGACGCATGTTGATATCGTCTGTGATAAATATGCTAAGCCCCAACGTACGTGTAACGACGTCAGCAGCACGTCTTCTGAAGCCTGATACCCGTTGGACGATACTGATAAAAAATCATGGTCCGCCCTTACTGGTCTCCTTCACTGGACCCCCTCCTTCAGTGGTCCCATCTCCACTGGTCCCCTTTACCGTCTCTCACCCCCCCCCCTTATACTGGTCCCCTCTCCATTGGGCCTCTTTCCCCACTCGCCCCCCCCCGTTACTAGTTCCACCTTTGCTGGTCTCTCCTTTTCTGGTTCCTTTTACTGATCCTCTCTTCAGTGGTCCCTTCTCCCCTCGTTACCGGTCCCCCCTCCACCGGACCCTCCCCTGCAGTGGTCCCTCTTATGGGCCCCCTCTTCCCCGCTCCCCACCCGTTACCGTTCCCCCTCTCTGGACCCTCCCCTGCAGTGGTTCCCTTTAGTAGTCCCCTCTTCACTGGTCCTCCTTCTTTCCATTCCCCCCATTATTGGACCCTCCCCTGCAGTGGTCCCCCTTATGGTCCCCTCTTCACTGGTCCTCCTTCTTTCCATTCCCCCCCCCCATTGCTGCACCCTCCCCCTGCAGTGTTCCCTCTTGGTGGTCCCCTCTTCACTGTTCCCTCCTCCCCGCTCCCCACCCGTTACCGGTCCCCCTCACTGGATCCTCCCCTGCAGTGGTCCCCTTTAGTGGTCCCCTATTCACTGGTCCTCCTTCTTTCCATTCCCCTTCACCCCTCCCCTGGACCCTCCTTTGCCGGTCCCCCATTACTGATCCTCCTTCACTGGTCACCCATCGGTGACACGTCGTCTGAATCCGGACACCATTTGGGCGACATCGGTGACAGCTCTTCTGAACCTAGACACCCACAGCACGACATGGGTGACACAACTCCTCCCCGGACGCTTGTCGAGCGACGTCGGTAACACGTCTTTTCAACCGTTCATCCTTTGCGCGACATCGGTGACACGTCGTCTGAATCCGGACACCACTTGGGCGACATCGGTGACAGCTCTTCTGAACCTAGACACCCACTGCGCGACATGGGTGACACAACTCCTGAACCCGGACGCCTGTCGAGCGACGTCGGTGAGATGTCTTCTCAACCCAGACGCCCTTTGCGTGACATCGGCGACACGTCTTCTGATGCACGCGATACCTCGTCTCAACCCGGACGCCTGTTACTCGACGTCTATGAAAAGCTAGATGGACCGACGGAAGGACGGATGGACAGACGGACGGACAGACGGAAGGACAGACACAACCGCTTACTCTTTTATATATAGTAGGATGACTTTGTAGAAACAACCACAACAACTCCAAATAAACCAACAAAAACCATTCCATCCAAAACCAACGAAAAAATTGATCACTGGCCAACTCGACGAAAACAGTTTTTGCACAAATAGTCCAAGTATCTCCTACTGAGGGCTGTAGGCGCATGGCACATTTCTATGGTATGACACACCTAAAGTTCCAAGCCTTCTCACATTTTGAATTGTACAACAGCATTTTTGTAGCAGACGGGAAGGAATTGAGTGACGATTGAAAGAGTGATCACATTTTTGGACACTCATCATAGTCGAATTTTTAACTTAAAATTATAAAAGAAGATATTTGTGTGGCATTCTTTAGAAGCAATGTAGAGAAGCAAGATGCAGCTTAAATTGAAAGCGGTTTAACTTATTCGTACAAGGTGCATTTTAAACATATAGGGGAAACACATGGTGAAGAAGTCGGAGGAGGATGGCTATCGCGTGCTCCAGAATAGGAGTTCTTGATTAGAATCCTACCACGGGCAGTCAAGTCTCCTATACCTGCTGGGTTGTGAATTGGTAGCTGATTTGTCTGGGAAGGATAAAGCACTGACCTCTACATCGGCGGCAACCGCAATTCATTCTATAGGGCAAGTCCACACTCAAATGACCTCTACGACATCCCACAGAGGTAGAAAGAATGGATGGCGCATCTCAAACAGGGACTGGTTAACGTCATGCTTTGTCCTTTATCATTTTTGAAGGCAACCACAACTTCTGGAATGAAAAATCGTCGTTCGACGATACCAGGCAATTACTTTCGGCGTTTACTTCGCTCGCAGGTTTGCTTGCACTTGTTAAATTTCGCAAGCTACAAAATATTGCTTCTTCTCCTCCTTAGCGTTTAGTCCCGCGCAGTCGCAGGGTCCGCTGTAGCCGAGTTAGCCCAGTGGTTAGTAGTGTAGTTTCATGCACAAACGGTCACAGGCTCGACTCCCGGCTCCGGGACGCCATGCCCTACAAAAATTGCAAAAACGGCAACGGTTCCAGCGTCAGACCCAGGTTGTCGGGGCGGCTGAAGGAGAAACCTTATCACAAAACTACAAAATATTGCATTACCAATTAATGACTGCTTGCATTCGCCAGTCCTGCTTTCCACTACCTTTGTAACAAACGCTATCGTATCTTTGCCCATTCTTTAGCATTCTGAACGGATCGCGTAGGGAGAACACAACAGCCCCAATCAAACCACTGAAAACGAGACCAAAAGCAACAAACTTTTTCACTTTTATCATGAAAATGTCAGGCGTTTTGCTTGAGGTGCACCTCAAATGTGAACACACTCTGCGCCATAACGTGCAGTGATAATCAGATTGAAACAAACATTGATTGTTTCACTCTTTCCAACAATTTAGCTGTTATTCCACAGCCTCCAATCAAGTCCAATATTCTTTGATGGCTTTGCATGAATTCTACTCGTGTGCATTGGAAAGAGTCGTCTATGTGGTGAACAAGTGAAAAAGTTACAAGTTGTCTAGGCGGTGGTTGCAGCATAGAATATCGTTCAGCAAATGATCATCTCCATTCCAGTGCAGGGAGAATGTTCATGTTTTTCTGTGGACAGAAACGAATTGTTTTCAGTCCATTCGAATGTGAGGTGTTGTGCTAGAGTAGAAGGGTAGTTTCATGCACAGAAAAACCGAACTGGCCAGAAAAATGGGCTAGCCCAGTTCCATTGCCAGGAATTAACTATAGCGACCTATTCACAATGCAGCGTTGTTCTTTCACAGCGCCACAGCAGATCATAAGAAAGTAAATAGCAAATAGCAACGAGCTGTGAGGAAAGTCTTTAAAAGTGGTTACATCGTCATAATCCGAATTATATCACGTTATGTGAACATTTCTCATCCGTGGATCGAAGATCACATTTACGAAAATTTACGATTTACGACCCAAAATGTCGTAAATCGTAAATCATAAAAAATTTGCCAAAAATCACCGTAAATCGTAAAATCGTAAAATCGTAAATCGTAAATCGTAATTACGCACACCCCTAATCTGCCGCCGATAGAGCCTGTCTGCACTCTAGGCGATCGTGGCAGGGATCTGGTATGGAAACGGACGCGACCCTTAAACTCAGCCGCAGCCGCGTGATTAATGTCGATAGGGCACGTAATATCCATCGGGCGTATTACCGCCTACGGTGATCCTCAGATCCATCAGGTCAGAGCAACTTGTACCGTACCTGCTTCGACGCCACAACCAGGCAGTGTATGTGATGACGCCATCGCCTTGGACCTACGCGTCACCTTTAATGAGGCTTTCACCTGCGGTGGAGTGGCGTTCTACCGCCGTCCTTTAAACAGAGGTGTGGCAAATGTCTGCATCTCCACTATCTCGTAGGGCAGCCACTGGACTCTCGAGCAAGCCCAGGGGTTGGGGGTGGGCGGGCCAGGGGAACGAGGGGGTAGAACGCTCGTCCTCTTCATCTGCAGATTCGGAGGGACGACGCCTCTCCAACAAATCTTACCTGTCCACTATTCTGTTATCCGTTCCTATTTCCATCTACTGAGCCACCCATTGTGGCGAAAATAGGACCATCGTTCTCCGCGTCTCAAGCATTCCATACATTTTGGTGCATCGGCCTAGTAAGCCAACTTACTCCTGCGTAAAAGAGTTATATCTTCGATCTGTGCAGAAGAGACAAAGTTCTATCAGAAATTAAAGCCGGTCGAATTCAAGACCGCAAATTCCTTAATTGGCAAAGGCTGCTGCACACTGTACCTGGAACAACCTTCTGGGAGTCAGAAATCAAAGTCTTCCGTACTCCGTACCTGAAGCAAATATTCTGCAAGTCAAAAAGAAAGTCTCCCGTAGGTCAAAAATAAATGGAACAAGCCTTCTGGTAGCCTGAAAAAATGCTTACTTCAAAAGGAACCAACCTTTCAGAAATTTTTGAAAAATATGAAAAGCTGAAAAATAAATAGAGGCACTTCGTTCTCAATGAATAGAGATAAGGGAAGATCCAGAACTCTCAGAGATATAGGCCTAAGCCATGAAGGTTATAACCAAGGATGCACGGAATTTCCGCTTCCGTGTTCCAAACTCCGGTTTCCGGTCGGATTTCAGCCCTTCCGTTTCCTTCAGTGTTGCTTTGGACCTGAAGGCGGAAAGGGGACAGAATCATGAACCATGACATGACTCATGGATCAACGTAGATTGTTTGGCCATTATCCGCCCCTCTTGAGCCTAATCGGAGGACAGGTGAAGAAAAAAACCTTGGCATGACGATTGTATGGCGGTTTACCTTATGCAATGGATGTAGGGAGGAGTACAGCGGGGAAACGGATAGACCCCTATGTATAAGGATTGAAGAGCATTTGGATGGCCTCCGAAAAGGCAACGTCCTGACTCCCTCGGGGAACACAGAAACAACACAGCCATGCGGGCGTGATGCTGCAGGTGTCCACGTCCATCTTGGCCCGGGAAAGTGACGTATCGGCACGCAGGATACTCGAGGCGCTCTGGATCACAGCCAGGAATCCTGGAGTCACCCGGAAGGAGGAGCGGCTAACGGTAATCCAAGAAATAGCGCCCCTCTTAGATCTCTGCGGGTTTCGATCTACCTAGTCTGACCTGCTGGGGTAATTAAGTCGGGTGGTCCCAGGCTGAAGCTCACTCACCCTCGTCACTTCCAGCTACGGGTGAGCGGTGGTTCTCGTGGGCAACCACCTGTCAGTTCAGTCGTACTCTGAAACTCCCATCTCTGAGCCTGTCTCTATTTTTTCTAAGAAGATCACTCTGTAGGATGGAATGATGTTTGGGCGAATGGCGTCGTGGATATTTCCGACTTTTCCCGGCTCCGAAGAAGGCCAGGCTGCCGAAACGTCAGTCGAACAAAGCCGTTAACAGTCTTGGTCGATAGCTTATAAAGAACACATCATAAGAAGAAGAACAGCTGTGCGTCGTCTCCTTTACACTTGCTTCCGGAAGGATCGTGGATCACTGTTCTGATGTGGGAACTGAGTGATACCAAACGGAGTTCTTATTGGATGGGATTCAGGGTTCTGATAATTACCAGAGCGTGTGTTGACGACTGCTAGCGCCAAAACATAGGCTAGCTCTCTAGTCGATAGTGTACATGTCCCAAAATTGCACCTGCAGCTTGGTTGTTCACAAAATTCATAACTACTACATGTCTCATTTGAAGGATGGACAAACGTCGCTCCGGCTACTCACCCAGTGAACTACAATGTTCACTTAATCTGCGGTGTGAAGCAGTCTCTCAATTTACCTACGATTATTCATTGAACTTTCAAGCAGAACTACTGCATCAAAAAACATCCGGCTGGAGTCACGTGCATGGACTGCATCCGAAACGATGTCATTCGGCAGAAGTACGGTGTCGCGCCGACAGCTGACAAGATGCGCGAAGCTCGCTTGCGATGGTTCGGCCACGTTTTGCGTGGAAAGGAGGACAGCGTCCGCAAGATAGGCCTTGAGTTCGAGGTAGTAGGAAAACGGCCTAGAGAGCGTCCGAAGCAGCGCTGGGCTATACACTACATATGGACTTGAAGGTTGCTGGTGTCCACCCTGATCTAGCGCTGGATCAGGAAAGATGGCGTCATGACCAGAATGGCGGACCCCGCCACGAAGCGGGACAGACGCTGAAGAAGATGAAAAAGAAGATACTAAATCTTTAGTCTGCTAGAAATTAGGTGTTGCAAAGAGCATTTCTGCGTCAACCTGAAAACTTTCAGCCTTCAGCTATGCGTAGACAGGCCATTTATTAGCAAAGGTATTCTCGGAGAACGAGGCGAGCTAGGAATAAAAATTTTGGCGCAGCCAGTAATACTCAGCGAATCTCCGCACAGCTTTAAAGTATGTTGCGAGAGTGTATCTACAAACTCAAGCAATGGAATTGAAACATGCAAACAGTGGTCAATGAGCCTTCATGGTGTTCGCTCCTCATTGGCTACTAATAGGTAAAATCCGTCATTTATAAACCATTCTTTTTTGGGGTCGTCTCTTTAGCCCAATTTTTGAAGAACCCGAGCATCTATTTTTCACAGAAATGCTCGCAGTATTGTGATTATTGATGTAATCGTTGGGGCGTTAGCTGTGAAAGGGAGCTGATGAGTAATTTTGCATTCCTCATATGTCGAGATTCGTACGATCTATGAGTTAAGATTTACAATTTACTGATTGTATTGAGTTTGGATTTAATTAAAGTTTTAATAAACGCTTGCAGGTTGAACCGTTTGTCCGCGACCACATTTCTAGTCATGCAAAAGCGCTTGCTACTGGGAAAATGAACCTTTTGGTAAGATAATTAGCTCGTATGACAATTTCGAAATTTCCTATTTTCTGGGAGAGTTTTCGACATTTCCGCCCAGCCCGGGTGCTGAGGTATCGTCTTTCCACCCCAATCAACGGTGGGTCACCCAACTCAATGAGCTCTTCGAGATGTTGCGCAAGTGGTACCGTATAACTTCCCGCAAAACACAGGGGGGGGTATCCAAGCCAATGAGGGCAAGACGAGGCGGTTCTTGCTCCTTCCAGTGTGCTTCTTACAGAGGATGGACGTCGTGCATGGTTGATGCAACGGTTCCACATCCCACAACGAAACAGCACTGATTGTGGAGAAGCTGGACGATATCACGAATACGTTCGTCAGCATTTCGCTCAAAGATTTTCATGGTGTGCGAAAGAAAGTGAGCTAGACGATAACTAACACCATCCGCACTGCCGCTCCTCGAGAGGAATATCCGCACTTCCTGGCAACTCAGCAGGGCGCTCTCCGAACGACATCCACAGCTGCAGCCCAGAAACGTATACAGAAGAAAGAAACAGCAGCATTATTAAATACCCCATTTGAATTTTCCATGAAGTAGTCACGCCGTCGTTTTACATCCTCCTATGATCCATCTGAAGATGACCTTCATCGTCAGTAATACCAAGGATTTCGTCAAGATATCCTACCTGGGGAGTCGGCAAAGATGTCGTTCACCATTGCACGTCCCACACTACCAAATCGGTGGGTTGAGCAGCTCCAGCAGCGACCACAACCTTCATTGCGTCGTCCCTCCTTGACAGTGCCGCCAGCTATGGTCTAATGGCCATCGAGAAATTCGTGGCACAGTGGTCTCTTTTCTAGGACCTTCTCTTTTACTTCATCTTCCATGGCTACGTCTAGGCTGCCAACGCCATCTAGGTTTTGCTGCCAAGTTCGAAATGTGCAGCCCTGTCGAATAGTCGCGAGTATCAACAACCGATTTTGAAAAATTTGCTTTCAATTGTTTTCCTTGCTGTCAACACCCACTGCTTGATTCTCTTTGCAGCACGCTGTTCTACCTGTTTTTATCTCAGAGTGTTCAATCTCAGACCAGCAGACAGTGCTAGGTTGGGTCTTATTTGTACCGCGTGCTCTTAATCGCGATGTACACAAAGAACAATCTGTGTGTTAGGGTTGCCGCTGTAAAACGAGTTGCTGTTGGGAAGTGACTTCCAAAATTTGTGTTCATGTTGGTGAGACCGATGAGTCGGCATGAATCTCCATCTACGTTGTATGGCTCGTACAGGGAAATCGGCAATGACCACTGTTACGCCTTTTCGCAGCTCCAACCCGGCCATTACGGTCACTTGCAACAGTAGCCACCCCTTGTAACGGCAGCACGTGCGCAGTCGTCTTGTCAAGCAGGGGCAGTGCATCCTTACCTCGCTCGTCCTTCCCTCACATAAGAGGAATAACACAGTAAGCTGTTACAACGATGTTTTGTTGCACGCGGAAGGAAGGACTCCCCTATGTTCGGCATCTCGCTAGAACTGTCGGCTCACCCTCTTCATCCTTTTCTATGGGTGCTGCCCTAAGAAAACTGCCATAACTGTTTGCGTTGGCGTGACCTCGCCTAATAGAAAGAGGCCACGCCTGTGTCTGTAAGATTGAGCTCATATCTATTATTTCTACCATTGACCACTACGGTCCTTCCAATAAACCTTTTGACGAGCCAACATACTCCTAGTGTACGTCAGAGCGCCACCATACGATCTTAACCAGGACATTTCTGGTGCATCTGCTAAATCTAGCGAAGAAGCTGGCGTTGTCTAACTTGTTCTTCTCGAGGCAACTAGCTTGCTGGACACTATGCGAGAGCAGGTTGGGATTTTTCCGTAACTTGGTGCTAATACGCCCTAAATTATGAGCCCTGCCCAACAGCAGATGCGCAAGAGGTTGGCCTAGCCAGTCCTTGAAGCTAAGCTCTAAATATCGTGCCTTGCTCTACCGCAACTGCACAAGAGATTCGGTTAACGAAATCTTGGGTCTCTTACAGCACTAAATTTTATTTATTTATTTATTTATTTATTTATTATCCAATTTTGTTCAAATAAAACAGAATAGCCAAGGATATATTCCGCTCTTCTTCCACAAGGAAGCGATACTGGATAGCGCAGGAACCACTAAAGAGGTTTTCGACAAGTATACCATCAGTAAAACTACCAGAGTTGAATGGAAACCCAGAAGTGTTTGCTGAGTACTGGGCGGTATTCGAAACGCTAGTACACGACAATAGTGAGATCTCCACTATTGAAAAAATTGCTCAAAGAAAGCCTCAAAGGTCCAGCGAAGGAGGTGATTAGAGGTATAAAACCCATACCCGGTAATTATCCGTGGATGGGGATACCGTAACCAAGAGGTTTGGCAACAAACCAACAAACAGGTCAACGGTTTATGCAGAAACTCTTCGATTTGCGACCTGCGTCAAAGCAAGGACATAGTTGCCAAGAATGCCCTGACACAATAAAAACCCTAGTCAACCAAATGATATCAGCTGGTACGACATTCGGGACACGTGCGATCCCACGTGGAGTGAAACTATACTACAGAAGTTTTAACACATTTGCTTAGGCCTGGAGCGGCTGGTAGAGAGGCTATATGTTGTTACAGGATGCTTTATTGCGATCAAAACTCTTGCGCCAGGCAGGACTCGAACCCGCATCTCCTGCTTTCCGGACAGCGATGTTCGCCTTACACCACCCCGTATCACGAGTGGCTGCTGACAGACCTCGAGATCACCAATTGCCACAAATCCTAGTTGGAATAGACCGCTATTATTATCTAGTAGTTTCGAGTACGACCGATACACAAACTCTATCAGGTCTACATATTGCAAAAGCAGTATTCGGTCCAACCATCTATGGACGCGGTATCATAGATACAACCGATTCCACAGACATGTCGCATTGAATGACATCTGTATTGGAGATTTCAGATAGTGATAACATCCAAAGAATGTAAGAACTAGAAAGTCCAGGTATCGAACCAATGAAGAATACGAAAGACACTCTAGCACACAAGAGCACTTTAAACTATTTCGAGGAGTACTCCTCATTGATTACCTTTGCTAATGGGTATATCACGGAGCCGTTCCCGCTTAAGGACAGCGTAAGTGACCTGACCGACAACTACGGGGTAGTAGTCAAAAGACTCGTCGCACTGCAGAAACATCTGCAGGCGAATACTGCACAACAACAGTGGTACTCCAAGATGATCATGAAAGTCAAGGTGTGATCGAAAGCTCATACGACTTTGATACAAATGCCGTTGGCAAACACTACATGCCGCATTTAGGCGTTTGCCGAGAAACAAAGAGAACACCTCTCCGGCCGGATTATGTTTGACGAATCGTTAAAAAAGAGCAGTCTCTTAACGACGTTATTCATAGAGAGGAGTCGTTTGTCAACAAAATCCACGACATACTAATCGCAAGTCGTTTAACTGTGTGATATGGAAGCGTTTACACAAATTCGCATACCTGTTCATCAGAAGAATCTGTGTCGATTTCTCTGGATAAAACAGCCTAGCCTGCCTCTTACTCGGGACAACATAGTGGAATACTGTTTCACTAGACTACCTTTTGGAGTCACAGCCTCGCCAAGCATCTTGAACATGACAATCTTTGCGTACTTGCAGTCACAAAAATGCAGCTTAGCAACAAAGATCTCTACAAATCTCTACGTTGACAACATCATGTTAGTTGCAAACACCGTAGAGGAAACTTTGCTGAAGTACGAACTATCCAAAGCGTTGTTCGCTCGGATAGGAATGAATGCGTTTCTAACTCTGAGCTCGTTAATGCAAGAATCCCCACCTATGATTATGATACCTTCTGGGTCAATAACATATTTTGGTGTGGACTATGATACCATCACCGACAGGTTCACTGTGAAGGCAACGTTTCCATTAAAACAGGATTTTACGAATCGTGATATAGTCATCCAGCTGAACACCATTTATGATCCCTTGGGAATTATTAGCTCGCTTTTCACCCATTTGAAGTCCACAATGAGAGAGATCCTCTCATCTAATCTTGACTGGAACAGCTGAGTTCCTCACGAATTGCGGGATAAATGTAATAGGCAATGCAGAGAAGTCAATAACACTGTATGAAATGCACATGGACTGTTGTCACCATTTTTGGAGACTAATAACAACACAGTCGTTCGTCTTTGGGTGTTTGCAGGTAAAGTAGCGATATCAGCGTACGCTTTCATCTAATCATACCATATCCAAATCATATGCGGGGAGAGTAGACTGACTCCAAAGAAGAACAAGCAAAAAATTCCTCGTTTGGAACTTCTTAGTAACCTGATAGCAATGAGATCAGCTGTCAGCATTGAGAAGGCTGTCAACACGGCTCAGGACATTCCGAAATGAGCTACAGTGCCGATAACGGTTCTCAATCCTCCCGCTAGCCCATGGATGGGCGGTGTCTGGGAAGGACTGGCCGGTTCCGTAAAACGCTGCATGTGCAAATCGGTCGAAAGAAACCATATTTCGGCCAAACGTGCACGGTCATTGCTACCGTCGAAACAACTATCAATACATGATCGCTTACAAAGATAAGCACTACTAACTTAATGGAGATCCCATTAAGACCGGTCGATTTCTTTCAAGGAAACGTAAAATTTGCCGTACAAGATTTCGGAGAATTGAATGACCCGGTTGACCCGTTATCTAGGACGGAGTACACAAAAACAAGGCAACTAGCCTTGGAAGCATTAAGCTACTCTAAACAAATTGCCAACAAATTTTGGGCAAAATGGAGTTGTGAGTACCTCACCTTGATTAGATAATCGAAAAAGCTTTATCTAAGGCCTATGGCATACCGCCGGCGACAGGTCCAGCGACGAGAGGAGCGGAGCGACGGGGGAACGGCGGTTTCAGCGACGGCGGTGTTGGGCGAGGGCGAGAATTGGCACTGGAGCGCGGTTAGCGACGCTTGTGTGCGTGCATGCGTGGTGCAAAGGGTCGGGCGACAGCTGGTCGCCGTGCAAAGCGCAGCGACGACCGGTCGCTGGCGGTATGCCCCCTCTCCAACGACACACAGTGCCGACGTGGCAGCGACAACCGGCAAGCACGCGCTCTCTCCCCATTGTTTCTGACAGGTCCCAACACGAATAGTCGACTACTTGTCCGTTGGCAGTGCCGTCGCCGGACTCGTCGCTGGTGGTATGCCATAGGCCTAAAGCGGCGTAGGCACATAGCAAGATCCCGGAAAAGAATGAAATCGTACTCATAGAACAAGAACTGTTGCCCCGAGGATGCTGAGTGTATGGAAAAGTGGTTGAACTAACCGTCAGCTACGATACTTCTTGAGGTCAGCTGAAGTCCTCACTCCAAACGGACATGTGCTGCAAAGACCTCTAAATAAGCTATATGTCCCCGAAGTTTGATGCAATAAAAATACATCGGACGATGATGTTCAAGCATCCTCATTACGTGAGAAGACATCTGAGCAAATCCGAACACTTCCGGCCATGTCGGCAAAAACAAAAGCATACGAAGTTATCAGAGAGTTCAAGAACAGTTTGGAAGATCCTCACTCCACTCAGTTCGTGACATGCGAGCAGGACCTTGACTCACTTGACATCATAAATTGAAATCAAAGCAGCGGGGGAATACACTTTCCTTTATAAGAAGAGCAAAAACAAATATAATGCTTATGATCATCACATTTGCTGCTCTTCTAGCTAAGACAGGCGCAACATACGCTAGTTGTGGGAATGGCATAGTGAAAATACTGGAGGGAATGCCACATTTGAACTATGCTTCAATAAAGAGTGCAAAATATTCCAAGGCGATGGATTGCAAGGTCTTACAAGCTTCTAATCTCATCGCTATACAGCACAACTGACGTTAAGATGAATCATGGGGAACCGTTATCACGTATCTGCTAGCGCTATTCATGTTTACTCACGTTGGTAGCAGGAGTAGGGTGGCTGCACCAGCTGTCCAGATAAGCTGTATTAGTGGTGACCACGTGGAAAATATTGGACTTCATTCCTGGATTCTTCCCCTCCGAACGGTGGTATCCTTATCACACTGTGCATAGCGATTATCACAGGTGGACCGGTTGAGAGCTGCCAACACGGATTTACAAGACATGCAATTGGTATTGTTTGTAACCAAGGCGGCATCTGCGCCTGCGATCTCAGTAGAGAGCTCCTCTTCAATAGGATTCAAACCGAACAGTGCGTTGAAATCCGTAGCGAAAACAGTCCTGTGGGATTGTTCAGAATGAGGGTTAGATCAATCACCCTCAAGTGTGCTAAAGTTTCCAAATTCTTTACAAAAAGCACGGAACACAAAGGGTACACCAGTGTGAGATGCGCACAGCCGGGATCCTGTACTGGGAATGTGTGTGACACACACAGACGAAATGATACCGTTCCTGCACAGCCGGGATCCTGTACTGGGAATGTGTGCGACACACACAGACGAAATGATACCGGGCGCGAAAGTATCCGGATGTCAGTATACATGCAGTGGCGCTAGCCGTGGATGTTTCCTGCTCTCGCCTGCCTGCACATTTCACAAGTTGGCTCACATTCCTATTTGAAGAGCTGTATTCGAAGGCATCGAATGTACAGAGTGGGTACCTGATATCCAGGTGGAGCTAGAAAGTACACTCATGAAAAAAGACAAGGAACCCCGGACTCCTGGAACTCCTGGAACCATATTTGACAACTACGTTCCACAGCTTCAACATTACGGCTGTCTCCATACAAAAGTCAGCCGACAACACTTACCAAAAGGTTTGCTTTGTCAGGAAACACATTATTCCTTCTTGCGGGCCAGTTTCGTACCGGATGAATATCCCACACGCCTCGACGCAGTGAATAATTTCCGCAACTGCACAAATAAGGTCATATGTGACTGTAATATTGACTGGACTAGACTAAACACCACTGCCACTGTCCTGACAACATTCTTCGGAAAGCTGGTATGGGTAATGGTCACAAATTGCCGCTAATTATATCATCTCTCGAAATTCACAGCACTGAAGATGGTTTAGTAGCGCTTATGACAGAGTCTATGATCACAGTCTAGCCAAACTCTTGTTTGATAGCAGTAGGTTCACCCAATAGGAGAAATGTTATGCGTCATTTGGTCAGCTAGCTGGCTGCATTCAAGGTGTGATAGCGATATCTCATTGTGAAACGAAAGATCCTACATTGTGATCGTCACTCTTTCTCCACAGAATGTGGATCCTCGAGCACAGAAACCAAGGTGACGTTCAGCTTTGACACAGCAGTGGTCAAACATAACTGCTTTACCTGCTGTGGAAACGAGGTCATGCTGAGCTTAAGTGGTACCCTAAAATACTGTACTGCATGAATCCGTGTTTAACTTTCTGATTACAGTGCCTAAAGTAGTGTTTGCTCTTTGTAAGGCTACCACTCTTTTACTATTCTGGGTGGTCTCAATGATATGGAGGTCCACGCACAGCCTCCGGATCATGAAGGAGAATGGAGGCTAATAACGCACTCCATTTTGGCACATTGTACACATTAGTTGTATACAATAGTTGTACACGTTTGTGTACAACTTATCACTGTGTTTTGCTTTCCTCTTTAATTAATTGTTATCTCTAGCAGCGCCTACCAATCGACTTTCCAATTTTATCAACGTCATTCCAGCCCTACCACCCCCAAGCCGAACAGACAACAAGGACGATGGACGAGCGGTTCAAACCAATGGCAAAAGCTAAGCCATGGAAACAACCATGGAGGCCTAGTCCGTCCTTTTATGACGGCCCACAGCAAGTTTCGCTATTTTTGTCATGTACCTACAAGCTACTGATTCTTGCATGCTATTATACCACCATACCTTTCCCTTTATATCTTCATTATGTTCGTCTCATTTTCCCTCCTTTTGTTGCCCCGGAGTGTTCTGGCATTCCGCCACCCTCTTGATCTTTCTCCATGGGTCTCCATGGGTCTGGGCTTATCGCCCTTCTACTCCATAAGGAGCAGTCTGCTATACGTGTTTGCGTTGGCGTGACCTCGCCTAATAGAAAGGGGCCACGCCTGTGTCTGTACGATTGAGCTCATATCTATTATTTCTACCATTGATCACTTCGGTCCTTTCAATAAACCTTTTGACGAGCCAACATACTCGCAGAGGTAAGCACAAAGGAGCCAACATACTCCTAGCGCCACCATACGCTCTTAAGCAGGACTTACCGAATAATATACCACGTCAATATGTTGTAGCAATATCATTTCGTCAAACAGGGTAAACACCTGTGGTGCGGTTAGGGAAGCTGTAGAGAGAGAGAAAAAGAGAGAGCGGCTTTGGTACAGCTCGTTTCTATTGCTGTACATAAAGATAGGGAGGAGAGAAAGAGGCATTCATCACTCATTCATTCATTCATTCATTCAGGAGTCACTACCGAACAGGCGAAAGAAGGTGTGCCTTCACCGTTGCTACCGCACGGAAGGCGCGTCAGTCCGCAAGGAATTTGCGCACCTTACTACGGTTCGCCTCTGTAGCTGGTCGTCCCGTTGACCAGCCATTTGCTATTGAGACACCGACAACATCTTCGTCCTAGCTGCCCAACTAGCCCAGTAGCCCCTCTCGCTCGAGGAATACGAAAAGCGAACCGTAGCTCTGGTTTTGTTCCTTCCACGAGGGCGGCAATCAACGTCTTTACACAAGTGCCCTAGTGTTTTTCGGAAATAAGGCAGAACCAGGTCAGATGCTGGGCTTGTCCGACGAGTGTCAACGAATGACACTGCCTTGTCGTCCAGTTCAACTTGTAGCGGCGATTCACCCCAACAAACTCAATCCTCGCACGTCGGCAACGCTACGAAGTTTAGTTCTTTAGTTACGAAAACCGATGAGAGAATTGGAGGCCTTTGCTTTTGGTCTTTCGATTTCCGTCGCATACAATGGCTAGACGTCCCGCAGACTGCGAACTAGTGAGCCCTCACGATTTACAGAAAGTTTGTCTTCTCCACCTGCAGACACAGCTAACGCCTTGTGAGACTACAGCGCCTTTACCCTTGCCACTGAAATCCTGCTGGTGTTGAAGCAATTGCAAAGCGCCTCGTCTACTTCATCCTAACATACCGAATCTACTTCGGTCACACCCCTTGCACTCACCTTGCTCACTTCTTCAGTGCTGTCGTCGTTCTCGTTCAAGTGCTGTAGTCCGTCAGCTAACAGGATCTATGATGCTTAAATATGCGCTACGGGCGGTCCTGCACTTCACCAGTGTGGGAGACACGTCGACGCGTGCGTAGGCTGTCTAGACGCTAAAAAAGGAACGCTTGTTGAAGTGCAAACGAAGGCGGGAGGTGTGCAGTTCGCAGTCTGCGGGACGTCTAGCCATTGTAGCGGATGAAGGGCATCGTCGGGACCGCTGCCGTGCCGGCAACAACGTCTAGACAAAACAAACCCCCAGACGGCTGCGACAACAAGCGAAACGACCAGGATGGATAGGCGGGAACATATTTTTGGGCGATACCTGAAGGAAATTGAACACAGAGTTAGCCGACTGCAACAAAACCTCTTCGATGGGGGCTCCGGAATGTTGCTCGTGGATATTCCACCTTCCCATCGTTGCTCGTATCTTCCACAAGAAAGTCAACCGTTCTCGTCATTGCATGCTAGCCTTATGGTGCGTCTCGCTCCGCGTGACCTCCTCGTATGTCAGTTATCAGGTTTTGGGAAAAGGCTGTGTGAGACGCTCGCTGCAAAGAAGGGCCTGTAATTGATATGGGAGTAGTACCACTCGCTTCTCGTAAATGGATGGAGAACGAGGAAATAACGTGCCTAAACTCATACCTAATGATAATATGTTTAGAGTGTTCCGCCTTTGGTCGTCAATTTTTGCCAAAAATACCCTCCAGGCCCACTGAGAAGATGCTATTTTTATGACCTGCCTTCAGAATGAAAATTTGCCTTTTCTTTTATTTGATAACACGCCATTATAAGCGCAGACCACCGCGTTCTCGGGAAATAATTTTCCACCTGATGAGGCAACATCAAAAGATGAAAATGTACCCGATTAGATTTCGAGGTATGAAAATCATGCGGTAAATAAATCAGTCGAATAAATCAAAAACCGAACTCCTCTAATCACATAGAAAAACGAATCTATGTGATTAGGGGAGTTCTATCCCTGCATCGTTTTTTTTTCAGGCAACTTATGCAGATTCGAAATATCCTGAGCATATGGAAGAGGTTTCGGAAAAATATGATTTTTTTTCCACGGATTTCCCTCGATAGAGAGCCTACGGGCTCTCTTGTTAAGAGGGATTTCGGGCCGCTTGTCGCAGGGCCACGTGGCGCGTCCCAGGGTGGTGGATAGGGGAACGAAAACGCGAACCAAATGCGACCTTGTACTGCGCAGAGACGCAGGTGGGATTCAGGGGATGACTCCGTGCTCCTGCTGTGTCGGGTCGACGCGTTCCTTGTGCGTGGGAGCGGCATGTTCATGCACAGTGTGCGTGGTTGTGTTCGCGCCTGTGCGGATTGTAACTGTGTCGGCTCGGTCAAAAGCTTGCACTCGGTAGACTGGGAGTACATCGTAAGGCGATTCGAGGCCGCCTCAAAAGTCTCGCCGGTCCCTTCGGGCAGTCTGGCTGGCTGCACGGGGTTCTTCGCCCGCACGACAGAGCCTGACTAGCTACCCTTGTTGTATTGAAGTCAAACACAGCAGCACTAAAGGGCCTCATTCCCCAGACCCCGAAAGAGCCTCCATTACTGCAGCGAGGGTACCAGATTCAAAGGTTAATTACTCCTCCTATCCGATGAATCCTACGGGATAGCTGTTCCTCGGTATAGTATAGGCTCTGTAGGTATCTTTATTATGAGAATACATACAGTATAGGGATTGTAGAGAAGGGGCGGGGTGAGAAAGCAGACGGCTCCCTTCCATGCGGCTGGCGGCAAGCGACCTCACGGTCGGGACGATGTAGACGTTACTCCCGTAGCAGGGCGTCGCTATCAGTGTCAGGGCGTCGCCGTCGAAGGGTACGGATTGGGTGCAACCCGACATCTCCATTCCTCCAGTAGGCTCGTCCTCGAGCTTGAGAACATCATGTTCGTCTTGAGAGTCGATAGGCATCCGAGAGAACGAAATGTGGGATATACAGCAGAAGATTATAGGAACTACATAATAGTTACGCTATAGCTTTAAGCTATATGTTGAATTATCGACTACAGGAGGAACATGTGAGGGTGTGATCCGCGGTTCATTTACCGGACGGCTTTTGAGGAGGTGGAAGAACAAGGATCCGCACAATCATTGAGTACAAGCTCGTCCTCGAGCTTGCGTAGGAGGTGGTGGATGAAGTGGATTGGATCTCGGAGACAACGTTCAAGTCTTTCGTCTCCAAGAAATAGGCACATGGGCTATGTGGTATAAGTGTTACATAAAGATGAAGGTTTGTCCTTTGTGATCGAGAAATGAGGTTGATGAACGAGAAAGTTATTAAATCGGCACCTTATTCGGTGCAGCATTCAATTTAATCTGTCAAACCTACACTGTTACGGTGATACAACTTACTTACATACAAGCGTAATTTTGCTATGACTGTATACAAAACAAGGAACAAGAATGATATAAAATGTTGGACGTTGTGAAGTATACCAAATGACGCACGCAGTGCGAGCGAAAAATGCGAAAAATCAGATGTTTCAGTTACAGATTGACCAAGGAAAAATTTAGATAGTTTCTATTACTATAATATCTCAGTGGCATTTTTCAGCATAGCAGAAAGTCAACGTGGTATAAGAAATACAGTGATTTGTCAAGTATCAGCCTGAGTTTATAAAACTCGGTTTTTCGGTTGATACAGGGGCGAATTTTGAAAGGAATATAATTTAATTTTGATGATTATCGCAATTTTGAAGTTCTTTGAAGTGCCCATTCAAAAAACTCAGTGCTTGATTTGCGCGAGGTAGCGCAAATAAGTTAAAATTAAACTTACACAACAATGATCTAACACCCGTTAAGGTATAGATCACTGTCCATAGTCCATTTGTGCTCGAGCTAAGTAGATTTATTTTGCAATCGGAGTGATTTCCGCAAAGGTTGTTCCGTGGTGTCCGATACTTCTTTAGAGCTCTTCAAAATGGAGGCCTTTGCCGGAGCCGAAGTATTGGCAACCTCGGAACGTGGAGAGTACAGCTTCAAACGTTTCATATGAACTGTTTGTCGCTTTTGGCGATTAACAAGTTCATGAATCGTTGCATTCGGTCGTTTGACTACTTCGACCATGAAGGGACCTTTCCACTGGTTTGTAAGTTTTTGACGCATGGTTTCGTCATGCAGAAGTACTAAATCACCAGTGGAAAGTTCCGTAGGAAATACCTTATGCAGATTGTCATAGGCGCACTTGTGCTGCTCCGTCTTTGTGGCGATTTGTTGACCCACTGCAATTATGCGTTGCTCCAGACAGAGAATTGGTCTGTAAACGTGTCTGTTGCAAAAGTGAGTGTTTTTGGTATGTGGTGAACGATGTCACTATATGTGATCGGGCTTCTTCCGTGTATGATGAAGAACGGGCAGTATCCTGTAGTAGAGTTTTTACTGCAGTTATAAGCGAAAACAACTGGTTGAAGGAAATAAGAAAGGTCTCTGGCGTCGGAGCAATATGCAGTTAAAGAATCATGAATAACTTTAACGATACGCTCTACTTGACAATTTGCCTTGTGATTATAACTCGTTGTAAATTTGTTCAATATACCAAGGTTGGTATTGATCATAGAAAAAATTTCACTTGTATAATTTGAACTCCGGTCTGATACAAATTCATTGGGAATACCGTGCTTGGATATAACATCGTTTATAATCGCTTTAACCACCAGTCCTGTCGTTTGGTTGACGAGAGGAGTACATACTACAAACTTGCTGAAAGCGCATACCGAGATGGAAATGAACCTATTTCCATAAATACATTGTGGCAAAGGTCCGATAATGTATGTATGTATCCGTTCAAAAGGTCGTTGGGGAATTGGAAAGATTCCCAGTTTTTCCTGGGGTAATGGTTCCGGAAGGTGTTTTAACCTTTTGACATGGTGGACAAGTAATCACATAAGTTACGACATCTATATACAAAGTTGGCCAATAATACTTAGCTTTTACCGTTGCGTAAGTTTTTTGGATTCCTAAATGAGATCCAATTAGTGGATTGTCATGGTGTGCTGAAATTACCGCATTTTGCATATTCGCGTTCGGAATTAGCAATGCATTTGTACTATTCGTTGTATAGTACAAACAATCCTGTAAACGTGGTATTCATCGATATCCTTCTAAATTTCTTAGAGGGTTTATTAACCTTTCTCTGAAAAAATCTTAATCAACCTCCATATTCAGAATTTTCTTGGGCTATTCTAATGTCTTCCAGAGTGGGTAGTAAGCTCGAATGACTGGTGCAAAGATCGTTAACAGGGTAGCGACTAAGGAAATCGCACAAAGTATTATGTTTTCCCGCTCGATATTCTATAATGATATCGAAAGCTTGTATCGAGATCTGGTATTTGGCAAGGCGGCCTACCAGATCCGATCTGTGCATTAATGATTTAAGAGGTGCGTGATCAGTGACCAAAGTGATTTTTGCACTCGCTACATATGAATAAAACTGCTTCAGGGCAAAAACTATAGCTAATGCCTCCAATTCGATGACTGCGTAGCTTTTCTCGTGAATATTCACCAAGCGAATGCAGTACGCGACTGGGTGTTCAGCGTCAGTTTGTAAATTTTTATGAAGCAGACATCCACCTACTCCCGTAATAGATGCATCTGTATGTATAATATATGAGCGTCCAAAAGATGGGGACACCAAAATTGGTGCTTGGATGGGTGCCTGTTTCAGGTCAAAAAACGAGCGTTCCTGATGTGTGGTCCACACAAAGGGTACATTCTTACATAAAAGAGCGTTTAATGGTTTTGCAATAATTGCAAACCGCGGTATAAACCGGCGGAAATACGAAGCCGCGCCTAGAAAAGACTCAATAGCCTTCGCATTTGTTGGTTGGGGTATCTGTGTGATACTCGACACCTTTTCCGGGTTTGGTCGAGATCCTGATTTACTTATTAAAACGCCCAGGTACTTTATTCCAGTCTCGAAAAATGAGCATTTTTCATGTGTAAGTTTCATTCCAAAATCCTGAATGCGGCAAAATACTTGTTTTAAATCGCGCATATGGACATTTATGGTTGAACTGGCTATAATAATATCGTCTATATACGCAAAGCAACAGGATTTTAACGAGCGTATTAGATTGTTGGCCACTTGCTGAAAGGTAGCTGGCGCTCCTTTTAGTCCTTGTGCCATAACAGTGAATTGATAAAGCCCCATGAAGGATGAAAGGGCTGTCCTTTCTTTATGTTTAGGATCTAATAGAATTTGGAAAAATCCGCTCTTAAAGTCGAGCTTGGAATAGATTTCGTTACCACTTATTAAGTCTATTATGTCCTGTATGTTTGGCATGCAATAGGTCTCATTTTCTGTAATTGCGTTGACTTTTCTATAGTCTACTGTAAAACGCCATTGGTATTTCTTCGAGCCTTGCTTTACTAAGACAATGGGTGAGGCGAATTTACTCGTGCTAGGTTCTATAAGACGCGTTTTAAGCATCTCTTTAATCTGTCTCGCAGTTTCGTTGCGTTTCTCTAGCGGGACGCGATAAGGTTTTTGGTTAGGGATTTTAGAATGAGGAATAAATTTAATTTTGTGAGTGATTGAACCATTGTATTAGGTTGTAACGAAATAAATGGCACTGAACCACTGTAAGTTTAAACAGTTAATATCTCGGCTTGTAGGCAAGTTTATTAATCGAAATAAAAACCTTCTGATTCTACACATCTTTGCCAACGTGACACAAGCTTTTCTATCCCAGTAGCATAAAAATCAGAATTTCTGGAATTGACGAAATCTTCGAAGGCACTTTCGGCATCCTGTTGGTATTTGAATATTTTCCCTACCAAGAAGTCGCCAAGATGCTTGAAGAAAAAATGGTAGTCTGTTGGGGAGAGGTATGGAGAAAACGGAGGATGTGGTAGAGCTTCAATGCTCAGCTCATTCAATTTCTGCAACGTCATTCGTGCTACATGGGGGCGAGCATTGTCGTGCAGAAGGAGAACTCGCCTTCGGTTTACCAAGGCCGGCCGGACATCCTTCAACTTTTTCATCATTTCTTCAATTTCAATGCAGTACTTCTTGCCGTGATAGGTTCACCGGGAGGGAGGAAGCTGTGGTGAATAATTCCCAGCGAACACCACGATACTGTCACCATTACTTTCTTTTCGTGCAATTCCGGCTTCGCGAAAACCTTGGGGCTCTCATCGCTCTCCACCCACTGTGCCGATCGTCGCCTGTTGTCGTACGTTATCCATTTCTCGTCACAGGTTACGATGCGATCTAGGAATGGGTTCGTTTCGTTCCGTAGAAGCAGTGCGGACGAGATCTCATATCGTCGGTTTCTTTGCTCCTCAGACAGCTCGTGAGGCACCCATCTTTCCAGCTTTTTGGTCTTTCCAATTTCCTTCAGATGCCGGGCAGCTGTGTTGTGACTGACGCCAAGAACCTTCGCTATCTCCCTGGTACCTTTGTGTGGATCCTCCTCTACCACATCTCTCAGCTTGTCCTCATCAACATCACTATGCCTCCCACGACCTTCATGTTCTTTCAAGCTCTCATCTCCATTCCGGAACTTCTGGTACCAACGATACGCCGTCCGAATTGTGGAACATCCTTGACCGAATGCGGCGTTGATCTTCTCGTTCGCCTCCTTAGCTGTAGTGCCCAGCTTGAATTCATACAAGTAAATGCCTCGGATTACCCTTTTGCCCATCTGCAAAAAAGTCAATAAAACTCTAAAGTTTTCCCACTTTTACATAGAAAATTTGGTACTCACCAGTAGAGCAAAGTTTGCGCTTCTAAATGATATGCCACATGTTAGGGTTTGTTCTTGATCAAACGCGAAAAGACGCACCAAAAAATGGCGCGAGCCAGTGCCATTTAATTCGTTACAACCTAATACTTACCCAAATGTCCATCTTTTCTACGAAACATAAGGAGAATTTATTGAATATATCTTTGAATCGTTGACTTTGTGATGAATCAAGTAAATCTTGGTTAATCCGCACTTGTTCGCTGAGAGACGGGACCTTATCGTGAATTGGAAAACACGGAAGGTTTGCTGTGATGTCTGCCTCTGGTGGCACATATTCACGCATTTGCGGTGTAAATCTGTCGTTGTTTTCGACTACTTTATTAGTAAATGTCGCAAAAATAAGGCTCCATTGCATGTTTGATCCTACTAAGCTAGCGGTTGCAATAAGCTCATTACTAGGTAAAGAAAAGGTTGGAGTTAATAATGCGAAGCAAAACGATGCCTTCTATCCCTGGGCAACACAGTGTTTTTCCCACACATATGCCTACTGGAAAGACAAGGTTTAGATTGCCGCAGACGAAAAATTCCCAGGATGGGGGCACGTTTTGTTTTATTGTTCCTAGAACAATGTTATCTCACGTAGCACTGTCCACGTCCGACTTTCCATAAATCTTGGCATTGTTAGCACTGATGATATGAAGTTGACTGCAGCTGTTGACCAAGATAGATATCGACCTTTATTCTGGCTAACGTTTCGGCGATGTCGCCTTTGTCAGAGCCTGGAAGAGTCGAAATAACATTTGGAAACTATTCGCCCAAACACCATTTCATCTTACAGAAACTAATTCCTAAGGAAACAAGGAGACAAGGAGCGATGTAGTAGAAACCAGCAACGCTAACCTTTACGGTGGGGGTCGAGATGATCCACCAGTCACCTTTAGCTGGAAGTGGGCTAACTCAGGTGGGTGGGCGAGCTTATATTTACGACCACCTGCCCCGGGGACCCCCTTGAGCACGACCACGTAGGTCAAATCCGCAGAGGTCGACGAAGGCACTGTCCACGTCCGACTGGTTTCTACTACATCGCTCCTTGTCTCCTTGTTTCCTTAGGAATTAGTTTCTGTAAGATGAAATGGTGTTTGGGCGAATAGTTTCCAAATGTTACCTCGACTCTTCCAGGCTCTGACGAAGGCGACATCGCCGAAACGTTAGCCAGAAGGTCGATACCAATCTTGGTCAACAGCTGCAGTCAACTTCATATCATCAGTGCTAACAATGCCAAGATTTATGGAAAGTCGGACGTGGACAGTGCTACGTGGTGTACCAGCTGGCTGTTCCCGGATTGTGATGGATGTCTTGTCATTGAGACAGAAGATCGTCTCTACAAGACAGTCCATCTATTTTCTCCGCCGCTGCGAACAACATGGAGTTGTGCTCAAATTCAACCGTCGAAAGCGTCTCCACGAGCTATGCGGACATTCCAAGGATGACAGAAGAACGCACAAGATCGAGATGAAGCTACTCAAGTTGAGTATAAGAAGCAGACGAGATCATCTGTTTATCGAAATGTGTGTATAAGGAAGCGTGCTGTGAAAGTTCGTGCCCAGTCGTCTTTGGAGGAGAATTGTGTGTGAGTCGAAGAACATCTGTGATTCTATTCGCTCTAAGATCAAAGTAAAATTGCAGGAAAAATTCTTAAGGTTAAAGGAGCAAGAGCGATGTTTTAGACCCCAAGCGTCAACCAGTAGTCACCATACAGTTGAGGAAAACGAGGGTGGAGTGCGTGCGGCACGTGTGACGGTCATCGGCAACGTCAACTTGTCGAGCTGCGCACTCTCCGCGCTGGATTTGGGGCCCAGTTTCGCCCCGGCTCAGTGTTTTTCTGCTAGCGCAGCGCGCAAGATCGTAGGCAACCTCCAGTCGTTGCATGATCACCTGCGGCATAGGGCCAGGATCGATGCGCGGGGGATCGGGTCGGGTGTTGCCAGTAGCACGACAATACCGCCTCCTCCCTTCCCAGCGACGTACATTGGGCCACAGGAGGCAAATCCTGTGGTAGATGCAAAATTTCGCATATTTGCGAACTCCCTGCTCACGGTGCTGCGTCGGAGTGCTGAGCAGTCCTGCATCTCCAGGGTTTCTAATCTGACAGGGGTAGAAAGAAGTGGTTTGAGGGAAATAAGGGAACTGGCAAAATCTGGTGCCATAAGAGTCACAGTTAGTGACAAAGGTGGGGAATTTGTGGTGCTCTGTCAAGAGCTGGACAAGGCCATAACGAGGATTCATCTTCAAGATGACACCGTTTATGCCCCTTCCTCTCATGAGGAATTTGTCAAGCAGTTCCGCCGCCTAAACAGGAAATGGACAGAGATTGCCAGGTCGGCAAACCTTCCTAGAGGAGTAGTTACACGGCTCAGGTGTGAACTACCTGTGTGTCCAGTGCTATACGTACTTATTAAGACACACAAGCTACCTCCCGGGGGTGCTACCGCTGTCGACCCCTCCCTATTTAAGGTTAGGCCCATTGTAAGTAAGGTTGCTGGTCCCACAGATTGCATCTCGTGGCTTCTCAATCTTGTCCTGGAACAGCTGTTCAAATTTATTTCCTCACACTTGCCAAACACTGAGGCATTCCTTCAAGTGCTCAACACAACCAGGGTTGAGGATGGGTATGTGATGGAATCGTTTGATGTATCCTCGTTGTACGCAAACGTTTCTAAGGAAAGCGCCTTGCAGCCCGTCTTCGAAATCCTCACCGAACACCAGGCCAGTTTGAACTTTTACGGCCTCAGCATTGAGCAGATCATGACATTGCTGAATGAGTGCCTAAAGTGCAATATATTCAGGAGGTGCGGAGAGTACTACAGTCAGGTGGGAGGAGTGGCAATGGGACAACGATTGGCTCCCGTGCTTGCGGTAGCATTCATGTCGAAAGTGGAAGCTCCGCTCATAGACCGCAAACCTGTCGTTTACTGTAGGTACATAGACGACTGTTTCGTAGTGTGTTCCACTCAATCTGAGATGGACACCTGTTTCCACCTGCTGAACGAACAGTCGGAGCATATAAAGCTCACTAGAGAAGTACCTACAGAAAACTGGCTTCCATTCTTGAACGTGCAGGTTTGCCTCTCTGGAGGAGTTTTCAGGACGAGGTGGTACCGCAAGCCGAGCAACAAAAATATCCTTGTCCACTTCCGATCCTCTCATCCGATCAGTACGAAGAGAGGAATAGTTCGAAATATGTTTCGAACAGCGGCCTTAGTTTCGTCTGATGCGGAGCAGAAAGCCACGTCAAAGAATCTGGCGAGTGGTATTGCCAGAACAAACGGGTATCCCGCGGAAAGGTTTCAGGGATGGCGGAGACGGCGAGCTGTGGCGGCGGCTCATCGTCAGGACGATGGAAAAATACCCTTCTGAATCCCTTTTTGGACAGACGAAACAAGTGCGGCCGTCTGCACATGCCTACGCAAGGCAGGTCTAGAGGAGCTGGTGAGAGTGATAGAGGTTCCTCCCACCAACCTAAAGGGGCAACTAGTCCGGAATCGGCTGTACGACAGGGGATGCACCACGCCATCCTGTGTTATCTGCCCGTTTGGAAGCGAAGGAGACTGCATGACATCGGGGGTGGTGTATCTCATTACCTGCAGTCAATGTGGAGAGGAGTATATAGGGGAGACGGGCAGACCCCTTTGTACAAGGGTAAAGGAGCACTTGGACGGCCTAAAGAAGTCCAATGTGTCGACCCCTTTGGGGGAGCACAGGGTCCGAAGCCATGGTGGCGCAATGGTTGAGGTGGTTGTGACGATCTTGGCGCGCGAGCGCGACATCTCGGCACGCAGAACACTCGAAGCGTTTTGGATCGCTGCCCGAAATTCAAAAATCAACCGCAAGGAGGAGTGCATCGCGGTGACGCAATAACTGGCGCCCTTCGTCGACCTCTGCGGATTTGACCTACGTGGTCGTGCTCAAGGGGGTCCCCGGAGCAGGTGGTCGTAAATATAAGCTCGCCCACCCACCTGAGTTAGCCCACTTCCAGCTAAAGGTGACTGATGGATCATCTCGACCCCCACCGTAAAGGTTAGCGTTGCTGGTTTCTACTACATCGCTCCTTGTCTCCTTGTTTCCTTAGGAATTCGTTTCTGTAAGGTGAAATGGTGTTTGGGCGAATAGTTTCCAAATGTTACTTCGACTCTTCCAGGCTCTGACGAAGGCGACATCGCCGAAACGTTAGCCAGAATAAAGGTCGATACCAATCTTGCTCAACAGCTGCAGTCAACTTCATATCATCAATGTTATCTCAGTTAGGTTGAAGTTCTGCGCGTTTTTGTAGAAAAACTGGTACTGAAGAAAAGTGAGATTCCGGATTAAATGGGTCAATCATGTCTACCGGCGTTTGATTGCAGAAGATCTGTTTAGTCGAGCAATCAATTGAAATTTTACTAGAAATAGAATTAATTACGTCATTTCCTAAAATGACGTTTGATGAGCAGTTTTTGTCTTCGGCTATTAAACAGACAATTTCTGTGTCCTTATGGGCCACAGTGAGGATAACTGATATTTCGCCTATAAAATGAATATGTGAGCCGTTAGCTGTGATTCCTCTAGGGATCGTTGTGGGATGAATTTTCTCCCCGATTTTGTCGGCAATCGAACGAGAAGCGATCGTTAAGGAAGATCCGGTGTCAAAAAGTGCGATTACCAGTAGATCATTGAGCAAAATTGGAATGTGAATGACTGATGTAGAACCATGTTGTGCAATAGACGATACTTTAGGAAGAAAGTTTAAGAAATGCTGAGGTGGTTTGCTTTTTACAGGCTGTTTGCTTTTCGTTCCCTTAACGCTTATGTTTTGTTGCAGCTGTGATAAAAATGGGTAGTGGATTCGATTTGGTGTCAGATGGGTATCGGTTTCACTAGTAGTGGTATTTTCTTCCTCTGTCTCAATAATAGGTTCTAGCGAAATTGACGTATATTTGTCTATAAATTGTTTTTCCAGGAGGAGTTGGACGAATGGGACGTCGGAGCTGGTGTGTCAAACATCGGAAGAGAAGAGTTTGATTTACTGAAGAAGCAGAGTGTGATAAAGTGGACTATTTGATCGAATATTGTTTTCATAACTTGAAAATAGCAGAAGAAGAACGCTAAAATGACAATTAGAATAATAAAGATTATTAGAATTACCACGATTCGTGTTGCTTGGTGAAAACCGTCTGATTGTAAAATTTCCTGTTTCTGGGTCTGTATGACCTTTACTGCTTGGGATTCAATAAAAATGAGAGTTGATACAGTCTCTTCTCGTAGGAAATTGGAGGGCTTCTCTACTGCAGGATGCATGGAAGGATTCTGCTTATCATTATAGAAATTGTTCGTTGAATTAATTCTATTTGTAACCATCGCGACATTTGTTGAGAGCTTAGCTAGATCCGAGTGAAAAATGGGAGGAGCGTCAAATACGAAGTCTTGGCTTGCAAGGCTGGTCGGTAAATTTAAATGTATCTGAGATACTTGCGTGAGACCCGTCGGAGACTTGAAATGATTATAGCCGTCGAAATAAATGCCAAAAGGGGCTAGTCGTAATCAGGTCACCTGCACCTGGTTCTACAAAATATAAATTTTCCTGAACGGACGGGTGCATGTTGAATACAGTTCCCATTTATATTGTGATTTAGAATAATTTCGTCTATTTGTATTACTTTGCACTTGGCTACCATTAAAATATCCCCTGCAGATATAGCAGCGATATCATTGCGCTGCATTAATATACGAGCTGCACCTGTGGGATTGATTTGTGCAATACTTTTTATAGCTTGAATTTTAAGGTTAGTCAAGGTGCAAATTTGATTAGGCAGCGCATTGAAATCTTGGCTGACTAGTTCCTCCAATCTAATTTTCAAAAATTGGAGGTTATTGTTTAATTCAGCATGACGTTGATCTTGCCTTTCCTCGTGGTAGAGTAGATCACTCTTGCTTAGTTCCGTAAAGTCTTCGGAAGTATGGGTTGCGATATGGCGTGCTAAGTTCGTAGTTCTATTCGCTTTAAGATCGTTGTCTTTTGGTTTTTTTCCTCTTTGTAAAACTACGGATATGATGTCCAGTCCAGTGTCCAGACTACGGTTCCATGTGATAGAATACATTCTTGGTTGGAAAATTGGCAATGTGCCATGTCTCCGAATTGACTGATAACGTCTATGCCGTCATATGTGGCAATTTGTGTCTCTTCGATAAACAGATTAGAGGTTTCGGTACATTTTTCCCCAAAAAACCAGGGGTAGGAGTAATGTATTTCATTTTGGGAACCGTAAATGTGCTTCGAAAATTTCTCCAGCGAGGTGCTTAAATATTTCTTAGTTTGAGAAATATCCCGACAAATTTTGAAATCGAATGGAATCATAGATTCTTCGTCACTGTTTACAGAAAAAGAAATATGTAAATATGATGAGGCACAGACACTGCGTTTGCGCATGGGGAAAAAATTAACATTATCACGGCGTTTCACGGCGTTTGCGATTGACGGCAGCATTCGTAGAATTATGAGTACTACCTTGTTGAATCCGAAATCATAGATGGATACTCATATGTATTCAAACATATGAATATCTTTTTTTTTGAAACAGTGAAATGTGGGAGCTCGTCGCCAGGACTAATAATATTGCTAATATGCAAAAGGTTCACTGAATAAATATATTTAGTTGAATAAATATTTTTAACTGAATAACTTTTTTTGAATAAATATATTTAATATATATATATATACAATATTTCTATGCGTCGACTGCATTAGAAAGAGTCAAGGGACTACGTTAAAGTACTCACCATCCGTTTGTGAGACGTCGGCCATCGGGTGTCAGCAGGAATGGAGGGGTAATTAGTTATAAATCAGTTATTTGAAAAAAATTGTTTTTGTTATCAATCTCCCTTAAAGAATAAAGAAAAAGTTTTATTTTCAAATAAACCCAAAGCCTAAGAATCTTCCCGGGACCTCCATATCAGATTAAAAGGTTAATTACTCCTCCTGTCCAATGAATCCTACGGGATAGCTGTTCCTCGGTATAGTATAGGCTCCGTAGGTATCTTTATTATGAGAATACATACAGTATAGGGATTGTAGAGAAGGGGTGGGGTGAGAGGTCAGACGGCTTCCTTCCAGGCAGCTGGCGGCAGGCGACCTCATGGTCGGGACGATGTAGACGTGACTCCCGTAGCAGGGCGTAGCTATCAGTGTCAGGGCGTCGCCGTCGAAGGGTGCGGATTGGGTGCAACCCGACAATGGGAAGGACGAGTACGGAGACGCTGCTAAAATCTCAGGACCAAACCAGGCTGCACAAATTTAGAAGGACTAGGATGACGATCTGTACTTACAACGCCCGCACGCTTGCATCGGAAGCATCCGTCGAGGACCTGATGATGCAAGCCAGGAAGGTCAAGTACGACGTCATCGGACTGACCGAGACGAGAAGACACCACCCCCTACACGCCGCTTACGACTCCGACGAAGAACTGTTCCTCGGAACAGGGGAGCAGGGGAGTAGGCGGCGTTGGTGTCCTCGTCAACACGCACTTGGCCATGAACATCGATTCGTACGAGTCTCTGACAAGCCGAATCGGACGACTGAAACGATGCGGCTCCGTGCCAGCTTTGATTGTGTTCGTCGCGTATGCCCCAACATCCGACTACGACGACGATGGGGTCGAAGCCTTCTACGTGGAGCTAGAGAAGTTCTACAAGAAAGATCACATCTTCTACAAGATCGTCGGCGAATTCAACGCCAAGATCGGGCCACGAAGGTCGCCGGAAGAACTTCATATCGGAACCCACGGTTTGGAGTGGAACGAGCAAGGTGAAAGGCTGTCTGAATTTATCATGTCGACCAAGACCATCCATGGAAACACACAGTTCCAGAAGCCACCCTCTCTACAATGGACCTCGGTGGCCAGTTCCACAACGAGATCGACCACATCATCTTCAATCGCAAGTATTGTCTGACCGACGTCTCCGTTGTCCCCAAGTTCTTCACGGGTTCGGACCAGGGTCAAGCTTCAAGTTCGGGAATCGAAGGGGAGGGGTCGTACTGTGGCCTCGTCTGGAGGGGGTCGTACTGTGACTGTGACTCAGTTTC
>OX377203.1:64257800-64378889 GCA_947396885.1 Heligmosomoides polygyrus polygyrus
ACATAGAATTAGATCTTCCCGAACCTGTGGGTTGATAGTGTCGGTCTTCGTCGAAATATGCGGGATATCCTCTGTTTTCTCGAGTAGCGGATGCAGGCACACATGTAGAAAACTGTTTGAAACCGCCTCCGCACTCAATGATATCCAAAGTAATGTGGCGATCTGAAGAGCTTTTCTTATTAATTGAACAAAATCTTCACATAGCAATACGTGGAGTTTAGAACTCATTCATTTAATAAAACCACTATAACAAAAGCTTTATTTTTCTCCTATTATTCTAATAGAAGATGTCAGTCATAGGAGGTGTTGATGCTCCCCATCTCTACTTTCCAAGTATAACTCCAAGGTGAGTTTCTTGGACTTCAACTCAAAGATCACATCAAAGATTGTACTTTATAAAGCTTCGAGTGTTAATTCCTAAAGCTGACATGAGTGATCTCCCTACAAGAATCTTTGAGCCACACTCTGAATCGCCGACGGAGACGCAACTGAAGGATGGACTTCTCTCGGAAAATTTCTCTACCTTCTGAAGGAAGGAACATCTGAGAGTGAAATTGTACCATACGAAAATTTAGGTCGTGATTACTGTACAGTAGAAAAACCAAGCTTCTTCGCAGTGATCATCGATATGATAGTGGAGATGACATTCAAAATTCTCGTTTTCATGAAATAAAATCATTCTCTACCTGAAAACAGACCACCTGTATAGTTAAAACTTTCCCACAAAAATTTCAAGGCTCGATCAGTTCACAGCAAAAAAAAACTATATTTCTGAATCGAACAGGTTGGATTCACCTATGGTCGATCTGGGTCCGACGTAATCGGAGCGGCAAAATTTGACGTTCTCAAAATTATCATAACTTGGTAAAGTTTTCAAATTTTGAAAAAGCAAGAACTTTTTGAAAACTAGAGGAAATATCATTTCTGTCCTATAAGAAGCAGCTTTCAAGAGTGAGGTCTTCATGCGGGGCGGGTGAGGTTTATATTTCGACCGAAAAATTGAAAAGATTTTGAATAATCAACCATAATTGGGAAAGTTCTTCGAATTTTTGAAAAACCAAAATCTTTTTGAAAATTACAGGTAATGAGCTTTCTTACCATACATGAATCGGTTTTGAAAAAGGGGATCTTCATGCGCGGCGGGGGGGGGTTCGATTTTTGGCAAGTATTTTTGCAAAAATGTTTGCAAAAATACTTGCTAAAAATCGAACCGCTACTCGAGAAAACAGAGGATATCCCGCATATTTCGACGAAACCGACACTATCAACCCACAGGTTCGGGAAGATCTAATTCTATGTTCTATCAAATCCGTGGAAAAGTACTGTAACTTGCCACCAGCACAGGAAGATTTTTTGACCTTCTATGACAATATCGCCAAGGACGTAAAGCGATTGAGCTCGTGACCTACAGACCTCCGCCAAGATAGTGACAGTGTGAGGCTCTACCAAACGCTTCTCAACAACGCTGACAACATCATGCTTCCACATTCGGTTACTGAGGTAATAACGTCGCATTCTAGAACTCCAGTTAGTTAGCAATTGAAAAATTACACCTTTAGGCCATTAAGTGCGTGCTTGTTGTTCCTGCAAGTAATGCTAATCCTGAACGCAGCTTTTCAACGGCTAATCGTCTTAGTAGAGGAGAAAGGAGCAATCTTCGAACTAAAACTTTAGACTATCTTATGACGTGAGGCACTTTATTACTCCACATATTTTTTTACTTCAACTTTGCTTGCTTTTACTTGCAAGCATTTTTAGGGTAGAGCGAGATGGGCCAGCGTTCTCACTGTCAAACCGATGAAATTGGCACGGCAATGGCTAAACCCTCTTAGTGTTTTGGACTTACCAAAGGGAAAACCATCCACGTTCCAGAAGGATAGCAGCTTAATGAAACAAATAAAAGACTCTCTCTAGTGATAAGTACCTCGAGTCTAACTTAATCACTTTGTTTTACTCCATTTTTCATGTTTTTGATTTTTGCCATACGCAGGAAACTCACGTGCGCTCGTGGAGCTTGACGTTAAACAATATATGATCGCCAATGAATTAAACAACAGAGCTGGCAGTGATGACATTCGACGATCACGGCAGGATCTTGAGAGCAACGATCTCCTCTAGCGTTGTGCTCCACGGTGAAGAAGAGATATGACAATCTCACACAGCAATTTATTCTGCATGCAATTCAATTTATTCTGCATAGCAATACACTCGTAAAAATTTCTTCTGCATATTCATTCACAAATAAATTGCTTTCGCATCCTCAATTGTTCTGACACTACATCGTTGCTCTTTTGACCGGACCAGACGAGATGTTACTGAAAACCGTTCAGGTTATGAAGAATTCGATTTTAAAAATGTTAAGCACATTACAGCAATTACATGTACTAACTTTTCATTCATACTCCAAACGACCACTACGTCAATTCCCCCCCCCCCTCGAAACTGAGTCACAGTCACAGTACGACCCCCTCCAGACGAGGCCACAGTACGACCCCTCCCCTTCGATTCCCGAACTTGAAGCTTGACCCTGGTCCGAACCCGTGAAGAACTTGGGGACAACGGAGACGTCGGTCAGACAATACTTGCGATTGAAGATGATGTGGTCGATCTCGTTGTGGAACTGGCCACCGAGGTCCATTGTAGAGAGGGTGGCTTCTGGAACTGTGTGTTTCCATGGATGGTCTTGGTCGACATGATAAATTCAGACAGCCTTTCACCTTGCTCGTTCCACTCCAAACCGTGGGTTCCGATATGAAGTTCTTCCGGCGACCTTCGTGGCCCGATCTTGGCGTTGAATTCGCCGACGATCTTGTAGAAGATGTGATCTTTCTTGTAGAACTTCTCTAGCTCCACGTAGAAGGCTTCGACCCCATCGTCGTCGTAGTCGGATGTTGGGGCATACGCGACGAACACAATCAAAGCTGGCACGGAGCCGCATCGTTTCAGTCGTCCGATTCGGCTTGTCAGAGACTCGTACGAATCGATGTTCATGGCCAAGTGCGTGTTGACGAGGACACCAACGCCGCCTACTCCCCTGCTCCCCTGTTCCGAGGAACAGTTCTTCGTCGGAGTCGTAAGCGGCGTGTAGGGGGTGGTGTCTTCTCGTCTCGGTCAGTCCGATGACGTCGTACTTGACCTTCCTGGCTTGCATCATCAGGTCCTCGACGGATGCTTCCGATGCAAGCGTGCGGGCGTTGTAAGTACAGATCGTCATCCTAGTCCTTCTAAATTTGTGCAGCCTGGTTTGGTCCTGAGATTTTAGCAGCGTCTCCGTACTCGTCCTTCCCATTGTCGGGTTGCACCCAATCCGCACCCTTCGACGGCGACGCCCTGACACTGATAGCTACGCCCTGCTACGGGAGTCACGTCTACATCGTCCCGACCATGAGGTCGCCTGCCGCCAGCTGCCTGGAAGGAAGCCGTCTGACCTCTCACCCCACCCCTTCTCTACAATCCCTATACTGTATGTATTCTCATAATAAAGATACCTACGGAGCCTATACTATACCGAGGAACAGCTATCCCGTAGGATTCATTGGACAGGAGGAGTAATTAACCTTTTAATCTGATATGGAGGTCCCGGGAAGATTCTTAGGCTTTGGGTTTATTTGAAAATAAAACTTTTTCTTTATTCTTTAAGGGAGATTGATAACAAAAACAATTTTTTTCAAATAACTGATTTATAACTAATTACCCCTCCATTCCTGCTGACACCCGATGGCCGACGTCTCACAAACGGATGGTGAGTACTTTAACGTAGTCCCTTGACTCTTTCTAATGCAGTCGACGCATAGAAATATTGTATATATATATATTAAATATATTTATTCAAAAAAAGTTATTCAGTTAAAAATATTTATTCAACTAAATATATTTATTCAGTGAACCTTTTGCATATTAGCAATATTATTAGTCCTGGCGACGAGCTCCCACATTTCACTGTTTCAAAAAAAAAAGATATTCATATGTTTGAATACATATGAGTATCCATCTATGATTTCGGATTCAACAAGGTAGTACTCATAATTCTACGAATGCTGCCGTCAATCGCAAACGCCGTGAAACGCCGTGATAATGTTAATTTTTTCCCCATGCGCAAACGCAGTGTCTGTGCCTCATCATATTTACATATTTCTTTTTCTGTAAACAGTGACGAAGAATCTATGATTCCATTCGATTTCAAAATTTGTCGGGATATTTCTCAAACTAAGAAATATTTAAGCACCTCGCTGGAGAAATTTTCGAAGCACATTTACGGTTCCCAAAATGAAATACATTACTCCTACCCCTGGTTTTTTGGGGAAAATGTACCGAAACCTCTAATCTGTTTATCGAAGAGACACAAATTGCCACATATGACGGCATAGACGTTATCAGTCAATTCGGAGACATGGCACATTGCCAATTTTCCAACCAAGAATGTATTCTATCACATGGAACCGTAGTCTGGACACTGGACTGGACATCATATCCGTAGTTTTACAAAGAGGAAAAAAACCAAAAGACAACGATCTTAAAGCGAATAGAACTACGAACTTAGCACGCCATATCGCAACCCATACTTCCGAAGACTTTACGGAACTAAGCAAGAGTGATCTACTCTACCACGAGGAAAGGCAAGATCAACGTCATGCTGAATTAAACAATAACCTCCAATTTTTGAAAATTAGATTGGAGGAACTAGTCAGCCAAGATTTCAATGCGCTGCCTAATCAAATTTGCACCTTGACTAACCTTAAAATTCAAGCTATAAAAAGTATTGCACAAATCAATCCCACAGGTGCAGCTCGTATATTAATGCAGCGCAATGATATCGCTGCTATATCTGCAGGGGATATTTTAATGGTAGCCAAGTGCAAAGTAATACAAATAGACGAAATTATTCTAAATCACAATATAAATGGGAACTGTATTCAACATGCACCCGTCCGTTCAGGAAAATTTATATTTTGTAGAACCAGGTGCAGGTGACCTGATTACGACTAGCCCCTTTTGGCATTTATTTCGACGGCTATAATCATTTCAAGTCTCCGACGGGTCTCACGCAAGTATCTCAGATACATTTAAATTTACCGACCAGCCTTGCAAGCCAAGACTTCGTATTTGACGCTCCTCCCATTTTTCACTCGGATCTAGCTAAGCTCTCAACAAATGTCGCGATGGTTACAAATAGAATTAATTCAACGAACAATTTCTATAATGATAAGCAGAATCCTTCCATGCATCCTGCAGTAGAGAAGCCCTCCAATTTCCTACGAGAAGAGACTGTATCAACTCTCATTTTTATTGAATCCCAAGCAGTAAAGGTCATACAGACCCAGAAACAGGAAATTTTACAATCAGACGGTTTTCACCAAGCAACACGAATCGTGGTAATTCTAATAATCTTTATTATTCTAATTGTCATTTTAGCGTTCTTCTTCTGCTATTTTCAAGTTATGAAAACAATATTCGATCAAATAGTCCACTTTATCACACTCTGCTTCTTCAGTAAATCAAACTCTTCTCTTCCGATGTTTGACACACCAGCTCCGACGTCCCATTCGTCCAACTCCTCCTGGAAAAACAATTTATAGACAAATATACGTCAATTTCGCTAGAACCTATTATTGAGACAGAGGAAGAAAATACCACTACTAGTGAAACCGATACCCATCTGACACCAAATCGAATCCACTACCCATTTTTATCACAGCTGCAACAAAACATAAGCGTTAAGGGAACGAAAAGCAAACAGCCTGTAAAAAGCAAACCACCTCAGCATTTCTTAAACTTTCTTCCTAAAGTAACGTCTATTGCACAACATGGTTCTACATCAGTCATTCACATTCCAATTTTGCTCAATGATCTACTGGTAATCGCACTTTTTGACACCGGATCTTCCTTAACGATCGCTTCTCGTTCGATTGCCGACAAAATCGGGGAGAAAATTCATCCCACAACGATCCCTAGAGGAATCACAGCTAACGGCTCACATATTCATTTTATAGGCGAAATATCAGTTATCCTCACTGTGGCCCATAAGGACACAGAAATTGTCTGTTTAATAGCCGAAGACAAAAACTGCTCATCAAACGTCATTTTAGGAAATGACGTAATTAATTCTATTTCTAGTAAAATTTCAATTGATTGCTCGACTAAACAGATCTTCTGCAATCAAACGCCGGTAGACATGATTGACCCATTTAATCCGGAATCTCACTTTTCTTCAGTACCAGTTTTTCTACAAAAACGCGCAGAACTTCAACCTAACTGAGATAACATTGATGATATGAAGTTGACTGCAGCTGTTGAGCAAGATTGGTATCGACCTTTATTCTGGCTAACGTTTCGGCGATTTCGCCTTCGTCAGAGCCTGGAAGAGTCGAAGTAACATTTGGAAACTATTCGCCCAAACACCATTTCACCTTACAGAAACGAATTCCTAAGGAAACAAGGAGACAAGGAGCGATGTAGTAGAAACCAGCAACGCTAACCTTTACGGTGGGGGTCGAGATGATCCATCAGTCACCTTTAGCTGGAAGTGGGCTAACTCAGGTGGGTGGGCGAGCTTATATTTACGACCACCTGCTCCGGGGACCCCCTTGAGCACGACCACGTAGGTCAAATCCGCAGAGGTCGACGAAGGGCGCCAGTTATTGCGTCACCGCGATGCACTCCTCCTTGCGGTTGATTTTTGAATTTCGGGCAGCGATCCAAAACGCTTCGAGTGTTCTGCGTGCCGAGATGTCGCGCTCGCGCGCCAAGATCGTCACAGCCACCTCAACCATTGCGCCACCATGGCTTCGGACCCTGTGCTCCCCCAAAGGGGTCGACACATTGGACTTCTTTAGGCCGTCCAAGTGCTCCTTTACCCTTGTACAAAGGGGTCTGCCCGTCTCCCCTATATACTCCTCTCCACATTGACTGCAGGTAATGAGATACACCACCCCCGATGTCATGCAGTCTCCTTCGCTTCCAAACGGGCAGATAACACAGGATGGCGTGGTGCATCCCCTGTCGTACAGCCGATTCCGGACTAGTTGCCCCTTTAGGTTGGTGGGAGGAACCTCTATCACTCTCACCAGCTCCTCTAGACCTGCCTTGCGTAGGCATGTGCAGACGGCCGCACTTGTTTCGTCTGTCCAAAAAGGGATTCAGAAGGGTATTTTTCCATCGTCCTGACGATGAGCCGCCGCCACAGCTCGCCGTCTCCGCCATCCCTGAAACCTTTCCGCGGGATACCCGTTTGTTCTGGCAATACCACTCGCCAGATTCTTTGACGTGGCTTTCTGCTCCGCATCAGACGAAACTAAGGCTGCTGTTCGAAACATATTTCGAACTATTCTTCTCTTCGTACTGATCGGATGAGAGGATCGGAAGTGGACAAGGATATTTTTGTTGCTCGGCTTGCGGTACCACCTCGTCCTGAAAACTCCTCCAGAGAGGCAAACCTGCACGTTCAAGAATGGAAGCCACTTTCTGTAGGTACTTCTCTAGTGAGCTTTATATGCTCCGACTGTTCGTTCAGCAGGTGGAAACAGGTGTCCATCTCAGATTGAGTGGAACACACTACGAAACAGTCGTCTATGTACCTACAGTAAACGACGGGTTGTTCGAGGATGTGAAAAGGGTAAGTAATGGAATTGAAGCAAGAATAGGAGTTCAACAATTTCCTGTCAAGTTGTTTTTAATTTTCAGGCTGTCCAAGAATTAAAACGAGAGGCAGATAGAATAGAACGTTTCCTGAAAAACAGGTCGAAGAACTAAAACAAGGAATACGAAGAATCGATCCGACTCCATGACAGACCAATTGTCGAAATGTTTCTTTAGAATAATAAAAAAATTGCATTGAATTTGTCTTTAACTTTCCTATATCTGTGGCATGGTCATGAGACCGACGGAAAATCTAAGCATAAGTGATTAGTTCGAACACAGTCGGCAAAAGTTTTTTATTCTTGATTGTAGAACAAAACTCAGAACATCAGTTCATTCCTTTTGCTTTGATCAAAAAAGTCGTTTAATTATACAATAAATCAATCAAATCATCTGTGAATGAAGCTGCGAGCGAGCATCCACGTGCGCGTCGTAAGCATGTCGTGAGAAATCGCACCTGGAAAGATGAACCTATTAATGGGTACAAAAATCACATAAAAATTGAAAAGAAATCGATGGAGATAATGACCGGACCAGACGAGTTGTTACTGAAAACCGCTCAGGTTATGAAGAATTCGATAACAGATAAATATACTATAAATACTGAAAGAGTTTGAATACTGAATTAGTGTTTAAAAATGTTAAGCACATTACAGCAATTACATGTACTAACTTTTCATTCATACTCCTACCCGAAAACGACCACTACGTCAATTCCCCCCCCCCCTCGAAACTGAGTCACAGTACGACCCCCCCCCTCCAGACGAGGCTGCAGTACGACCCCCCCCCCTTCGACTCCCGAACCTGAAGCTTGACCCTGGCCCGCACATTACGGTTATCTCGGCTAGTCGATCCGGCTTCGGTAGGATTGGCCCCCATGTGGGTCGTTCAATGGTTCCATTGACGCTCAATTAGTTACTGGTATTCCCAGTGTCTCTTCGAAGTGGAGACCGGCCGTTGATATTCCGCGGTACGAGGAACACAACTTAGATAGCAAGTTTATGGTAACAATGGTGAAAAAAATCAATGGTGAGGCGAACAGTGGAGCTGCTGGAGTCGTGTGTGAGATCCTTGTCGCTCGAATCTGCTCCTTATATGCACATCCGTTCATCAGGCTCAATTCAAATGGAAGAGTGGAAGACGGTGGGGCAGGCGATGACCTCTCCCGACGGTGGTGTATCCGCCGGTTATTCCACCGTGGGCACCGTCAACAGCACGGATTACTGTAGGGAAGTGAGCCCAACCCAACAGAAATCCCTATAGAGGTGTACCAACTCAAGGAATCGATCTGGATATGGGTGTTGTCGGACGACACTGCGATCGCTGTTCGAGCCATATTGGTGACTTTTCATGTTGGATGGATGTGCAGACCTAAAGGGACCAGTATGTTCTTGTTACTAGGCTTGCGATACCACCTCGTTTTGATTAACCTCCTTGACAGGCTAACCTGCACATTGAGGAATGGGAGACAATCATCGTTCGGTGTTTCTCTAGTAAGGCGGATATACTCGGACTGCTTGTTTAGCAGTTCGTAGTTTGAGGAATATACAGCGGAACCGTGACACAGGCGCGAGCTGCGGTTACGCACATCCCATCCCATCCAAGCCGGAAACATTACGAGATAAAGTCTTAAGCTGCCCAATACATCAGTCCGAAGCTTTGTAGGACAGGCTGGATCTCGACATCGTGAACCATGTGAAGAGACACCCAGTCGACTGAGGACTGGCACGGCACATGCCAGCCGGGGATGAGATTCACAAATGGCGGGAACCTGTGAATAGCAAGGCTACGCTACGAAGCGGGAGGGGAAAAGAAGGATTCATGTGAGAAAAGGAAGCTGAATCTATCCGACGTGTGCCCTCCTACAACCAGAACTTCCTTCCGATGTTAGCTTATGCAGCCTCACAAACGACTCATCGCCACTCCTTCGCGCTTCATCGTCTAATAAAACGACTGCCACCCTCTATATCAGAAAATTGAAAACGCAGTGCGCGAAGCTAAGCGATGTTTGTTGGGTAAGACAAGCAAACTCCCCCATTCCACTAACTTGTTCACAAGAGTGTCTTCGCAACGGGTCACACTCTGATCAACCCGCAGCTGCACACGACGGTGCAGGCTTTCAAAGCTGCTCGCACTCCAGTACCACGGGGTTCCGACATATTCAAGGTCTTCAGTAAGGCAGTGATCGAGCAGAACCTTAGAAACTTCGCAAAATTAGAAAACCGGGATCTCGCCTCCGCATTTCGAATTCCAACGAAAACCTCATGGAGCTTGAGAGTAAACAGCGACCTTGATATCTTCTCCCAGACCGATTTCATCCAAGCAGCTAGCGACTTCAACAAGCTTAAGTCCCGAACGGTAAAGGAGCTGCCCTTACACATAACTCTGGCTACGCACCAGTAGCACAGTATAGCGACGCATCCGACAACGTGGTCGCATAGCCCTGTGGCGGCGATGAGAGGAAACGCAACAAACACAAGCTAAAACCGGAGTAGTGCTCGCCAGGCGAAGGAACCAAGATCAATACACGAGGAGGAAGAAAATGCGAAAATATGCGAATAACATTAAACATTTGAAACATGATAAAATAAACGCAGGCCGTTTCTCTCTTCACTCACGGCGTCTTTCTCGGATCCGTCATACGGCTCCAATCCTCCATGCTCAGTACGAACTTGGCCGCATGCGTGTAGTTTGGAAGCCGTCCAAAGCACTCGCCAAACTTTCCACTCTTGCTCGTGAGACGGACAACTCCTTCATTTTCGGCCTAGTTTGATACATCTCTGAAAGAAAAAGCGCTCCAATGATAGGTTTAGGGGTTATCTCGAAAAAAAAAGAGAATTACTACGTTGGATAAGATCGCATCCTATTCCTTCCGACAACAGGTGCAAGCTATCTCCTCGGCAGCGCTCGTCAGAAGACCATTTGCGTCGGAACGGAAATGATAAGTGATAAGCAATGCGCACAACAATAGACAGCAGACACTAATCCTCCCCTGAGGAAACGCTCACCTCTCATGCCGCTGCGTCCGGCTGCCGCGTCCTCTAATTTCGAAGTCCTTGTGCGCCCATCGCTCGTTTGTGGATCATCCACAAACCAATTCAAGCTTCCCTCGCTCGTGTTGCCTGGGTGCACGCAGTAGTGGCATCCGGACTTAGAGCTCCACTGAGGTGATTGGAACAGTTGGCGCGTACCCTAAAATCACTTTAAATACATCTCAAACCAACACCCGATCTCCCAGCAATGCACATCGAAACAAAAAACATTACCCGCTAAATCGATTATCGCGTTCATGACCACGGGAGTGACCTTCCAGGAGTTGCCATTACGATCCGTCCCTTCTAGTCCTTCATTATGCATCGCAAGAGTCTCTCTTTGGAGCCTGAAACGAACCGACGACGCCGCAGTTTTACTAAGTTGTACTAAATGCAGACCACTACCCCAGTGAAGTGACATACCTGCTAAACCAATGCGTCAGAATTGCTTCTGAGGGCGTGCGCATCGTAAATAACGCTCCAGCGAGCAGCCTGTTCTCGTATCTTGTTTCTTCGTGAAACGGCAACCCCTCCAGTCGCAGATAGATTGGATATGACTCAAACCTAAACTGCAACCATCCTAAGTCTGCTCAAGCCTTCGCAAAACCTCAGTCTTCAGGAGCGAATATTTCCATCTGATAGATCGTCCACACATCTTGTGCGCTTCCGAAGCGGACGCCGTCGAATCCGAGCGTTGAAATCACCCTGATCTGACGGCTTCAAAATTCCTCTGACTTCTCGATGTCGTCCCAGTAGAGCCCGAAGTCCGACGTTTCCGACTTTGCTGTCAAGTGGCGCGGTCGAATCCCTTGCTAAAACTTTCCCCCTCTTCTCTTCCACTTCTTCTAGCAGCACCCAAAAGCACAACCACAACAAAAGCCTCCCCCACTTACGTCTTGAGCAGCATGCATCTTTTCGTGGACAGCGATGAGAACATCGATGCTTCGTCTCAGCGCACTCCCCAGCTGCGGCTTCACATTCGCCAAATACGCACAGGTTCACCGCGACCTCTTCCTCCTCTTAGGAGCAGCGCTGAAATGAATATCAGCACATCACCTGAATCACCCCTCACCTACAGTCTCCCACCCTCTCTTAAAGTTCGTTCCTCTTCCCCACCCACCACCTACTTCGCCAATTTTCCATGAAGCAGAATGACAATTGGCGCCTAGTTGCGAAGACGGCAACCGGCGTCTCCACACAGGTCCTTCGGATTCGTCAGGGGACCGTCGCAGTCGTTGCAGAAGTAGAAGGTCAAGTGTTCATACTTTGACAGAATCTCGTCCTCGAACTGTCGGAACTGCTTCTTGAACTGACATGCAAGTCATACGATAGCACATAACACGAAGGATGGGAATGTAATGTGCCCAATGCTATATGGAAAATTTCACCCACACAGGTAGTTGGAGGCTCTAATCGCGTCGATCGCACTCTGCGCAGGTGGTCCATAAAATTTGCTATCCTGTTCGAGACTCCAAAATTATGTTTAAAATTGCACATGTACACCATTTTTCCCTACGCACCTAAACGAGCTTTTTCTCCACCCCACAAGCTTCCCTGTCTTAAACACCGAACTCGCATAGCTAAGGTAGGGCTCACTCAAATTTGGCCGTCCAGCACTTGTTGTGCCTTCTTCCTCCTCGACAGCGACCACTTGGACTCCTTCAACTGCTTCACCACGCCCCGCGACGCGTTCTACCTCCGACTTCTGCTTGGTCCCTGTTCCGGTTCCACCTCCACGTCGACGGGCAGGCCGGCATCCCTGCCACCGCTCTGTTCCTCCCTCTGGCCAGCATGGGCGGCAGGCTCTGGCGTGTCAGAGAATGATCGCTTCCGCGCTTCGAGTGACTGCTTCCGCCGTCGGATGGAAGACAGCGGAATATTAGTCTGATCCAGGCCCTTCCGACCCATCGGACGACATTGGCTAGATGGACCTGGCGGCAAGGAAGCCAAAGCGGCTGGCACGCGCTTCATCTTCGTTGTCTTCCTCTTCTTCGGTGGCGGCGGCTCCAGCTCCAAGTCGCACGTAAGCGACGAGCCGCTCGGACTGTAATGAGTGCTGGACGGGCTCCCACTGCTGCTGCTGCTGGGAGCATCGCGAGAGCGACTGCAGCCCGTCTCTCCAGACTCCATTACGAAGCAACTTATAGGTGTTGTTATGGGAACAGAAAGCTCTTCATTGAACCCCTCCAGAGAAGTCGAAGGTGTGAGGCGAAGGCAATCCCTTTAGCAGCTTCTCATCAAAACATAAGATAGCATCCCATCCCTAAGGAACCATCCCACCTTCGAACCCCTCCGGAGAAGTCGGGACTTCAACATAGATATGTATTATTAATAATTCCCTTTTGGGTATTCACAGCTAAACGACAAATCCTGCATGACATCCCATCATAATAAGAGACGAATCATCAATGACACCACAACATCATGAGACGGAAGTCCAGAAGGGAATGATATCACAGCATAGCAGTGAATTCCTCTCTTAAGTCGACTCCTCCGGAGAATTCTAAGAAGGGTGAACACAATACTTAACGTCATTCAGTTGAATAACATGACATGACATGTGGGACTCGGGATTCACGACTCTATCGTTGGAGCTCAAGGAAAGGAGAAGGAGTCGCATACCACCGGAGCAGTTGAAAGTTACCGCAATTTTTACTGCATTTATTTCAAAACATCAATTAGAACGAAATGATTAATGAATCCATCCCTCCAGAAAAGGCAGAAATTAATGACTTTCTTCTTCTGTGCATTGATTCCGAAAACATGAAAATGGAAAAAAAATTCGAAGGCTCAAGAGAATTCCTTTAATGAATTCACATGAGGATTCAATGACATCAATTCCTGGACAGACCGCATCCCGAGATGTTCAAGACACTTCGCTTTAAAGCTTCCCAGCATGGCTATAGGTAAATAATAAAACACGATTCCTTCATCCACCATTAAAACCCTCCGGAGAAGTCGAAAATCGAAGACAATTCAGTGAATTGAATCAGTTCAGTTCAGCATATGAGAACGTTCCGGACGAAGCAGGCTTAACGGCTCTCAGAAACTGTTCACAATGGATCTTCCCCCCGAAAGACGACATCCGTGACTCACGCAAAAGGGCAAGCCTGCTTATTTCGCAACACCTTCGTTGCGCGCTCCACAGACAACTGCCATTCCCATGGGACCGCTTGACTCCCGTTCAGCGAATTCCAAACAACTGGATTTCTTTAAGTTTCTACACGATGCTCGATCTTTCGTAAGGGCAAGTTACGAATCTCGTTCCAATCATTGCGATGACAGGTGACCGCGAGAACTGTCAAGCGCATAAGGGCTACATGATCCTAAGAGCGATACCAATTAAGAGGACAGGAGTGGTCACTCCCTCCTACACGGCCTCATCACCCCCTCCCAAAGCTCGCATCCCGCAATCAGTACAACCTCTCTGAAGCAGTACACGGTCCAAGACAATTCCTTTACTATTAGGGGGGGGGCAAAAGTAATGAGACTCTCCATGCCGTGTCCATATATCTCGTGACTGCAGTATGGTTTCGTGCTTATCGTATTTGTTGGGTTGTATGCTACCTACTGAAGGCCACCTGAGAAGTTACCACTTCCGCCCTTTCCAGAAGCATGCCAAAACCCCAGCCTGTCTCATGCCGAAACCCCAGTCTGACGAGTCGACCTGTGTCGCGCAAATCTCGCCCAATTCCCAACCCCGAGCAGCTTGGGCTCAATATTCACGCAAGATGAGAAGTACGTCTTCTACCTTAACCTTGCTAAGCAGCGAGACTGGGTGAGGCCTGGTGACCTGTTACCGACCTTCGTTCGGCGAGATGTTCACTGCGAGAAGCATCTTTGGAGCTTTTGGGTTTGCGCCCATGGATCGGTTTACCGGAAGCTGTTTCCCAAGAGCGCTACGATGAACTCCAAGGCCATGGTGAACGAAATAGAAGAGATGGGCTGACGACTCGCTCTTATTCATTCGCAGCGCTTCAAGAAGGTTCTCCTCTTCGACAACGCCGCACCCCATCGGGAACAAGTAAACACGGATAAGCTTGGCCAGCTGGGCTACGTTCACATGCCTCACCCACCGTATTCGCTGGACATCTCTCCATGCAACTACCACTACTTCTTGAGCCTACAGGACTTTCTGGTCGGAAGGGACACAAGAACCCAAGCAGTCCATGATAACCATATCGAGCAGTTGATCAACACCAGGCCCAAGCAGTTCTGGAAAGATGGGATCAGGAAGTTGGCTGAGCGATAGCAGCAAGGTCCTTGCCCTTAACGGCAAATACATTCCTCAGCATCGTTGAGTTGTAATTGAGTTATAAAGAGATAAAGATTTTTTTCTTTTTGTCTCATTACTTTTGCCCCTCCCCCTAATACATTCGTTTCGAGACATGCCAATGGATACCTTTCATCGAACCCCTTCGGAGAAATGTAACGAGCAAGACAATTTCTTTTGCGAGTGCACCATTTTAAATACATGGAAGCGCATTCATGTCAATACACTTAGTCCATTCCATTCAATATCTCATTAGAATCGCTTCATGCCAACTCAGTTATTCGACTCTCATCACAACATAAGGAGTCCGATTCCTTAGGAGTCGGATTGTTCACTCGAGGTCCCCACGCTCCCCCCCCCCCTCCCCGAAGAAGTTGAAAGTGTCCACCAGTCTCACCCATTAGCTAGCCGACGTATGCCAGAAACACCAGCTATAATTCCTGACTCCAAGATCTCCGGAAAATTCAAACATTAAATACAAGCCATTTAGTAGATTCGCTTCAAAATAATTATCCGAATGAACTAGAAGTATGAATGATCCATTACTTAAGCGGGGTCGAATGTTTTAGTCTGAATGTTTAGTAACTTCCCGTCGAAACGTAACATAGCACTCGCTCTTCCTCGAACAGATGGTGTGAGATCTCGGTTCGAGAAGACAATTCGTTTATTGCATTCACATCAGAGCATAAGAGAGGAGCCCTGTATTATATCAAACCATTCTAGGATACCATACAGACCGTAAGAGAGGAATCATGAATGGAATGAATCCAATCCCCTCTCCGAAAACGCGAAGCAAGTTTCACTTGAACACTTTTTATGCATACATTACTCCTTTCATCACTCAAAATCTTCGCTCGAAATCAGTGGTGCTTGCCATTGAAATTGAAATCGTTTTGAATCTGAAATTGAACTGAACCACTGATTAGTTAGTGGTTAAGCTCAATTTCATATTCAAAACGCCACAATCCATGCCTCAATCATCAATCGAATCAATCGAATCGAGGAATCGAACCCCCACTGGAAAAATTGAAAGCGTAACGCAATACTTTTACTCCACTCAGTTCAAAAAAATCATTCGGAGTTCATTGCTATTTGTATCCACCCCCTCGGAAATGTCGAAACCGCATAACCTCTCCCTTCGTGGTTTCACTTCGAAAACATGAGACTTATTCAATTCAAAGTCTTCAGAATGCGTTCATGACTACTCATTTTGCAGATCCCCATCCAAGCACAACATCACAAAGCTTTTCTTCGTCCAACCCCACCAGAGGCATTGAAAGTTCGCGGCTATTCTTTCAGTCCATCCATTTCGTTCCATCAGATGCCTTCCCGTTCAACCCCGTCCCCAACAGAGCTTCAAGTCTCACCAAACCCAATGCACTAGCAACAAAACAACGAGAACGTGGCATGCATATAATAAAGCGAACATTACACCCGAAAACTGCAAAGAAAACAACAAAAAATGAAAAAAATACTCACCAAGCGGCCGTGCAGACTCCGTCGCGTCGATCGATAAATGATGCAACCGGCCGCTCGGGCCTCTTCCGCAGCCGCCGCGCGCGTGAGGCCGGTCCAGGCGCGACAGTCTTCATTTTATCCATGTCGACGCCTCCACTATCTAATCCTCCAGGCCTCTCTTGATTTTTTACCAACCTTTCGGAGATATCACTGTCCAAACTGCCTCGGTTTCAGCTGGCCTTAGATTAGAGACTTTGCCGCGGAGGCATCTTTTAGCCATTTTCTCAGATTCGTCGTTGGACTAGTTTGTCTGAGTCATGATGCTTACTCAATAACGAGGCCGTTCGGAACCAATTCCATAAAATTCGGAGCATCAAAATCCTAGCCAGGTCGCATCACACCTCGTGTACTTAATATTATTCCTGTAATATTTTGTGGTGTCTGAGCGCAAGATGAGCCATGCTAAATTAAAAAGCGGAAACTTGACTTGAACCACAACAGGATCACCATGAATGTTACATATTTAGTCTACCAATACTAGAAAATACTAAGCGCATCCCACTCGAGCAGATAACTCCACGGTGGCCCGCTGTAATTGGAGTAATTAACCAGCTCACATGCGAAATCTACTTGAGTATCTCTTTTATTTCTTAACCTTCAGAACTACAGTAGTTCCACTTCTGCGCCCTCATACTAATTAATCATATGCGCGTGCGGCTGCACACACCTATTTGTTTCTCTTTGCCATCCACCGCGGGGTGCCCTACGCGCGTAAACGGCGGACTCATTTATCACTTGGCAACCAGGTACCGCCGAAAGATGTTATCGTAGTGGCTGGTGACCTTAGTGGGCACGTAGGTGCTGCGTAGGACGGGTACAGCTGTCATGGTGAATTCGGCTACGGGTCGCGTAACGCCGACGGTGAGCGTATTCTTGAGTATGCGGAATCTCATAACCTCACCATAATGAACACCGAATTTCGTAAACGCGACTCCCACCTCATCTCATACTATAGTGGGAGCTCCAAGTCCCAGATAGATTTCCTCCTTGTGAAGGAGCGCGACCGAAGTCTTGTCACAGATGCGAAGGTCGTGCCGTAGTAGACGGTTGCGCCACAGCACCGACCGCTGATTTGCACCCTAAAGATCGCCCTTCCAAGGCAGAAGCAGGTCGAGCGATGCGGTGCACCGAAAATCAAGTGGTGGCGAACGAGAGAGAAGGAAGCAGCTGTGATTTCTCGCGTGCGGTTATCGACAGTCACAACTGTCGACCAAACTTGGAAGAAGGCTACCGACGCGATACGTGAAGCTGCAAGGTTGGAGCTCGGCATCAAGGTCGAAAAGGAGACGCAGCTGTGGACAGACGACGTGAAAGCAAAAGTTCGAGAGAAGAAGTCGCTCTATCACGTGTTTCTCAGCAACAAGACAGCTGATGACTGGCGAAAGTACCAAGAAGCGAAGAAAGCTGCAAAGAAGCAGTGGCTGTTATAAAAAAACACTCATTATGGAGATGTCAACACGAAGCTCGAATCGCGCGATGGTGAGCGGTATTTGTACCGACTTGCTAAGATCCGCCATCGCCAAATCGAGGATATTGAAAAGTTCTTTGGCATCAATGATAAGAATGGCAATTTTCTGACAGACCACAAAAAGGCGCTGAAGCGATGGCGTGATTGCTTTGAGGAAATTTCCACTATGGAATTTCCTCACCCGGCCATCCCTTCTGTGGCTCCAGCCCACGGCCCCGTGCAGAAGATCACCTTGGAGGAGACAGAAGTGGCTCTGAAGAAGATGAGGCCAGACAAAGCGACTGGGCCCGACGAGGTGGCTCTGATCTGTGGAAGTCAACGTTTTGGCACTCTACTGAGTGATTGGCGAAGTTCTTTAATCAGGTTATAGCGAAGAAGAAGATGTCTGAGTGTTGGCGCCAAAGCACGACGATTCCAATTTGGAAGAAGAAGGCCAGTCCTGTACGCTGCTTCAATTATCGTCCGAGATTCGCTTGCTTTCGCACAGCATGAAGATCTTTGCGCGAATTGTCGATGGACGAATTCGTGACATCGGTCAACTTTCCAGCAATCAGCGCTGCTTTGTAGGTGGCTGTGGCACTATTGATGCCACACATGCCACCCGCCTCCTGATAGATAAGCATCGCGAGAAACAGAAGCCAGTGCATATCGTCTTTCTCGACTTGGAGAAGGCCTTTGACCGCGTACCACGTGAAGTGATATGGTACGCCTTGCGACATCATGGAGTTCTTGAAGAGCTCATAGAGTGGGTGCGAATTCTCTACTCTTGTCCACAGAGTCGAGTTCAAGTTGCAGCTGGAACCTCAATGGAGTTCCTCATCTCTGTTGGGGTACACCAGGGTTCTGCGCTTTCCCCACTCCTCTTTGTTGTCGTGATGGACCCCATTACACGCGATCTTCAGAAGCCAGTCTCCTGGACATTGCTTCGTGCTGTTGACGTAATGTTCGCTAGCGAAGATAAAGGCAAACTCGAGCGAGAGGTGCAAGCTTGGTGTGATCGTTTGGAGCGGTTTGGATTTAAATTAAACTTTAAAAAGATCGAGTATCTAACGACGGAAGTGAACGAGTCCAGCTCAGTCAAGGTTAACGGCATCGAGATCCCACGCACAGCGGTTTCTAAGTACATGGGATCAGCAGTAGCACCCGATGGCAATCTGATGACTGAAGTGAACTCACGCGTGAGTGCAGCTTGGTCCAAGTGGCGCTCGTTGACTGGCGTGCTCTGCGATGGGAAGATACCAGTGCACCTGAAGTCGAAGATTTAGGCCTATGGTATACTCCCGTCCGCTGCCGCGACGCGGGAGTGCACAGCGACGCGATGGCTCGCGATGCGCGTCGCGAGCCGTCGCCGTCGCTGAGGCTGACATAGTTCACGCAGTTCTGCAGACGGAGACTTTTGTAGAAGTTTAGCGAATCAGCTGATTCAGTGCTTTTTTTCCGGATTCCTTGTTTTCTCAGCCTTTTCGTTCGTGATTTCGCGTTTTTCCCGTTTTATCGCCTTCTGATCCGTATGCCGTCAAGGGTTGTTGCTTTCAATGGTATTTCGTGGATGTCGCGTTTTACAAGGGGGTTTCCGTCATGCCTGTGTCGACTCATGCATTTCTTTTGTTCCTCATGCACTTGTCCGGCACAGAAATGTGGATTTCTGTGCCGTCGAGGAGGTTCACAGGCGAAAAAAAAAGCGAGAATCGGCACAAAAGAAGAGGAAAGCGGCCTAGAAAAACATCTCATCCGAAAAGCAGCCGTTCATTTGGCACATTTCTGTGCCGGACATGTCAGCAGAACCTCCCTGTGACTTGTCCGGCACAGAAATGTGGATTTCTGTGCCGTCGAGGAGGTTCACTGGCGAAAAAATGCGAGAATCGGCACAAAAGAGGGGGAAAACGGCCTAGAAAAACATCTCATCCAAAAAGCAGCCGTTCAAGTTGTCGAAAAAACCCAAAATGACTCTAGCCACGACGAAATCTCTACGAGAAGAACAACAGAGACATCACATGACCACCCAACATCACCAGACGTGTGTTGAAATTTCTGTGGTATGGTCACGAACCAAGGAAGTGTCGAAATAAGTGAGTGGAAGTGCATAGAATAGGGCATGACAAGCGCTCCCCCCTCCGCGACCATCGCAGCCCGTCGCTCGTCGCAGTGCAGTGCACTGCGACGAGCGACGGGCTGCGACGGTCGTCGCACGGGAGTATGTTTCAATCCCGCGACGCGGAGGTATAACACCCCTCTGCGACGCATCGCGGGAGCGATGGCGCGTTAACTGACAACCGCGCCCCACTGCGCCGTCCGCCACTGCAGCGAAGGCGCGCCGTTGACAGTTGCCCCGCGCTCATCGCTGGAGCGACGCGGTAGTATACCATAGGCCTTACAGAGCAATCGTCCGGCCGGTAGCGATGTACAGCGCTGATTGTTGGCCTGCGACTAAGGAAGTTGAAACGCGTCTCAGCGTCACGGAGACGAAGATGCTACGCTGGATGGCTGAAGTCACGCGCATGGACCGCATCCGAAATGATGTCGTTCGGCAGAAGTTCGGTGTCGCGCCGATAGCAGACAAGATGCGAGAAGCTCGCTTACGATGGTATGGCCACGTTCTGCGTGAAGAAGAAGACAGCGTCCGCAAGATAGGCCTTAACTCCGAGATAATAGGAAAGTGGCCTAGAAGGCGCCCGAAGCAGCAGTACGTTACGCACTGGACTTGAAGGTTGCTGGTGTCTACCCTGATCTTGCGCTGGATGGGGAGAGATGGAGCCATTACACCAGAACTCATATGAGTGGACAGCGGAGAGGGCGCGACGGACGGTGTCCGCTCATTTGAGTGGACGGGGGAGTTTTGGGAAGAACTTTGTTTATTGATGTTTTTGTTCGATTTTCTTCTCAAATTCGCAAATTATAGTAACAAAAAAATGTTGTGTTTGCGTGGACAGAAAAATGATTGGCTTTATCGTAATTAACAAGACAAGAACTTTTTCAATTACTGAAACACAATAAGCGCACATACTTCCAGACCAGAATTAATGCACAAGCTACAGATGAAATATGAATTGAACTCTTATATAAAACAACCTAGACCCTGAATGATTATGACATTGCACAAGCTTTTAACAAGAACACTTCTTATCGTTGGAGCATCTCAAACAAACACATTTTTCGCAACTGGTGCAGCGGTATGGACTATCCTTTCTTCTTGGCAATATCTCTTCCCAGGCTGTTACTCAGTTTTTTATAGCAAGCTGTGCAGTTCTTCTGAACTTTTCATGAGTCTACAGTTACGTTTTCTAAGACTCTGTCTTTTTTTAGCGCCTGTCCACGCAAATGAGTCTACACACGCACGCGCCAAAAAAGCCGCGAGCTGCCGCGCGCACTGGGCGCGAAAACGCTCTGGTCGTGAGTGTGTTAAACAAAGGCGTTGCAAATGTCTACGTTTCTAGTATCTCATAAGGTAACCACTGGACTCTTGATCAAGCTCAGGAGGTTGGGGGGGGATGAGCGGGCCAAGGGGACTAGGGTAGAACGCTAATCTCCCCGATCATTTCAACGTATTGTGAACGACTTCAAAGAGTATCTTAAAGCCCAGGTATTCATCTACATTGATGATCTAATTGTTACCTCCAAAACACCTGAACAGCATTTGCACGACATAGAAGAAGTCAGAAGATTTCTTAGGGAAAACATGGAAATATATATGAAATTGAAAGCGTCGAAGTGCGAGTTTGCTAGCAAGTAAATTAAATTTCTCGGATATGTTCTTAGCAAGGAAGTTATACGCCCAAACCCAGAAAGGACGAAAGCCGTTGACCATTATCCTAGACCAAAAACAGTCTGGGAAGTTAAGGCCTTCTTAGGAATATGCTCATTCATTTGTCGATTTATACGTAATTTCGCAATACTTGCAGCGCCCCTTTCCGATCTCCTTAAGAAGGACACTGGAATGCGCGGAAGCTAAGTCGACCTTAAAGAAAGCTTTAACAACGGCTCCTAGGCTTCTAATAACACCTCGATTAAGACGGCCTTTCTTGATTGAAACAGATAGCTCAGGAAAAGGAATCGCTGGAGCATTGAAACAAGAGCAGGGGGGCTTACTTAAAGTTATAGGCTATGTAGCCGAACGCTAAACAGGCACGAAGCGCGCTTCCTAACTGTTGAACTGGAAGCGCTAGAATTAGTATTCGCAGGGCAGAAATTTCGATCATACACTGATGGCGCAAAGACAACTGTTATCACCGACCATTCTCCCCTCAAGGCCTTACTGCACCATAGAGACTTAAAAGCAAGGTTAGCAAAATCTTACCTATATATAAAAGAGTAAGCGGTTGTGTCTGTCCTTCCGCCTGTCCGTCCGTCTGTCCGTCTGTCCATCCGTCCTTCCGTCGGTCCACCTACCTTTTCATAAACGTCGAGTGACAGGCGTCCGGGTTGAGACGAGGTGTGACCACGTCGTGTCGCGTGCATCAGAAGACGTGTCACCGATGTCGCGCAAAGGACGAACGGTTGAAAAGACGTGTTACCGACGTCGCTCGACAGGCGTCCAGGTTCAGGAGTTGTGTCACCCATGTCGCGCAGTCGATGTCTAGGTTCAGAAGAGGTCTAAGAGCAAAATCTTACCTATATATAAAAGAGTAAGCGGTTGTGTCTGTCCTTCCGCCTGTCCGTCCGTCTGTCCGTCTGTCCATCCGTCCTTCCGTCGGTCCACCTACCTTTTCATAAACGTCGAGTGACAGGCGTCCGGGTTGAGACGAGGTGTGACCACGTCGTGTCGCGTGCATCAGAAGACGTGTCACCGATGTCGCGCAAAGGACGAACGGTTGAAAAGACGTGTTACCGACGTCGCTCGACAGGCGTCCAGGTTCAGGAGTTGTGTCACCCATGTCGCGCAGTGGGTGTCTAGGTTCAGAAGAGGTGTAACCGATGTCAGAAGATTTCTTAGGGAAAACATGGAAATATATATGAAATTGAAAGCGTCGAAGTGCGAGTTTGCTAGCAAGTAAATTAAATTTCTCGGATATGTTCTTAGCAAGGAAGTTATACGCCCAAACCCAGAAAGGACGAAAGCCGTTGACCATTATCCTAGACCAAAAACAGTCTGGGAAGTTAAGGCCTTCTTAGGAATATGCTCATTCATTTGTCGATTTATACGTAATTTCGCAATACTTGCAGCGCCCCTTTCCGATCTCCTTAAGAAGGACACTGGAATGCGCGGAAGCTAAGTCGACCTTAAAGAAAGCTTTAACAACGGCTCCTAGGCTTCTAATAACACCTCGATTAAGACGGCCTTTCCTGATTGAAACAGATAGCTCAGGAAAAGGAATCGCTGGAGCATTGAAACAAGAGCAGGGGGGCTTACTTAAAGTTATAGGCTATGTAGCCGAACGCTAAACAGGCACGAAGCGCGCTTCCTAACTGTTGAACTGGAAGCGCTAGAATTAGTATTCGCAGGGCAGAAATTTCGATCATACACTGATGGCGCAAAGACAACTGTTATCACCGACCATTCTCCCCTCAAGGCCTTACTGCACCATAGAGACTTAAAAGCAAGGTTAGCAAAATCTTACCTATATATAAAAGAGTAAGCGGTTGTGTCTGTCCTTCCGCCTGTCCGTCCGTCTGTCCGTCTGTCCATCCGTCCTTCCGTCGGTCCACCTACCTTTTCATAAACGTCGAGTGACAGGCGTCCGGGTTGAGACGAGGTGTGACCACGTCGTGTCGCGTGCATCAGAAGACGTGTCACCGATGTCGCGCAAAGGACGAACGGTTGAAAAGACGTGTTACCGACGTCGCTCGACAGGCGTCCAGGTTCAGGAGTTGTGTCACCCATGTCGCGCAGTCGATGTCTAGGTTCAGAAGAGGTCTAAGAGCAAAATCTTACCTATATATAAAAGAGTAAGCGGTTGTGTCTGTCCTTCCGCCTGTCCGTCCGTCTGTCCGTCTGTCCATCCGTCCTTCCGTCGGTCCACCTACCTTTTCATAAACGTCGAGTGACAGGCGTCCGGGTTGAGACGAGGTGTGACCACGTCGTGTCGCGTGCATCAGAAGACGTGTCACCGATGTCGTGCAAAGGACGAACGGTTGAAAAGACGTGTTACCGACGTCGCTCGACAGGCGTCCAGGTTCAGGAGTTGTGTCACCCATGTCGCGCAGTGGGTGTCTAGGTTCAGAAGAGGTGTAACCGATGTCAGAAGATTTCTTAGGGAAAACATGGAAATATATATGAAATTGAAAGCGTCGAAGTGCGAGTTTGCTAGCAAGTAAATTAAATTTCTCGGATATGTTCTTAGCAAGGAAGTTATACGCCCAAACCCAGAAAGGACGAAAGCCGTTGACCATTATCCTAGACCAAAAACAGTCTGGGAAGTTAAGGCCTTCTTAGGAATATGCTCATTCATTTGTCGATTTATACGTAATTTCGCAATACTTGCAGCGCCCCTTTCCGATCTCCTTAAGAAGGACACTGGAATGCGCGGAAGCTAAGTCGACCTTAAAGAAAGCTTTAACAACGGCTCCTAGGCTTCTAATAACACCTCGATTAAGACGGCCTTTCCTGATTGAAACAGATAGCTCAGGAAAAGGAATCGCTGGAGCATTGAAACAAGAGCAGGGGGCTTACTTAAAGTTATAGGCTATGTAGCCGAACGCTAAACAGGCACGAAGCGCGCTTCCTAACTGTTGAACTGGAAGCGCTAGAATTAGTATTCGCAGGGCAGAAATTTCGATCATACACTGATGGCGCAAAGACAACTGTTATCACCGACCATTCTCCCCTCAAGGCCTTACTGCACCATAGAGACTTAAAAGCAAGGTTAGCAAAATCTTACCTATATATAAAAGAGTAAGCGGTTGTGTCTGTCCTTCCGCCTGTCCGTCCGTCTGTCCGTCTGTCCATCCGTCCTTCCGTCGGTCCACCTACCTTTTCATAAACGTCGAGTGACAGGCGTCCGGGTTGAGACGAGGTGTGACCACGTCGTGTCGCGTGCATCAGAAGACGTGTCACCGATGTCGCGCAAAGGACGAACGGTTGAAAAGACGTGTTACCGACGTCGCTCGACAGGCGTCCAGGTTCAGGAGTTGTGTCACCCATGTCGTGCAGTCGATGTCTAGGTTCAGAAGAGGTCTAAGAGCAAAATCTTACCTATATATAAAAGAGTAAGCGGTTGTGTCTGTCCTTCCGCCTGTCCGTCCGTCTGTCCGTCTGTCCATCCGTCCTTCCGTCGGTCCACCTACCTTTTCATAAACGTCGAGTGACAGGCGTCCGGGTTGAGACGAGGTGTGACCACGTCGTGTCGCGTGCATCAGAAGACGTGTCACCGATGTCGTGCAAAGGACGAACGGTTGAAAAGACGTGTTACCGACGTCGCTCGACAGGCGTCCAGGTTCAGGAGTTGTGTCACCCATGTCGCGCAGTGGGTGTCTAGGTTCAGAAGAGGTGTAACCGATGTCAGAAGATTTCTTAGGGAAAACATGGAAATATATATGAAATTGAAAGCGTCGAAGTGCGAGTTTGCTAGCAAGTAAATTAAATTTCTCGGATATGTTCTTAGCAAGGAAGTTATACGCCCAAACCCAGAAAGGACGAAAGCCGTTGACCATTATCCTAGACCAAAAACAGTCTGGGAAGTTAAGGCCTTCTTAGGAATATGCTCATTCATTTGTCGATTTATACGTAATTTCGCAATACTTGCAGCGCCCCTTTCCGATCTCCTTAAGAAGGACACTGGAATGCGCGGAAGCTAAGTCGACCTTAAAGAAAGCTTTAACAACGGCTCCTAGGCTTCTAATAACACCTCGATTAAGACGGCCTTTCCTGATTGAAACAGATAGCTCAGGAAAAGGAATCGCTGGAGCATTGAAACAAGAGCAGGGGGGCTTACTTAAAGTTATAGGCTATGTAGCCGAACGCTAAACAGGCACGAAGCGCGCTTCCTAACTGTTGAACTGGAAGCGCTAGAATTAGTATTCGCAGGGCAGAAATTTCGATCATACACTGATGGCGCAAAGACAACTGTTATCACCGACCATTCTCCCCTCAAGGCCTTACTGCACCATAGAGACTTAAAAGCAAGGTTAGCAAAATCTTACCTATATATAAAAGAGTAAGCGGTTGTGTCTGTCCTTCCGCCTGTCCGTCCGTCTGTCCGTCTGTCCATCCGTCCTTCCGTCGGTCCACCTACCTTTTCATAAACGTCGAGTGACAGGCGTCCGGGTTGAGACGAGGTGTGACCACGTCGTGTCGCGTGCATCAGAAGACGTGTCACCGATATCGCGCAAAGGACGAACGGTTGAAAAGACGTGTTACCGAGGTCGCTCGACAGGTGTCCGTGTTCAGGAGTTGTGTCACCCATGTCGCGCAGTGGGTGTCTAGGTTCAGAAGAGGTGTAACCGATGTCGCCAAGTGGTGTCCGGATCCAGACGACGTGTCACCGATGTCGCGCAAAGGACGAACGGTTGAAAAGACGTGTTACCGACGTCGCTCGACAGGCGTCCAGGTTCAGGAGTTGTGTCACCCATGTCGCGCAGTCGATGTCTAGGTTCAGAAGAGGTGTCACCGATGCTTGGGTTAAGAAGGGGTCTCATCGATATCGTGCAAGGGGTGCCCCGGTTCAGACGACATGTCACCACCGATGGGTGACCAGTGAAGGGGATCAGTAATGGGAGACCGGCAAAGGAGGGTCCAGTAATAGGAGGAGGGGGAATGGAAAGAAGGAGGACCAGTGAAGAGGGGACCACTAAGGGGGACCACTGCAGGGGAGGGTCCAGTAATGGGGGGGGGGGAAATGGAAAGAAGGAGGACCAGTGAAGAGGGGACCACTAAGGGGGACCACTGCAGGGGAGGGTTCAGTAATGGGGGGGGGGAGTGGAAAGAAGGAGGACCAGTGAAGAGGGGACCACTAAGGGGGACCGGCAAAGGAGGGTCCAGTAATGGGGGGGGGGGGAAATGGAAAGAAGGAGGACCAGTGAAGAGGGGACCAGTGAAGAGGGAACCACTGCAGGGGAGGGTCCAGCAATGGGGGGGGGGGAGTGGAAAGATGGAGGACCAGTGAAGAGGGAACCACTGCAGGGGGAGGGTCCAGTAATGGGGGGGGAGTGGAAAGACGGAGGACCAGTGAAGAGGGGACCACTAAGGGGGACCACTGCAGGGGAGGGTCCAGTAATGGGGGGGGGGGGGAGTGGAAAGAAGGAGGACCAGTGAAGAGAGGACTACTAAGGGAACCACTGCATGGGGAGGATCCAGCAATGGGGGGGGGGAGGAGTGGAAAGAAGGAGGACCAGTGAAGAGGGGACCACTAAGGGGGACCACTGCAGGGGAGGGTCCAGTAATGGGGGGGGGAATGGAAAGAAGGAGGACCAGTGAAGAGAGGACCACTAAGGGGAACCACTGCAGGGGAGGATCCAGTAATGGGGGGAGTGGAAAGAAGGAGGACCAGTGAAGAGGGGACCACTAAGGGGGACCACTGCAGGGAGGGTCCAGTAATGGGGGGGAGGGGAATGGAAAGAAGGGGGACCAGTGAAGAGGGGACCACTAAGGGGGACCACTGCAGGGAAGGGTCCAATAATGGGGGGGGGGAATGGAAAGAAGGAGGATCAGTGAAGAGGGGACCACTGCAAGGGGAGGGTCCAGCAATGGGGGGAGGGGTGGAGTGGAAAGAAGGAGGACCAGTGAAGAGGGGACCACTAAGGGAGACCGGCAAAGGAGGGTCCAGTAATGGGAGAAGGAGGAGTGGAAAGAAGGAGGACCAGTGAAGAGGGGACCACTGCAGGGGGAGGGTCCAGCAGTGGAGGGGGGGAGTGGAAAGAAGGAGGACCAGTGAAGAGGGGACCACTAAGGGGGACCGGCAAAGGAGGGTCCAGTAATGGGGGGTGGGGGAGTGGAAAGAAGGAGGACCAGTGAAGAGGGGACCACTAAGGGGACCACTGCAGGGAGGGTCCAGTAATGGGGGGAATGGAAAGAAGGAGGACCAGTGAAGAGGGGACCATTAAGGGGGATCACTGCACAATGGGGTGGGAGAGTGGAAAGAAGGAGGACCAGTGAAGAGGGGGCCACAAAGGGGGACCACTGCAGGGGAGGATCCAGCAATGGGGGGGGGAATGGAAAGAAGGAGGACCAATGAACAGGGGACCACTAAGGGGGACCACTGCAGGGGAGGGTCCGGTGGGGGGACCGGTAACGAGGGGAGAAGGGACCAGTGAAGAGGGGATCAGTAAAAGGGACCAGAAAAGGAGAGACCAGCAAAGGTGGAACTAGTAACGGGGGGGGGGGAGTGGTGAAGGAGGCCCAATGAAGAGGGAACCAGTATAAGGGGGGGGGAGAGACGGTAAAGGGGACCAGTGGAGATGGGACCACTGAAGGAGGGGGTCCAGTGAAGGAGACCAGTAAGGGTGGACCATGATTTTTTATCAGTATCGTCCAACGGGTATCAGGCTTCAGAAGACGTGCTGCTGACGTCGTTACACGTACGTTGGGGCTCAGCATATGTATCACAGACGATATCAACATGCGTCCGGATTCAGAACACGTGACCTAGACGTCGTACAACGTGAGTCCAGATCCAGAAGTCGTTCCACAGATCATACTTTGCACAGCATTCGTGAGAAAACTTTCTAAAGGCTTCGTTCGACAAGTGTGCGCGTACTTGACTCTCACTACACCTTTATTTTTTTTATTTCACTTCGGCACAAGTGTAAGTGGTACTGGCGGGGTTGAGAGTGAGGGTAAGGAGAATGGTTAAAGTTATCGGAGGAACATGATTGCTGTCGGACAGGTAACGGTATCGAGCGGTCTACCGACACCCATTGGTTTCATTTATGCTTCCGCAGACTAAGCACTTTGGATTGAGACTCTTACATTCTGTTCCTCAGGACTTAGTAGAACATGTACTTCGGAGAATGAAATAAAAGTAAGAGGGCCAAAAGAAGAAAAGAACACGGCCGGGTGTTCTATACTCGGGGTTTGGGGGGCGAAGCCCCCAACCAGACGTTTGGCGGCCGCGAGGCCGCTGAACGTCTGGTAGTTTTATATGCAAGCCAGTGGCTAGTAGAATGATAAATATTTTTGATCGTCCAAGCAGTGTAAGCTTTTTATCCGGGCACTTTGTATAGGCGCATTTTAAGATAGCGTTTTTGAACAAGCGGTTTATTTTGGTTCTCCAAAAACTTGTCCAGCTTCATTTGAAAGGTGCTAGTTGATTTTAATGGCTTCCATCTTAATTAGAAAAGTGTCTAGCTCGAGCTGAAAACGTCTCAACAAAACATAGCTTTTATTAGCTTTAACACAACAGAAAGAACAAAGAAATTAGATGAATTATAAGTCAGGCACTTCTTACGATTTACGGTTTACGATTTACGATTTACGAAATTTCGGATTTCATTTACGCACACCCCTGGTCGGAACCATTATTGCGCCAGCGGAATCTGCTGCGGCGTCACCGCCTCGCAAACTCGTAGATGAAAAGTGTGCTGAAGACAGAAGACGTCTGGTACCAAATAGTTCTTCAAGAGTTTGACATTATCATTGTTTAGCGCCCCGGCAAGAAAAACCCTATCTGTGACATTCCTTCTCGCACTCCGTCGATGCCATCAACACCACTGTAATACATGCGTGCTGGATTTAGACGCGGTCTGCAGAGAGCAAAGCCAGTGCCCATGGATAGTCGATCACAAAGCCATGCTAGAACACCAAGACTTCAGCACTGCTGACCATCCACACCTGCTAAATTACACTAACTTTAACGGCACATATCGGATACCACCAACCCCCTACCATGACCCTGTAGTAGTATTAAAGATTCAAAAATAAAAGACGCTCTCATTTCAAAAATCCACTCATCCCAGATGGAAGCAGCCCGTTTATTAGGTATTGCTTTTTTTAGGTATTGCCAAAGCTCAAACAATAATCTCTAGAATTGCTCTTAGGAATAATATGTCTCAAGATATTAGGAAGCATATGGTTAATTGTAATCAATGCCAATTGCGTAAAAAAACCCTCCGCTTACCGAATCAAAGAGCCACCACATAGCTATGTCCACAAGGCCTCGGGAACGCGTTCACGTTATTGGACCCCTCTTCATGACACTAACAAGGGAAGGGTCTGAAGCGTATGTCTGAATGGGGGAGTGACTCATATAGGGAGAATCCCACCCCTCAATTGGTTTGAAAATGTGTTTATTTTTTGCCAAGTCGTTAAACCCAAGGAGTAGGGGTCGCAATGGGATACGGCTCATCACGAGTTTGGGAGTCTTGTACGCCCGCGATGCCCCTACCGGCAAGGGGATCGGAGTGCAGCGGAAGTGCGGTTGTTTCGCGCGAGGAAGGTCGGGGCCTTGGCTCCTCTACGCTGCTGCGCCTTTGCATTTAAACTGACTGGTTGAGATTTGGAGGATTCTGACGTCTATACCAGGGGTGTGCGTTAAATTTTTTTTCGGTAAATTTTTAACGACCACTTTCAACGAAAAAATGTTGCGTTAAAATCGGTAAATTTGGTAAATTCGTTAAATAAAATGTCAGTTTGGGTGTATTTTAGTAAAAAGCGAGATCTTTTCTTGATTGATTTTTTCGACTCCATCTGCATGACAATTATATGACAATGCCTTCATCTTCAAACAACAACAGTCTATCATCAACAAAATAAGCGAGAAGAACCATTAAGATTCTGAAACAAAACAGCCACAAGACTTCTAAAATAGGAAACTCCTTACTATACCTGGTTCCTTTAGCTGGCGGGAAGTCATCCACCTTCTGGAAAGATCCAGTGCATCGTATCACGGCTCAACGTTTTGAGCTTTTTCTTCTTTTCTCCCAAAATTTACAAAAGTTTCCTAAATTTTTACAAAACATGAGCTCGCTAAGTAGACTTTTGCAGTCGAACATTTTTCTATACTGCCATAATTGTTTTGGGAAACTACAGAATGTTTAATGAAGAATTCAATCAGGCAGCGACCATAGCGAGTCCCTTGGTACAGTCCGTCTTTGTAGGATATCTACGAAGTGTTGTTATCTTTCCTAATTCTTCCAAGTAGAGTTCGCCACTGTCTGTCGCTCATTTACGATTTCTCAGCAGTTAACCACTCAGATCTTCTTCTTGAAGGACTTGGTTCCAAACTGTACAGCACATTTGCTTGAGGTTCGAATGTGCTTTGAGCTTTGGATTTCTTCCTATTTTTGTAGAGCACACTTTGGATTGATGACCTGTTTTATAGTAAATTCGTAAATTAGACAAAAAAAAACCCCAATGACCTAAAGAAAATACTTGCTAAAGCCGGACCTGCACCTTCAATAATATACCTTTCCGTAAATCTTTAAAAAATCTTTATGCAATGGACTGCATGTAAAGTGCCAGTTTTTATACTAACTTGTATAATAAATGACAGAGATTGTCCAACGACTTCATATATTTTTATGTAGTGTTCTAGTGCTGTTCTAGTGCTTTTAGGTACATATTTCACTGTTTCTCGTGTATACTGGCTGTGCTTCTCCCAAAGGAAACTGCAAAGGAAGTTCTTGAAGAGGACGAAATAGTTAAGAAAAATTGTTGACATGCATGACATAAAATTCACTAAAAGCGAAGCAAAGACAGTACCCGTAGCCACGCTCTATCAATTAGGCGATGCTCAAAATTGCCTTGATGTAGTTCTACAGTCACCGGCTGATGCTGCACGAAAAATTCCTCCAACTTTCAGGAAAACTTGCGGAGAAAAGGGAAGGAACCCATCTTTTCCCTTATTTCGTTTCTTGCGCTTGTTTCTCTTTTCGCATGGTTTGTGTTTCGCAGCGTTTTCTTCGTGTTTTCTAGGCCTTTTCAACACCACTTATGAAACAAATATCACAAAAAACTGTGGAAAACTGAATGGTTAGTAATTGTGAAGAACTAATATGTAGCAATCAAGCGCAAGAAACGGACCAGGAAGTCGAAAAGCACGGAACGACGACGTAGAAAAGTGGAGTCTTTTTTGAATTGGTCAAGGAGCAAAGAAAATGCCAACGATTCTTGAAACTCGAGGACAATATCGATTACCTACACTGATTCAAGTTAGCAGAAGGGTTCCTCGGAACACTGCAAAGGCCCATTCAAAAAAGTCTAAAATGCATTTACATGGAGAGAAAGCAAAATTTTAAAAATGCCATAAAATGTCGTAATGCAATTTAACGGAATTTTTCGTCGTAAAATTTCGTTAAAAACTTTTAACGAAAAATGCCGGTAAATCCGGTAAATCGGTAAATCGTTAGTCGTTAAACGCACACCCCTGGTCTATACCATTTTCAGACCTTTTCTGCGCGTTTGCCAGCTGTACGCTATGGAGGGTACCTTTCTTGCGACTTGTTTGTTACTGACCGGTTTTCTAACCGTAAGACAATGAGAAAACTATTCAGCATAATGATGTATAAACGCTCAACACCAGTGATAGACAGGCACAAAGTGCATGAATCAGAAACACTGTTCACAATGCAGACAACGTATAAAACCTATAGGTTCCTCTGCCCACTGCTGCCCACTGCTTGCTAGGCTTTCCACGTCCATCAGATCATCTTGCGGATGCCAATCTTCTTCTTTTTCTTCCACCACTTCCAGCTGTTCGTCTCCGGCAACCTCAAGTTGACGTGCTTCGAAGTCCTTGGGTATGCTGGCCATCCGTTCGGCCAGCTTGATTTCTTCCCTCGAATGTTCCTTGTCTAAAGGTGGGCCACACCAGCGTGAGCAGGTGAATCACCACTCGAGTATCGGCGGACATTATTGGTGTTAGGTTTAAAAAACCTTCAGCATACCTCTAATTTCCAGGTGACAGTCAAAGATGAGGGAAAGAGTGTATCGATCCCGTTTAGATTAAATTGCGGGATCCACACACCTCGTTTCTCATTTTAACCACCTCTGACGTCACATCCTAGTCTCTTTTGAAAATCCGAGCAGGATGGTTTTTCCTGAGGTCATTGGTCCATGTATGGAAACAAACTGTGAGAGCCTGTTTATACGCTGCCCGTATTGTGCTCAGTGCTGCTTCATGCAGTTTGCACCTGTGTATCACTGGTGTTTATACATTACCATGTTGAATATCGCAGCGTACAGCTGGAAACGTCCGAAAATGGCACAGACGTCAGAATCCCCCAAATCTCAACCAGTCAGTTGAAATGCAAAAATGCAGCAGAGCAGAGGAGCCAAAGCCCCGACCTTCGTCGCACGAAGCAACCGTACTTCCGCTGCGCTCTGAGCCGCTTGCCGGTAGGGGCATCGCGGGCGTACAAGACCCCCCAAACTCGCGATGTGCCGGATCCGATTGTAACCCCCTACTCCTTGGATTTAACGACTTGGCAAAAAATAAACACATTTTCACACTAATTGAGGTGTGGACATTCTCCCTATATGAGTCGCTCCCCCGTTCAGACATACGCTTCAGACCGTTCCCTTGTAAATGGAAATCCTACTATATATAATCGGCTAATGTCACGTGTCCGTCACGGAGAGGGGGGACTGAAGCTAAAAGGTGCCTACTTCAGTGCGGCGTATGCCAGCCGGGCTTTCTTTGAGCTCAACCATGGGCCATTGCTGGCTAACTATATCCTTGGCGGCTGATCGTCCAGGTTTACAAGATATTCCAGGGGCAACGCGTCAGAGTATGAATGGGGATCGAGTGCAGAGCGCAGGGATTCAGGAGGCGTGCCCTAGACGTTGTTCAGGTGCGTCTGGATTCAGAAGACATGCTGAATACGTCGTCTAACGTGCGTAGGGATTCAGAAGACGTGCTGAAGACGTCGTTCAACTTGCGTAGGGATTCAAAAGACATGCTGATGCTGTCGTCTAACGTGCGTATGGATTCAGAAGACCGCGCTAGACGTCGTCCAACGTGCGTAGAGATTCAGAAGACGTGCTGAAGACGTCGTTTAACGTACGTAGGGATTCAGAAGACGTGCTGAAGACGTCGTCTAACGTGCGTAGGAATTCCGAGTAAGGGTTACCAATAGGATAGGACCAACAAAGGGGGACATTAGAGGGGGAGCGTGGATAAGGGGGGGGGGGGGGACCAGCACTTTCCCTCAACATCGTTCAGTGTGTGTCGGATTTCTGAAGACGGCTTACAGAAGTCGTGGCACATGTGTCGTGCAGAAGGATTGTCATTAGACGTCGTGGCAACGTAGTGACACGTGAATCGGTACTCAGTGTCACATGTGCGTGCTTGATTCTCACTCCGTTTCTTTGCCAGCACATAGGAAAGGAAGTATTTCGGGAGGGGAGGGGGAGGGGTAGAGAGAGAGTGACCATGGCATTCGGAGGAGTATTATTGCCGTCGGACAGTAAGCGAAGTGGACCAATACCGATTAATTTTAATTATGATTTTGCTGATTAAGCTCCGGATTCGGACTCCCATTACCTGTTTCACGACACGTAGGGAACGAGCGCTTCGGAGAATAAATCGCGTGCATGTGATGGAGGGTGGATGGGCTTCATATGCGCAGTGAAAATTCTGCCCTATCATATCCTACTGCTCTAATCTATATAGTAAAACCAGTTTTTTTTTTATTGTCCTAAAGGCCTAAAGAAGAAAGGAGGAAGATTGGGGTTGTTCTATTCTCGGGGTTTGGCGGCGAAGTCCACAACCAGATGGAATGGGGTTGTTCTATTCTCGGGGTTTGGCGGCGAAGTCCACAACCAGATGGAATGGGGTTGTTCTATTCTCGGGGTTTGGAGGCCAAGCCCCCAACCAGACGTTTGGCGACCGCCAGGCCGCTGAACGTCTGGTTGGGGGTTTGATACCCGTAGATTTATACTTGTCCTTGTAGACGCCTTCTCTAGTGTAGTAGTTTATAGTAACCGAACCCATTCCCGACCAGAAGGCTTTCACTACTACAACCACATTCATGAACCGCTTCGTAACTCGATTCAGTCCTTCTGGCTTACTTATTACAGACCAGGGTACGAATTTCTTAAGTGAAACCATTCAGGAAACACTTCGAAGCATCCATGTCGCCCACAAAGCGAGCACCACTTATCATCACGAAAGCAGTGGTCAAGTCGAACGTGCAAATCGCACCATAGAGGAACTCATAACTATGGCTACCACTCAAAAGAACGACAATGGGATGATATTATATTCTTAGCCGTTCATGCCTATAATTCAGCAAGAAACTCCACGACACAACATTCTCCCCACTCCATCATCCACGGGTTTGAACCTTTCAATGTCTTCCAATCCGCTTTTCAGCTTCCCACAAGGAAGCTTGTTGATGAGCATGACTACATCGGTCAATTGATACCCATATTAAAATCAACTAGGGAAAAAGTTAGCGAAAACATTGCAGCCGCTCAATCCGTACAGAAACGGAGTTACGACCTGCGCAAGCGGGTAAAACCGTCCCAATTCGAAATTGGACAGCAAATACCAATACAAAAAGAGTTTGGACCTAAGATCGCACCTAAATTCGAAGGTCCTTTTCCTATCGTTCACGTTGAGGCCCCCATTATAGCAATCCTCAATGGGCGCCGTCAATGCATCATCCACATGAATCGTGCCAAAATTTGTTATCACCATGGAAGCCTTGCCACCACACGTAACACGATAAGTCATTCATCTGAATATGCATAGTTGGGCGCCCTTCTTCCCATAATAGTAACGGCATCAGTGAAGTAATACTTTATTGACAATCACTAAGTCAAGTACCTGAATCGACTACTCAGGATGATCATTAGGTAAAACGACCTCCACTAATGATCGCTCACACTGTATGAGCATCAAATAAAGCACTAAAACAACTACCTAACAACATATACTATAACAGCGTAGCGAGAGAGAAAGAAAGAGAGAGAGAGAAAGAGAAGAAGGAGTCGCCTGACTGACTTCCCTTAGCTTCTATCACTTCTTCCAGTGCTACTCTTTTTAAGCAATTCTACCATTTCAGAATAATGGAAGATAAACAGTCTGGTTCAATGCGGTTCAACCGCTCGTCCCTCAGCGAGGTATCGTCCAACACATCCAGGGCCCGGATTCAGGAACGAATTACCGGCGGGTAAGTGCAAAATTTACCCCCACTCCCCACTTACGCGCGATTCATGAACGCGCGGAAGGAAAAATCCGAGGTAAGTGTCGAGGTAAATGCTACCCCGTCAGCGCGTCGGGGAACATTTACCTCCAAGGCGAGGGTTTTGCTCCGCGGCCAACTTCTGACCCAATGCATGCCTCCGCTGGCCCTTAGCCAGCTCTGAGCTGGCCGCCAGCCGAAAATTCAATTTTCAATTCAGAGGGGCGCCTAGTTGCCGTCGCCATGCGCACGTCTTTTGCCGCACTTCGGTGAGTTGTTTTATCTTTTCGTTTTCTCTATTAGGCTTGCATTCCATGATTTTTTGGGCTCTGCGGACCATGGCGGCCCAAAATGCCACTTATTTTTAAGTGAATTGCTTCCTTTAGTGGCATTGTGGGTCGGCTTGGGCCACCATGAGCCTAGTCCACCACGCAAATCGTAATTTGCTATTTGCGTGGGTGGACTATGCCCGTCCACCGCCTTAGCCTCCCTTGGCATATGCTGTCTATGGAGGCTATTGTGGTGGATGGCACCTATTATTAGTCATGTAGGCCCACATTTACCATTGTCTTTGTACTTCCTGCTATGCTACTAGTTTATACCCCTTTCCCTCCCCCCTCCCCTCGCCCAACCCCACATTTCAAATTTCCTTTCCCCTAAATACGATGCTGCTAGTGTCGGTGCCAGCGACGTCCAAGCAGCAAGTATGACTGCTTGGCTTCGCTGTTAGCTGATGCCAGCGGGCCAGCGGAGGCATGCACATTGGGTCAGAAATTAGCCGCGGAGCAAAACCCTCGCCTTGGCCGTCATGAATCAGAAAACGGAGGTAAGTTCGGGGAAAGTGGCGGGTAAATGGCCGTCGAGGTAAGTGCGGGTAGAATTTACCTCCGGCCGCGTTCATGAATCCGGCCCCAGGTCACCTACACTGGACGAACTGTCACGTTCCACCACGCCTATGTCTGCCCTCGATGAAGGACTCAGCATCATACGACCAAAACAGGTGGCACGACGTGGACGGCGAGGACGTTACACACAACTCACCTGCAGATCTATGCGTCGCACCCCTCCAGTCCCTCGTCGTACACCCTACCCTCGCAGGTCCATCTCACGATCCCGCGAATCATCACCAGATTTCAAAATCATACCATGCTGAAGACGAAGACAATACCGCACAACACATTTCCGAGAAACCTTTCCAAGAAACGGGAGATCGGACAACAGGTCTCATACACCTGTAAGGGCTCTCATTCCTAGTCCGTCTCCTCTTCATCGCTCAGAGCTCCTTAGGGGAGTGTTATGGCAAGCTTCCGTTCACAAAATGTGGTTGTACCGACCACCGCGAGATTTTGTGCACGGCGAAACCTATCACAACCTTACCAGACCCCACTCTTTTCCGTCTCTTCACCAATTCCGATCCTTTCCGTTCCTGGGGACAGGTACAACCGCGAGTGGTAAGATGCGGTGCTCTTCCGCCTCCGACACCGTTCGCGCTTCCAAAGATAGCACCCTTGTTCCCAGCAAGGCCTGGCCGGTACGATACCACCAGCCACCACCCGACCATATCCACTCTGGCAATCGGCCAAGTTATAAAAGGACTGTTCACGGGAGTGTGGCGCGCCCCGCTCCGGATTTTTCCTCAGTATGGCTGCTCGCCGGGATTTTTTCCCAGCATGCAGCCATACTGAGAGTTTCTTCCTACACTGCGCCTTTCTCCATCTCCATGCTTCAATGCTCAAAAGAGGTGGTAGTCCGATGGCGCAAGATCTGGCGAATACGGCGGGTGGGGCAGCACCTCCCACCTAACCTCCTGCAACTTCTGGCGAGACGACCTTGCAATGTGGGGGGCGAGCATTGTCGTGAAGAAGGCAAACATCCCTCCGCCCCCGCCGTTTCCGCGACATTTCCTCGCTCAGCTTCTGCAGCTGTGTATCGTAGATGTTCGCTGTTACTGCGGTGCCGTCGTCAGGAAGCTCACGATAGAGCATTCCTCGGGAATCTCATTAACAGCACAGCAATACCTTCCGCTGGTGGATGTCCGCCTTGAGGTTGTGGTTCTCCTTGAAGGGAGCCAGTGGGCCTTTCGGGTATGGTTAACGAGGAAGACCCAGGATTTATCTCCCGTGACGACATTCTCGAGAAAGTCCTTGTTACGAGAACGAACAAGCAGAGACTGAGCGACAGTCAGACGCGAATCTTTGTCCGAGTCACGGAGTCGATCAGCCTTCTCTGCAATCGTAGTATTTACATACCCTCAGGAGCAAATTGCCACATATACGAAATATTCTAGAACGTTTGTGCTACAACTACGTGGCACCAAGCAGGTTTTGGAAGTTCCTGTTAAATCTTGGAAAATTTTCAAAATTTTAGGTGCAAGACTTTTTCACCAACCTAATATTATACTTTTCTCCTTCCTAACTCGCAACTGTATCAACCGAAAATCGAGTTCCATACTCAGGCTGATATCTAACGAACCGTCTGCACGCTTACAACATGTCAATGAGTATTCTGTAATCTTTACTATATAACGCTGACTTTTGCATACTGAAGAATGCCACTGAAATGATGCAATAGTAAAAATCATCAGGTCTTTCTCCTTCAGTTTTGTAACGAAAGCATTTTATTTTTTTGCATTTTTTGCTCGCTCTTTCGTGCAACATATTCTATACTTCTTAAATAACGTCCAAAATTGTATACCATTTCTGCCCTTTGTTTTGTACACACTGAGAATAATGCTTCTAAATAAAGTAAACTTTGTTAACCTAACAGTATAGGTTTAAGCTATTGAATCGAGTGCTGCACCGAATAAGGTGCTGAATTAATAAAGTAAGGCGTCATGTCCCTTTGCCATCCAGGCCACGGCACCAGCTCTCTGGGCCTCTCTGTGGACCGTTGGCCATTACCAGGCTGTCCAATAATTCTTGCCCGAAAATTTCACCATTTTTTATTTTTTTTTTCAAATTTATTGAAAAACAAGTCTAATCAACAACATAATCACCACAGTTATCCACAACAGTGACCCATCGATTGGGCAAGTCGCCGAAGCGCTTCGCCCAGAACTCTCCTGCCCTCGAGGCTCGTGTCGCCGCTCTCGAAACGATTGAACCAGCGCCTGACTGTGCGTTGGGACACTGCGCCGTTCTCGCGCGTTCTGCAGATGTTGGCGACCGCGGTGCCCCTGTCGTTGCCCAGCAGCCACTCGTAGTACACGAACGTACGAATTCGACCTTGGTCCATTTTAGCTTGTAGTGGTAGAGACGCGGCGACTGCGTCTTATATACCCCTAGCGTGGAACTCTGGAGAACCTTCTAGAAGGTTTTTACACTTGCCTGATATTATAACACTTCTAGGAAAATTATAGAATTTTGAAAATTTTCGGACAGGAATTATTGGACAGCCTGGTACAAACTTTCGGCTCCTCCTACCCGTTTGCGTTGTCGTTGTCGTTTGTCTGAGACCATGCAATCTATATACTTAACATAGGATGGATCCGCAGTTGGTAGGCTTCAGTTGCTCAATGGTGATCGCATAGCTGAGCATTCCCTCAGCACTTGTGGAACAACGGTGAGTTCGGTTTCCTTCAGTGAGATTCCGCTTGACACTCGCAGGAAGCTTTGAAACTGACAGAGCTGGAGAAGGACGTTTTTGCCGAGATGAGTGTCTGGTCTTAGGTTTATCTTTCAGGCCTTTGAAAACGACGAAGTTGTCGAAACGTCAGGCCGAATAAAGTTGTTCTACAATAACAAACCTGCGTGGCACAGAAACATTAAGCCTATTCAAAACATATTTCGTCACTATATGGACGATGGGGTTCTTTCTACAGTGCGTTTCAAAAGTATGTATCCACATTTAGTTTGTTCATATCTCGTCTCGTGCTCATTTTCGCAGGCCCGCACTAATTCCACTAGATTCCTCATAATCGAGAATAGATAACCACAGGCTTTCAGGAATTTTTTTCGTCTCACACGAGAATCTGACTTTTTGAAGAAAATTCGTTGAAAATTGGCGTTTCAAGAGCATGCATCCACTTGTGAAAACAAACATTTTACTAAATCCAAAAGTCGATCGGAGCACCATTATTTCTTATAATATCATGCATCGTATTATTCATGCTACTGACAAGATTCTGGATGACTTTGCCTTCGCTCATGTCCATAGAATCAAAATTGCCACCACGTCATTGAACTGTGGGTTATTCGCGTAGACTGATCGAACCACGGACCCCTACATGTTCTCCATTGGGCTGCTGTCAGGAGAACAGGCCGGCAGAACGTTCTACGTATCTAAGGACTACTTTGGCTCGTGGTGGCACAGTAATAGAGGCGCCAGCTGTGGCCTGCATCCGATTTCAAGCTCACGATTCCGAGTTTTCGCCCGAGCCAACAATCCCTCCGGAGTCGGTGAATTGGCACCAGACCTGCCTGGGGAAGACAAAACGCTGGCTCATTTATCGGCTACTGCAATTCACTGCACAGGCAAATGTGCTTGCAAAGAGCTTCCACATCTTGTAGAAGTGGAATTCGTGACGCATTCCGAAGCGTGACTGGTTGACGAAAACCACACCCTTGACTACACTTCTTTATCCGCAGTGAACCCTAACCGGTTCATCGATATTCGGTTAGACGGAACATTGATCATCTGAACCATCCGAAGATGCGGCTTTGTGCACCACATCCATGCAGGTTCATGGCTCGCTAACCGCGCATCTTGCCACGCTCATACGTGCCACTTGATCCGGAACTAGATCGGAACGCTCTGGCCTGCCCCTCGTCACGACGATTGCAGAACCCCAGCATGGATCCATTTATCTGCATCTTCTCCGCTCCAAGCAGAAACCATTCTCGATGCTAAATTATAGCTCTGAAGAAACACATGACCTCGAAGCACCATCGCAATTCATCACTTGCTCCTCAGCGGCCCGGAACTGCCACCCAGGTCTAGAATCGCACTTCACTAAAAGCGTGCCACTGACAGAGACTGCATGCATTTCAACCTTTCATTCTTTTTCAATGTCAGGGCAATAAAATTTCACAGCTCAGATCGGTAACTGTAAACAAATCCACTAAAGCGTGGAGCACAGGTAACCAGGTGTAGATCGATAACTCAATATAGATCACAATACCAGGTAATATATTGCATTGTGTCTACGCAGCCTAGAAATAGGCCTTATGGTTAGTGCAGGCGTCCAGAACAATGCTGGTAATAAAGAAATGCTAGGAAGATATGTACACGGGTTGAAAGCTCCACAAGAACGCTCTATCAGTACGATCAGAAATAGCTCCTCTTAAATAGTGCAGAAATATGGCAACAATAAGAGCTGATTAAACCTGTTGAACGCTTCTACAATGAACATGCATCTAACGGCATCCAAGTGAAACTGACGAATTACAGAGACCATCGAATGTTGAGCACAAAACCAACTACCCTGCCTAACTAAGTATGATGGGCTGGCCTAGGACTAAATGTTGAGAGCACGACATTCCTGAGCAGCAGTGTCATTGCTCGCTGTGCCACGGTATTCGAGACCATCGGATAGCGGTCTATGGGGTGACTGGTGGCAGCGTCTGTGTCTGCGAGTTCTTCATCGTAACTGCTTTCGTTCTAGTCCAGGAATTCAGTGTCATTATAGTGTGCAGAAGACCTGACTTCACTTCTCTGAAATGCAGCACATTAACACGGGCAAGTAGCTGTAACGCACAATCCCTTCAGACTAGAAGCTAGAAATTTGGCGAATATGATGGGCAGCCCACGCGTTCCAACGACAAGTGTATCTCGAGGAAACGAAGCGATTTTGAGAAAGGCGCTACGCTGGGGCCTTCAGTCCTTCCGTGCTGGGAATCGAATGAATGAATGGATCCATTCGCTTACAGATCTCGTCCAGCGAGAATTCGCGAAACGCTTTACATGACTTATCCGCCTAATTTTCTGCGACTTGAACGACGGAATTAAGCGACAGAATTTCTGATCCTCGAACCTTGACTATGCTCCCCGGAGGCTTTCACTCACTTGGGTGAATTGCGTTACTTCCAGCATTCCTCGTGAGAGACTCTGATGACGTGTTCATCCTGCTCTATTAGAGTCTAGCTTTCCGGAGCGTATGTTGGCGCTTGAAGAACAGTGGGGTCGAATAGGTGGGCACAGAGCTGGAAGTGGTTCGTCTCCCTGACTACTTCGACGCTCGTGAAATCTCCAAAGCTCGACTAAACAGATTGTAGACAACGGAAAACAGGCGGAGCGGGCGAAAGTTGTAAATGTCGTGTAGCGTGTGAAAAAGAACGCTAACCGTCAGCCGCCGCCCGAGACCTCAAATTCGAACCAATTGGGGCAGAAGCCACGCTCATTTTCGGTGTAACGCTACTACCCCTCTGCTGACTCCTGGAAATCTAAAATTCCTACCATTTGGGCATGAAGAGGAAGCAAACTACCCGATATAAGGCTCCGAGAAGGCGTTAGGTTGTTGATGAGCAGTAGCGAGAGGTTCTTCAGATGTTCAGGTCTGCCCTGTCGGGAGCGACTGCTGCACGATGTTCCGCCGACATGTCGGATCTCGGAACTGAAGGCAGACTGCACGGCGCGTCCATCTGCGACTGATGGCATGCAGGCAAGTGGGCGCGGCTATCAAACAATCTTCGCAGGCTCGGGCGCCAGAAGGTAGCCTGATCTCTGCTCCACGCTGGCGTATCAGCTCCAGTTTCAGGAGACAGACGTCTCTTGGTGCTCTCCAAACTCTCTATACTTATTGAATCTCTTGCTAAAATTGCTGAAACGTGGCTGCTAGGCTGACTCGTAGTAGGATAAGGATGTACTAGAAACCCAGAGAAATCCTGCAGGCGAGTAGGCAAAACATTCAGGTTATAGCGAAAAGCTGCAAAAATATGACAAAGGCAAGCTTGTTAATCCTCATGATTAGTTGGGATGAAGAGCATTCTTCTTGGAAACACCTTGACAAAGGCCTGGTAGGCTATACGAGCATTCATATGGTTGTTGAGAATATGAAGTTATAGGAGAAGTAATCGGTACGGCAACAGGATCTGAGGGTACGAGACAAAACAGATTTGAATGGTTGACTTACTTTTTGGAAAAAAGGAACGCAGATTTGGCCAGCGCAGTAGCATCACTTGCCAAAGAGTCATTAAGATGCCGCCATTTCTCTTTGCTAAACATGTAAACGAACCCTGTGATGACTTGATTGTGGGTGATACATGGTTTGATGACAGCGTAGATCTCGTCACACAATTCAGGCCACTTCATCCACAACGAGCGCTGCGCTGATTCACACAGCAGGCACAGCGAGTGCGCACACCTGTAGCAGAACGTTCGCTACGTAGGTTTACTAGGCTTTCACCTTGATCGAATGCTGAATAGCTGCAGTTGTGAAAACCAACCTGTTCACGATTTCAGGGTCTTCTCTTTCCGACTCGTTTAATGACGTGCTGCCCTCTTCAATGTTGTCTACAGAAGTGGCAGCTCTCACAGCAATCTAAACACGACGCAGGTAAGAAATGTATTGTAAACCACTCAAGGCAACAGTATCTTCCGCTTCTAATTTTGAAACAAGAAATTGACTTAACGCCTACTATTTATGCAGGAGGTTCTAGCAATTAGTGACAATATGAAGTGCTATGTTCATCTGGATAGGAAAATGAACTATGAGCAGGGGGAGCTGGTCGTTTCGCTCATCAGCTGTTGCTGCTCAGGGATTTCAGCACTGACATTCTTAAAGGACGTCAGACATCACTCTGAACTGTTTTCTGTTAGATGTAATGGAGACACGAAGCTTTGGCGTGTCAAGAGACATAGAACGGTTCAGTCAATGCTCTCCACGATGGATGGTCCTTGGGATGGCAGCCACGCAGATCAGGTACTGTATCTACTGCTTAAGAGCCTAACACTCAAATTTTCCGTGTGCCACTGATGTCAAATAGGTTAGCATATGCCCTACTAGGAACTTTCCCGTGTAGGGGAATAAAGTAATACGATGCTTAGAAGAGTTAAATATTGAAGTCGGGAGGAGGCACTGAACACGATTCACCTCGAACCAACATCGGGTTCGCTTAGCACCACAGAGCAAGTCTTCGATCGCTCTTGTGTCGTTGATTTGGCTAAAATTTGCTTGCGTACGTATTAGACAGCACATCCACGTATTCTGTCTTCATAATATCCCAACAAGTCGAATGCGTGATGAACCCCAATTCCTTAGTGCCGAGCTTTACCATCTTCCCTCATTATGACGTTATGCGAAACCTACAAATAGGGCATTCGTTTCTCCTAAATTGTCAACAGTAAACATTTCTCTGAGTGATAACATAACCTGCTGACGGGGTAATAATATACAATTTGTGAAAAATATTCCTCTCACAATTGTTCCATCGGGCTCATTTTTCAAATTCATTAGGTGGACGTGTTCGACGCGATATCATCAGTATTCATTCTTGAACGATGGCCATTTTCACTTTTCTTCCATCTTCCTGTTCAAAAACAAAACAAAAAAACGGAACAGAGAGAACAGAATGAAGGTCTAAAAATGGCCGACAACTGAAAACCGGAATTCCTGGTAGTATGCATACCCAGCTCTGGCGCTGCCTCCGGCATTTGAAGGTGACGATAGCATAGAAGCGTTAAGTGGTTGGAAAGCTCTTCTCAACGACTTCAACCTCGCCTAGCGCTAGTGCATTAGGAAAAACTAGCTTACAATCTTGACATTTTACAAAGCGCGGCGCTGAAGCCCTCCCTCATTTCAGTATTAACATAAATGGCGTTCCTTCGCAACACGGCAAACCTATAGGAGCGAACAAAGGAATACCATAAGACTTAGATGGCATAGAACTTCTGCTGTATCCGTCAAAACAGCCTCGGTTTCGACTTCGCCGTTACCCGACGCTAGGTAACGAAGCATCTCTGTGTTGCTCACCCAGATGAATCCGTCCATCAGAAGTCAACGATACAAGCGTCGGAAGTAGTAACTTAACCCACCTATGCTTCCAGTAACAGAAAGTCAATCCGAACCTAGCGCCGGTTCTAGCTTCCAGTGAAATGCACTACACTCTTGGAAATCTTAAAATGTTCACCAAACCAGATCTTCCAGCTACTGTGTTGTTTCCTGCAACAGTATTAGCGGTCAAATCGAGCCTCCAGCTCCTTGAGCCTTTTTGGGAGCACTGCATTCGAGCCGGTGAATAATTTTAAAAAAATTCAGTGAACATCGTTACTACCTCTCACCAACTCGACAATCGTTGTAATAACCATGTGCGACTACTAGACTCTCTCCTTTCTAGCTATCGAGCAAATGGAGAAGGAAATTGTTCTACGTTCACCAAAACGGCCAAACGAATGTTTTAAATCGACTGCATTCAATTCCAAATCTGCAGTTTCTTCGACATCTCCTCGAAGATGCTACATCCACCTTCACTTATGAAATAGTAGAAATTCACTCATGAAATAATGCACCGCGTCAAACCACTCCCAGATTTCAGCATGATATTATTGGTGAAGTAGAACTAACCTCATTGTCTTCTTCCAAGACTAAAACCCATCCTTTGATGACTGACACAGTAGTGTACAATACTGGATTGATGGTGTCTATGGCCTGTAAGATTAGCGATCTACTCGTCGAAGAAACACCAAAACACTGAGAAAAGAACGTACTTTGGACATATGACGAGGCCAATTGGCACAAAGAATTGCCCCGAGAAAGGCGGGAATGTTTCCTATTCCACCTGGCCCATCCATAACGAACGCCGAGCATAACGTCATGAGCTCGGTGCACATCACTTCACAGAACACGTCGTACTCTAGAACAGCAAGCATCGTTTCACCTTAAACTCTTCCGCAACATTCTGAATCAGAACGTCTGGAGTTGTAACACAACTCGAATATGTATGATAGGGCACCCTCTCGATGTGTAACTTTCTCAAATCAGAATGAGTCTCGCAAATCTCTTATTGAATGAGTCTGCTGAAGAGAATATGAGAGCGAAACGGTTATACCAATATGCACAGGGTGTCGCAAAAAAGTACCGTTATTTGAATTCTCATAAAATTCTTGTCCCTTTACTTAATTCGAAGCCTTGTATCATGTATTGTAGTTTTGTAGTGCAAGAAAGCGAAAACCCAATAACTGGTTCCCAATGACTGGTTGAAGTGGCGGCACAATAAACTTCTGATGTTTCACAACGTTTAAATGTTTGATGATAATGTGAGCAGACATATGAGTGAATTGCAGAGATTTGCAGGTGATTGATGTATGACTTTCTACATTCTATGTTTCTAAACCTTTGTATTGATAAACAATTTCATTTAGAGCATCACTTGTAAAACTATGAGCGAGGACAAATGCAGAGACATGCTGCTTGACCGAAACAGCTCCAAAATCTTAAGGTGTAGTAATGGATCAGGAATTACGCCGCCATTGGTTAATTATCAGTGCATAATCTTCGTACCCATGACGGCATGCTCTATCAGGGACCCACCTTTGACGGACACGAGAATGCTTTGCCGATCGAGACATAGCGCACGGCTGTCAAAAATTTCAACACACGTGGTCAAGAAACATTTTTCTTAATGGGTAAACAACCTAGCGAGCGAAAATAATGATACCAATCGCAGTGTGACATTAAACAAATTACAATCATAGCACCAGACCCATCGTATGATCCTCGCTTTCCTGCTCTGCAAGATAAGCTATAGAACCATGGGATAAAAAGTTCTGAGCAATCAACCAGCGGAAACTTCTTTTAGACACCCCGAATACCACGCTGACACTCTACTATCCAGATGAACAGGCACCTTAGCTTACAATTAGTTTCCCAATTGATGAGTTCGTTGTTTAGCTATTGAATCGAGCTCACCCATAAGCGGTATGAAGAGGTCAACAGCGAAATCCATCTCGCCATCAGTGAGTGCGGCTCCGATGAGGCTCTTACACATCTCTGTCCATTCTTGTTCGCTCATTTGCCTCAGAAAACCACATGCTGCTAGGTTTCTCTCTAAATATAGCAAAATTCGCTTACAGGAAAATCAACCAGCCAAAATCAACCTGTCAGATTTTGGCCATGCTCCAGATATGCAACCCAATGGTAGGATTTACAGTAGTTTCTCTATAATGTAAAAACAGCAACTGCATTGAAGAAATCTTTTACGAAACATGTAGCTGTAAAGGCTAGACGGAAGTAAAAACTTGTGCCGGTGGTGCAAAAAGTGGCGACTGGCAAAAAATGTCTTTATTGGAAAGTTAGAACCACTGAAGTATGTGCGTAAGCAAACCACCAACCAAGAAACTAATGGTAACTTCACAGGATTCCTCCATGCTTGTGGTAGGAAACGCGCCGAACCAGGGGCCCGATTCATCAACGACTTACAGCAATTTAACAGAGAAAATTACAGCCTCTGATAGCGAAATCCCTGATAACGTGGCTTATCAAGCGATATGGTGAGCGATAAGCCGCGTCATGAGTTTTCCGCTGTGAATTCTCTGTTAAAGTTATGTAACTCGTTGATGAATCCGACCCCAGGTCTACAGCAGTCAAAAATGGTTGATTGGCCCAATGATACCCACATAGCTGATCTCGAACGCTGATTCATATTATGTGCTCATTGACTGCTAAACGCGTCTGGGAACGGAGTTGTGGACCTCTAATCACAAGAGGAGGAGGCTCAAGTAGGCTGGAAACATCGCTGGAACACGAGCTGTAGTGGTGCAGTGGGTAGAGGAGCGGCGTGGTGAGACGGAGCGGTGTGTTGTTCAACTCCATTGTAGTACAAAATTTCTGCACTTTTTAATGAAGAGCCACCACAGTCAACAGTAGCACTATACGTAAAACCGCAACGAAAAAGGTCGACAGAAAAGCCTGATCCATAGGTGCTATACCACTTTCACGACTTCAGAGGTGGAAATGTTTCTTCACCTAAACATAGCCCATTATTATTGAGAGGTTATTTAAGTAGCGGACCATCTCTCCGAGGATCGTTCGTATATCTTCGACCGACTGCGGTGGGCTACGGTAGGTTGAGCATGGGTGAGTGAGCATTACCATTAATGGTCACTCACCAATGCTCAACCTTATCTACAGTACCCCTCCGCAATCAACTGAGATTTTTAAAAACAGGCCTTATATAAGCAAATTAGATAAGCTCTAAGACTGTATGTAGGCAAAGACTCTTTTCCACCTTTGGAGCCGTGAATGTACGTCAGTACCTATGAATGCGATTTCCTTCCTGTTGTGGTGGCTCTTTTTTAAGAAACGCAGAAGTATTGCAGCACAGGACAACCCCCTTCAAACCCACACCGTTCACTACCTGGTATTCCTCTGCTGTAAGAAAACCGACACGCAAAGAGCCGCAGAAGTAAACGAAGAACCACTATGCCACCCACAATTTTCGAATATACCGCCTCCCCTGCCTAAACATAGATGAGTCTCCAAAAACCGTCTGTATCATAACGCGTGACTAAAGCGAAATCTTCAAGCCCTTCGGTTGCGTCAGAACTGAGACCCTTTGCGTGGTGGTTAACGAACGGTTGACGACCAAAAAATCAATCATCCTCTACCATTATTAGCACTATTAGTTCGATAAGGAAAATTCATGTGACAACAACTACGCATCGCCAGAATGAACAAACTAGAGAAAGAGCATCCCTGGCATTGGAGATGTGCGGGTGGAAGCCTTAGCAAGACCGCTGATTCCCTGGCAACACCAAACAATCATTAAACAGAACAAGTACTGGATAAACCCCCATAGGAGACAGGTGTGCACCTGAGTGCAGGCGGGCGACGTGCAAAAAGAGCACATAATACGCCTTAGTCATATTTTGAAGCGTTTCACTTCAATCACAGATTCCGGGGACAGAACGTAAACACCTCCCCTCCAATGGCCAGGTAGGATTCACGGTTAAATGAGCACCTAATAAGGGCACGTGGAGAACTGACGACTTCCACCGAGCAGTGTTATGCAAATGCTCAGCATAGCTTGAGCTCCGTGCATGCAGCCAAAAGGCTGGAGGCGTAGCGGCACACTTCGCTGGAACAAGGGTTTCTGATATGGTTTGGATGTTCGTTATTGATCCACTCTTCTGTTATCCATGGTGATGCTGGGCGTTCCCTGCACTGCTCCCACGCTCTGGTGGTCTGCGCTCCGTTTATTGTGCGCGATGACCCAAAAAACGGAAAGAAGCTACCTCAACGAAATGGCAGTCATATGTCTCTCAACACTAACTTATCTGAATCGCCGAGCGGTCCGGACGTATTTTGAGATCGGTAATTTGAGTGATGATGGCGTCCAGATCGTCCAGCTCCTGAAACATCTTGTGCTTTGCGGCTTCGCAAAAACTACCCTCCAGAATGACAAACAGTCCGTGGTGTTCACAAAGCGCTGACCATCACACACAGTGTTTCATTCAACGAGCCCATCCTACCTCGGTCGGTTCAGCGACCTTCGGCTTGTGCCTCTCTTTCCGAGAGTTCGGGCTCGGTGATGGTGTGCCGCCATTCAGTGTGCTTTGAATGCTGGCGAACAGACGCTGATCTCTGGAGCTCGGCGGTCGATCAGCCCTTCGCAACGGACGTGACATCTCGTACGCTACTTCATAACTGCAGAGGAAGTATATGAAGTGGAAGAGACGAAATGAATATGGGGTCCATGGGAGAGAGGAGAGACAACTCGGATCTACTCGCTTCTGCGTATTCACACAGTGGCCGAGTTCTCGCGTAATCACGAAAGCAAGTCCGCCAAAACATTGCAAGATCACGCGTTTACTAGACAGGAACTGAAGCCGAATTCTCGAATAAGCGCAGGAATAAAACAACGGTCAAATGAACAACATAGATATTTCCAGTATTGAATGCTCTAATAAAAAATATTTCGGGACCGTAATTTCTATTCTAACAGATCTTTGGAAGACGCTACACAGCACCGGATTCTGGACAGCAAAAAAACGCTTAAGCCCGTCAGAATACCCGAAGGTGCGAGTCGTAGGAGCGGATCCACCTGACAGTTCCTCCTCAACACCATTCCAATTCTAGAGGGCCACCTACCTTCTCCCCGCAATGACGCTCTAAATTAGTTTCGTACTATAGATAACGTGCCATGCCGTTTAATGTTCTACAAACATAATCTTGGCGTGGTTATAGTTTATGTTGCGTTTTTTGTTTCTACCATATTTTAGGTGAGAATATCAGGTGGACTTGACTTGCATCGAAAATTTTATTCACCGAAATAAATAACTCGCTCGTTCTTTGTGTTCGGCAAACATGGTAATGTCATTATTATGAATTTCATAGCATCACTGACTTCACTTTAATATCTATTATAGCATTATAGCATTTTTATTATATACTGAATTACCCGAGCGTAAACAGCAGACAAATAAACTGCTGGAATGGCTAGTCTGGTATGGCGCACGCGTTTCCGTGGTTGATTCCATATGATACCCGGCCCAATTCTAGTTTGGGGAAGGGCAGTCTCAAACGGAACAATTGCACGCGCAATCGGGGGTTAGAGTGGGAAGGGGCACTCCCTCGTAGACACGGATTACTTCTATGTACACCTCGCGGTATTAGCAGTATGTAGCACTCTCTTCGGCACCCCAATTCTAGGATCACGTTGAATTGTGACTCAAAAAAGGCAGCAAGAAAAAGCGTCATCATAACAGTGCGTCCCTGAAACGCACGTGGCCAAATGTTTCCTTGCGCTCCACCACCCCTCTTCCGAAGATGCTCGAAACTTCTCGCATCACAAAGCAGACATTGCGTCCTCGAGGAATCTTAGAAAAGGAAATGGAGAAGCAGCACACCTTCCCCTCCCCCCCCCCCCCCCCCCGGCGGGGTTTTTCATCTACAATAATAAGGTAGGAAACATAAGAAAAATGGATGCAGTCGTAATTCATGAAGGAAGTCAACGATTTTGTTTCCGACAACTAAGGCGACACATAGAAGAGTTATACAAGACACCACAGTAATCAAATCCAGCATGAAGTAGTGTTACTACTTGCTAGTTTCGAACAGCCAGTCTTTATGTGTTTGCTTTTATAGCCGTAGTTATCCGACTAGGACTGCAACTACTATGTATTGCATTTTTTTAGGCAGACGCTAGAAATCAATACAGAACATGGCAACGAGCAACCCTTGAAACTTGAACAGGTCGACATCAGTATGTGTAAGAAAAAATAAAATGTAAACCAGGTTGCTATTAGGGTGTCCCATAATTTTCTGGGCTATTTGAACCATGAGGGTTTGGAGCGTTGCAACTTCCTTAGATAAGATCCAAACGGGATGTTCCCTTGGCACAAAAGGCGATCCGAATATACTTCGCCACAGCAGATTACCTCTATCGGCGAACTGCCCACACTTTGGCAATTTCTTGAAAATGAGATTGCCGACTGCCGAAATCGCGACTTGCTTCTTTATCACTTTCGTTCTGGACTGCCTGCGTACGCTGCTCACAAAGCTATCGTTGCATTGTTAGGTCCAGACGCCTACAGCAAGTCAACGTGTGAATTGTCGGATCGGATCGGAATCGTTCACTATTCGCTTTCACCGGGAGGACAGACGGCTACAGCAAGCCTGTTCATTGAAGATATGCTGTAAATGAAGCGTAAGCTGCTTGAGAAGTACCTGAGATTCGGTACTATTCGTGTGTTAATGGATATCGAGCGACCGCATCGAGTGAAACGAACGCAGAAGACTATGAGGAAGGGATCTATCGAAGTTGTGGCACATCCCGCGTATTCACCAGATATCAGCCCTTGTGGCTATGCAGCATTCGGAAGTCTTGCTCACCTTTTCATGAACAAACAGTGCTCGCAACGTCAAGAAGTTCAGTGGGCAACCGACGATCAGCAGAAGGCCAGCTTCTTTCTGGGAAGATGCAGTCAACTCTCTACCCAATCATTTGAGAAAAGTTATGGCCACAGATGGAGAACATATCGATTGACTACCCTTTCTCATTATCTTGTTGTAATAAATTTTAATAAAAACGGTATGATAGCCCAGAAAATTATGGGACACCCTAATAGAATATATCAACTGAAGAAAAAAGCGCAAATGGGTTCGGGAGGGGGGGGTCACCCTGAAGGAAAACCCAATTCAACGCTTTGTGTTGTAAGAAATGAAAATTTTAAGCAGCACTGTGTTCTGCCACCATGGTGAATTATACTAGGCCATTTCTTATATAAGTGGACATATATTTGCCGTGCTATCAAGGCGAGTATCCACTGAGCATGGCGGTGACCGAGCTACTAACTACTTGCGCAAAAGAAGGGACAGAAAGAAAACGACAAAGAAGGAAATAATTAAGGGAGCGCTCCACACAAAAGTAAGAGTTAGTGAATCTGGAGGTCATTCACACACTTTCCCTTCATAAAATCTTCAAAAGGAAGCCACTAACTCGGACGCATGCGCAGTAAGTGTGAGGGACACCCATGTTCAGTGTGGCTAGGGTAAAGCTGCCGTCCGTGGAAGGTCCATGGGCCGAGCTTCTCTCCCCGGTTCGCGCCAGCGCCTCCAGCCGCGGGCGAAGAGGAGCCCCGTCCGTTCCCGCCCTGGTGCTCGGAGCCGCAGCATCCCCAGCTGCGCCACAGCATCCCCAGCTGCGCCACAGCGCGGAAGCGCCGCGGACCGCCGCCAGCAGCTCCACGCCGACTTCTTCGGCCTCGGCGGCCCGCGGACGGGCGAGGCGCACGTGCGCCGGCGGCCGGCGGCCTCCCGCCACTACCTACAGTAGCCTTCTCGCCGCGCGACCCCCGCCGCAGTTGGAATGCGCCGCGCGCGCGTCGCGCGGCGCATCGACCGGTGTTTTTTGGTGTCATGTACGCAAGTACGTGTGTGTGTGTGTGCGTTTGTGCAGTATCGATTTTTTAATTTTGGTCGGATTTTTGCAACGACGCCCGCGAGGCTTCGTCCTCAGACCGACCGTCTCAGGGCTGGCGGCGTCCGCGAGTCCCTGGTTGCGCACCTCCTGGGCCGCGGAGTGGGTGGCGGCCACTTTTTTGCGGGACGAATCTGACCGAGGGGGCGGAGTGTGGCCGATCTTCGTTGGTTGTTGCGTTGTGTCACGTGAGCGGATCCTGCCTTATCCTGCCGTCCAAATTGTTCTTCCCAGATGCTAAATTAGTGGATAACATGACGACCAGCATGGCTGACCCGTTAGACTTCGGCGGCGAGCAGCAACGATTTGATCAACTTCATCATCAACAGCTCGAGCAAAAGCTGTTCAACACTGGTCCCAGAGCGTCAAGGACACTTCCAACGGCAACTGTGAGTCTTGCATTCGTAGTATTGCTACTTTTCAAGCAATTCCTTCGCTTTTTCATCGAAAGCTTTCCATCCTTTTGTCTGGGAAGTGTGATATTATAGCACTGCTTGAGCATTTTCGTTTTTAAGACAGAGTGGGCTGTGCGTTTTTTGTTCACTTATCAGCAACCTGTGTACATTCGCACGCACTTTGCTGCTCTATGGTGAGCTGCAAAGAAATAGGCATATGTTTACACAGTCGTTGTCGATGTTGCTTTAATGGAATGTGGTTAGTTCTATAGTCCTCGATAGCTTTCATCTATAAGGCATGAATACATAGCATGTAACTTACTGTCGTTATCTAGACCAATAGGACTCCATTAGATCCAGGCACACTCTCTCGCGTTTAATAGTCGCTTTAAAAACAGAAGCGCTTCTTGCTCAGAAACATGAAAATGCAACAATTTTGACCCCCATACAAAGAGAGCGAGGGTTCGAATCCATTCGTCAATTCCTTTTGCATGCTTACAAAGCCAAGGAATGTGGGATGCAATGCAATATTATTGGATTTCATTGCCTAGTTTCCATTTTTTTATAGAGTATGAAGTGTTGTTCGACCTCTGTTATCATTTTCTGAAATCCGCATCGCTGGTGCAGGCCTTCGAGATTAAACCTGTGTTATGTGGTGGCGCTTTAAGAATCTAAATTATGTCATAAATATCGAATAACTAAAAATAAAACGATGAAAAGACGGCGTTAGTCAGTTCTTCTTGGGATGCACTACGCACTATTTTTACGGGATAAGGAGCCAACTTGAATGCGTTGTTGGCCCATACGATGACTTGCGGTGACCAGCCGATAGGCAATTCAGTGCTCTGTTCTTTCCAGACAAGTCAGCTACCAATTCATTAGTGCATGCGACAGCTAGCACCTCCTTCAACTACGCTCACGTCAAAAAACGTGAAAAAATTATGGAAACAAGTAAATGTCAACCTTTGGGTCTGTTGTATAACTTGTATCCGACCGAAAATCTTACTATATATAGTTATGTCACGTGTCCGTCATGACGAGGGGGACAAAGCCAAGGGATTTCTTCGACAGGCGTATGCCAGCAGGGCTTTCTTTGAGGTTAACCTTGGGCGAACGCTCGCGAGTTTATGAGCTGGACGGCTTATCACTCAAGTTTGCGATATGTTGTTCGGGAGAATAATCTAGATTACGGAAAAAACAGTGCCGATTTACCGTAATCCAAAATTGCGTGTAGGCCTGTTCATACTTCGCGACAAGAGCGACTGGGGCGACGGGTGTAGTGTGGTGTACGTAAATAATTGCGTACTCCACACTCCGTCCACGACGAATGTAGTGTGAAATGCGTAATTATTTACGTACACCACACTACATCCGTCGCCCCAGTCGCTCTAGTCTCTTTTGTCGCTCTTGTCGCGAAGTATGAACAGGCCCTAAGCGGTGTGTTGTGCATTCACGACACGCCCTGTTTCACGGTGAATGCTAAAGGAAAGCGCTCTACAATAGCTGTTACGAAACGAGGAGACAGTGAATGCGATGGAAATGCACTTTGAAACTGCTCTTACGAACCGGGGTTATGGAATTCAATTCCTTACTGAGTTTATATGTCACACTGTCGGTTTTGTTCATGCAGTGCTCCAAGAATCTACACTTTTTAAGGAATCGCATCCACTTCAACGTTGTTGTTCTATTAGTTTAGTCGAAGGCTGTCAGATTTAAGCCATTACACTCAATTTGAAGTATCTTCGCTCAGACTCAATCTTAATGAAATCTATCGGCATCTACAGACTTGCTGGTAAGTTTACGGCGTCGAATGTGCGTAGGGATTCAGAAGACGTGCCTAACACGTCGTCCAATGTTCGTAGTGGTTCAGGAGACGTGCCTAACTCGTCGTCCAATGTGCGTGGGGGCTCACATGATCGTCGAGGAAGGACTTCACAGCAAGCGGAGGTGGGGGAGCAATCAATACCGATCGGTGTATCGGAAGGCTAAAGCGCTAAGATGTACATCGGCTGGCCGCCGCAAGTCATTGTAGGGCCAAATACGTTTTCACGTTATACGTAGAAGTAGAGTGGCAGATCCCAAGAGGGATGGAGTGAGGCTGTCTTTACTTTTTTATATTTCTATATGCTACAAGTATTTGGTCACGCCTTCGTTTCACTGCATCGTAAGATATTCCAATATAGCATTTGGAGGGTGACTACAACTATTCGAGAGTGTAAATTCGCTTGCTAGATTTGCCTTAGATGTAAATGACAAACATTTTCCGTGGAAGCTTTTAAACAGCAATAATTGTATTTTCTCAATAGTGCTGCAAGTCATGGTGACTAGATCTCGAGTAAAGAAATACGATCACTTGATGCAGACGCTTTACGCAACATGGGTTGTTGAATAGAGTCACGGCAGACCCTGTTACCGGTTAAGAAATTCCGCGGGTAGTTGAATAAAACGTGCTAAATCTGTGAGAAAGAAAAATATTTTTCCAGGCTACAACGAAGGTATTTGCGCCGAAACGTTAGCCAGATAAAGTTTTGTGGCAATCTTGGTCACAAGGGCGAAACGTTCCTACGATCAGTGTTCAACGTTATGCTGATTTGGGGAGTCGAAATTGGAATATATTAGAAGTAGTGCATTTCTAAACAAAAACTCGCTTTTCTACGAAGGATGTGGGCATTTCCAGGCTACTATTGATCTGAGATTGGCGTGTGAGCGAATTCCGGGTAAGGAGGTCGATGTTTCAGGGTAGTGGTAACATTACCTGTCTAGAAACTCGAGTGGAATTATTCAGGCAGGCAGACATCTGTTCGTCCACCTTTTGTGTTAAAAGGCGGTATTACCATCACGCTTTTTCTTTTAGCGTTGGAACGCGATTACACTTCGTTCATGAAAACTCCGTAGCGGAATGAAAAAGCCTCAAAGATAAATCACAGTGAACAGGGCAAAAATATGGTTTTGATTTACATTCCGGTAACTAGTCTTCCTTCATTTATCTAGTTTAGCCTTTTTCGTCCTGATGCCAAGAAGCAAGCAACGGTTCAACAGTGCTACGATTAAGAGAATCGAGATGTTACGATAATCACACAAGCGCCGCAAATAGGGTCCGGGGAGGGAGGTCACCAAGCATGGCGCGGCGGGCCGGCGTGGCGAGTAGCTACATACAGCGAATGTGAATGAAGTCTTATCTCTTCGTTTCGGGTATAGGTCGCGTCTTATGTGCTTCCTAATTGGACAAGGGAGAGAACTCCAGGATGTAGGCAATTTTAACGCGGGTGCGCCGCTTGAGCCGCACCCTGGAGTCCCTTCCCCTGCCTGAATCTGTGCTCTCCTCCGCTGACGCGGAGGAGAGCACAGATTTAGGCAGGGGAAGGGTGTCTTGTCTCTTTGTTTCTGTGTTGGTGACACTTTTTAGGAGGTGACCCCCACCCCTCCAGGACCCTATTTGCGCTTTACAAGCTCCAAGAAGAAGAAACCGCGTTAAAGGAGGACTAGGAAAAACGTTTGTCTGATTTTACACAAGAAACTATGGTTCATCGACGGTAACCTTAAAATACTAACAACTAAGTGATCCTCCTTGAATAAAACTGGTTTTATACCTCACATTTGGACAATTCCGCACCATTTCTTATCTTTAATCAGCATGGGAATTATTCCCAAAGCGTGCTCCTTGTGCATTCGCGTGATAATCCCGTGAAGCAAGGCGTGTCGTGAATGCACAACACACCGCTTACGCAATTTTACATTACGGTAAGTCGGTACTGCTTTTTCCGTAATCTAGATTCTTGTTTGTCCGGGAAACGAGTGTGTGTATGGATCATGCGCCGAGCTCCAGGATTCGAAGGGCTTGCCGCAGACGTCGTCCAGCGTGTCCAGGAATATAAGAAGAATAAGGGGCACCAGTAAGGAAGGACCAGTAAAGGGGATTAATTTTTCTCAATGTCGTCCAACGTGTGTCGAGATGCGGAATACGTGTAAAAGACATGTGACAACGTCGTGACACTTGCGTTGGCACCCAGCAAATATGTCATGGACGCTGTGCAACATACATTCGGATTCAGAAGGCGTGACACGGACGTCGTACAACGTGCACCCAGATGCAGAAGATGAGACACAGATCAGACTTTGTGCAGCATGCGTTGTGTTTTCAGATAACCTTTTAAAGCCTTCGTGTAAAGAGCGTGCTCGTGTTTCACTCTCACTCCGTTTCCGGTACATGGATAAAGGTGGGGGGGGGGGGGAGTAGGGAGAATGACTACAGGTATCGGAAGGAAGTGTATTACTGCCGTCGGATAGTAAATAATATCCACCGGTCGACCAATACCGATTGCTTTTATTTATATTGCCGCAGATTAAGCACTTTGGATCATGGTCTGTTTCTCGCCACACAGAGAACGGTTACTCTGGAGGAGAATAAATTGCCAACCTGCGATAGAAGGTGGACAATCATCTCAGAAGTTTTACTGCCCTATCGTATCCCGCTCTACTACTCTAACGTAAAACAAGCTCTTGACTGCCATGAAAGTAAGAAGACTTAAAGAAGAAAATATGACAGGATGCTCTATTCTCGAGGCTTGCGGGCGAACCCCAGCGGTTGGTCTTCGGATAATTGGGTTCGGAAAGCGGTGACTTTGCGGATCCCGGATTTTTGGATGCGGCCATTTTCGCCTGCCTCGGATTTTTGAATGATTTTAATATCCTAATAGGATATTCGAAAGTGATTCATTCGGTTCCAATTTATAGTCTGTAGCATTCCAACCATCTATTAGGTTGTAACGAATTAAATGGCACTGGCTCGCGCCATTTTTTGGCGCGTCTTCACGCGTTTGATCAAGAACAAACCGTAACATGTGGGATATCATTTAGAAGCGCAAACCTTGCTCTACCGGTGAGTACCAAATTTTCTATGTAAAAGTGGGAAAACTTTAGAGTTTTATTGACTTTTTTGCAGATGGACAAAAGGGTAATCCGGGCATTTACTTGTATGAATTCAAGCTGGGTAGAATTTCGTGATGTACTGTTAACTTTTCAGGCTGGTTGAATGTTATGTTTGCGAACGGTAACAGATTTAAAGCACTGTGCTTGTAGGGTAGAGGTGGCTGCAGTATTGTTGTAATTTAGTAAGAAAGTAACGTAGAAGTTTCATGAGTATATTTCATTGATGTTCCGTTCAGAATGATGCGATAGTCAGTCATCATAAGTCTTGGTTCGCCGAATTGCAACTTTGTTAAACAAAGCACGGATTTCTGTTAATGCAGACTTGTCGCTGAGTCCTCGATTCCCTTCTGTGCTAGCTGGCGGCTAAACAATGCTGCGGCGGGGATTCTTCTGATATTGGGTTGCAATCTGTTTTTGACATGCATTGCAGAATGTATTTTCAGTCCCAAAACTTGCCAAGTGTTGATGGATCGGCATCCCTTCCACATGTGTCGCCATCGGATGTTGCTCTGCAGCCGTTTAATGAAGACAGTGTCGATGGTCAGATGCGTGTCTTCGCTCCACCTCTAGTGAATGAGTGCAGCAATCTAAGTAGCGCAGGCTCTGTCTCAGATAGAGAACCGGATGGAACGCCTGGCAGGTTGGTTGTTTCATAATTTTTTTTTTCGCTTCATGTGTATTTCGTCTTGGTATTTCACTTGTTCAAATCCTCATTTCTTTACCATTAAACATTGGCAAGACCGTTATATGTGTTAAAGACTCGTACAACAATCGTCGCTTATGCCATTACCATTTTCAGTTTTTTTTATCCATTCTTTGAGCCACTGATTGTCACCTTGTCAGTCATTGGGAGAGGACTAAACTCAAGGGATGCGTTCTACAGGGAGACGTATGCCACCCGGGTTATCTTTGAATTTAACCATGAGGATTGCTGGCGAACTAATCCTTAGATCGCCCAAGTTTACGATATTTTGAGCGGGAACGCGTCAGGGTATGGCTGAGGATCAAGTGTCAGGATTCAGAAGACGTGCAGGAGGCGTCGTCCAACGTGCGTAGGGAATCATAGTAAGCGGACCAGTAAGGGGGTCAGAGAAGAGGGGTCCAGTAGAGGGGGGACAGTAAAGGGACCATAGGGGATGGGAGTGCAGTAAGGGAGGAATATTATTCTCTCGATAGTTCAGCGTGTGTCGGGTTCCTGGACACTTGCTACAGACGTCGTGCCACGTGTGTCGGGGTGCAGAAGGGTCATGGACGTCGTGGTATTTTTTGTTTTGAGATGGCCATATAATGTAGTATTTTATAGTAGGATAGCTAGCTGTTTCTTGTGTCTTGTGTGGATTAGTTCGAACTTGATTCGACTGCTATCTCGTTTAGTTGTGAAACTAAAAGGTTAATCTCGGCTACAATTAAGGCCACTTTCGTCACTTATCATAAATGCTTTTCAAAAGAGCGCTCGCAGCAAAAGTTCCCAAGAGTTCTCCTTAGTACTCTTCGTTGCATTAGTTTTTATCCTTATGTTCAGATGCAATCGTCCCGGCGCTGAAAAGAAGTCCATTCGTAAGCGAAGAAGGGGTGACGAGACTCCCAAGTCCGAAAGGAAGATCACGGACTTCATCAGGGTGATGACAAAAGCAGAGTTGTTGTGAGTACCTGTCAAAAAGTCTACTTTTTAGGGTCAGTCGAGTCCAAAGCGGTTTGCAACGAACTCAAACGGTGACAACTATTCTTCTGAGATAGCCCTTTTGAGTGGCAGTGCAACAGCTGTTAGTATTTTCTTGTCACAGCGCTCTGAGTGGAATATGACTGAAGCGAGATTGGTTTAATATTTTTAGCAGCGCTGGATGACCACGTCTCCTACTCAGATGAATCGTGTTACGCCCACTAATCCTCACTATTCATCGGATTCTAACAGTAACTCGAATCAGAGTCCTCCAACTCCGGCGGCGACCTTACGATTGCGAACCGACTGTGAGACTCAGACAGACTTTGATGTGAGTTTTATCGAAGGGAGTGAGGTTTTTGTAGTCTGTTTAAGAAATGCTGCCGCTTTTTTAAAGGAAGTGACACCAGCCCCTCCTGAAGAAATTGCTAAGCGCGATCGATTAATACAGGAGCTGAAGAGTCAATTAATCGAAGAACAGAATCGGGTAAGTCCAGTTTAGGCTGTGCTTGCGGAACTTTGTACCTATTGCGCGTTGTCTGCCATATTGAAAGGACTGTGTTTAGACTGCCAATGAACGAAGGAAAAATGAGTCTGCCAAGGAAGCTCTGAAGAAGTTACTAATAGAGAAGAATACGATGGAGAGAAAAGCAGTGCGAGATAAGGTGAGTCTATGAGAGCCTTGGTTTATTTACCTCAATCATTTATGTCTGCATCATGTGTGCTATCTACGACATGACAAACTGGACAGCATGAAGTCATGTGAATAAAATACCAACGAACAAAGCATACAAAACAGCAGTAAGCAGGTTGATTGGTGTTGGCTAGAAACTAAACGGGCATGTCAGAACTAATCCATGTGTTGTGGGGCCAATAAAATTGCGGACTTAACCAGAACGTGGAGAGTTCCACAAGCAACAGTTGATAACGCATGTCCCGCACTGGACGCCTAAAATGGAATGAGAATGGGGAGCACGATCCTGTGCATCCTGGTGTATGAAAAACCGATTATGGAGAAGACAGCCACATCTTGATTTGATTTAGAATTTTTCAACAGTTCCGCTTTCTAGTGGGTCAAGTGGACTATGCTTGACCGTTTTACAACTTGGGAATAGGTACCGAATTAATAAAAAATAAGAGATAAGCTGAAATGATGTCTTTTTTGACGGCGCCCTAGCGGATTTTGCAAATAGAAAACATCATTATTGCATTGTTTAGAATGATGTTGAAATCGTATTTTATAGAAAATAATCATTAGAAATGGTTTGTGACCTGCGTACTCCCGCCCATTTTGGAAAAGGCTTAACATTGCTGACATGGCAACTTCCTCTTTGATGTTTCAACCATATCCTGTTTTAGACAATAAGTTTTCAGAATACTCATGGTCGTAGACTATCTTTTAGGCTTACTCCTAGAAGCAGTCGTCTTCACAGTTCATGTTTATACGAAGATTCGTAGTCTTCTATAAACCCTCCATTCGCTGCATTAAATCGACAAGGCTGAAGCATGCATTTTTCCACTCTGCTCCCATTCCACGATTGATGCGCCTTCCGTGCTTTTCCATTTTTATGCGTCTTCTTCACTTATCTTCATCTAATTCTAGATCGTTATTGCCAAAGTGGGGATAATTGGTGACACCCAGAAATTGTCTTTCCGAAATCTCGAATTAAAGTTTTTGTTTTAATTCAATGTAATTTGGAGTTGAGAAATTGTCAAAAAGAACAGCGGTCCTTTTAGGTGGTGGGGTGGAGCAATTGTGCATTTATTTCTACATAATGAACCACACAAAGAAAAGCGGTATAGGAGCACGTGCATCTGCGCAAAGCGAATTGAAATGTTTTGTTGTTCCAACTACGAACATTTCCGGTTTATCTGAGCTCACTTTTTTATAGACAACGGAGAATACACCTCGGATAGGGCAGTACAAACTCGTTCGACATGGAGATTCGTTCCGAGAAGTTTGGGTGAGCAGCTGTGCTAGTAGCATCTTCAAGTTGTGCTGTGGTCACTGCACTGATCTCTGCACCCTATACCTTATCTTCTCTTATAGGTCGACGGTTGGGCACAGGAAGAGCTAGACAAGAAGATGCAGCAAATATCGAACGAAAGAAATGAGATTGCCAACGCTTCGGCACTGCTTAAGAAACGGAAGCCGGTTGGGATTGCCAAAGAGGGAACCACTCCGAAGCGGTATCCTCCCTCGTCCACTTTGTAGATAATTTATTATGCTTTTTACTCTTTTGTCTTGATTATACCTTCTTTTGTTGCAGGTCAGCTGCAAATTCACTGTCGGCGCAGCTAGCAGCGATTCAGACGGATGGAACACTTCCATCGACTTCGTCCGGTGATGATGCCGTGTTTCGGCGGCCCGAGGAGCCAAAGGAAATCAATTATCAAGAGTACATTGAACTAGTGAGTTATAGCTCTTTGGTAAATCTGGATGTTTATATGTGCGTAAAACATCACTTCTGCAATTCAAGGACGAGATTTATAAACTCCGTCGTGAACACATGAAGAAAGAGGAACTTGAAGTGTTGGCTGAAAAGGAGAAATTGGATCGGGAGCGACAACTCCATTTGCGGGAACTGAAGCGGGCAAGCAATGAGAGGGACTCGCGTTACAAAGATCACGAGATGCTTAACAAGCGCTACTTGCTGCTATCGCTGCTTGGCAAAGGAGGATTCAGGTTAGTAGCTGTTTTGCCTGAACAGTTTCTGAGTTCATTCTTGCATAGGCGTGAAGCGCTGGGTTGAGGAAGTGAGGATAGTGAGACGAGTTAGGTGATGCGCCATTCTATTCGATTTCCATCGGAGCTGTGTTGTTAGCGCTATTCTGGGGGTGCAGCTGCGCCTTCGTGTTGTTCATTTTTATAATTCCATAATTCTATTGTTATCAAATATTGCAGAATTTCCCTGGGTGATTCCCTTTGTAGTGCTACACTTGCGAAACTGAATTTTCCCATTTGTTTAGATCTCAGATTTTATGCCGATATCTGCTGGTCCTTGTAAACTGTGCTGAGTTGAGCAGAAATATTTTTGTCTTGTTTTTCCTCCATAGCCAGGTTACATTTCAGTTGTGTCCAGTCGAAAGTAGAACAAAGGAATCTATGAGTCCTTCATTTCGAAAGCAGCGTCGGCTTCTGATGGGCTGTTCATGTTCATGAATGTTGTTAGCTTCAGTTTTCGTTCGGCAATTCTTCTGGTTTCCGTAATAATCTGGGCTCTGTAGGTGGCTTGGAAAGGATGATTAGATTGTGCTCAGAACGCTTCATTTTCTTATGCACCATTTTTAAGGGGCGCTTGAGTCGCACTCAGAAGAGGTTTTGCCTGCCGGCGTGCACCCGATACCAGGTTCTTGGTTCGGATCCTCCACCTAGGCGAACCAAGCCTTCCATCCTGCGAGATCACTGAATTAGCATCAGATTTCTCTGGAAAGATGAAGCACTCACTTATTCGTCGGTTGGTCATCGCAGTTCCTTGAATAGACCAAATGCGCTTTGATATCGCTTCTCCACGACTTCCCGTAGCGGTAGAGTGCGTGGGGATCCTAAAAGTGATTAAGTCACGCCGTCCTTTATCCATTTATCCTTGTAATTTCTGAGATACATGAAATAAACTTCTTTCCCTGTCGGGTAGGTTTGTGGAGTGACTAACGTTCCTGCACGAAGTACCACGCGTTCGAACTTTTTTCCGCATGCCATTCCTTGGAAAGATACGAAAATAGCAGCTTTTCGCCATGTCGTCGGGACTGAAACGCAAATTAATGAAAAAAATAAATTTTTATCACAACCTCTCGTCAAAATGCATAGAATGGAGCACTTGTGTGTATGCGGAGCGCTAGGTTAGGATGGAAGGTGGCTCGTTTGCAGACTTTCTGAGAAACAAGAAGCAGTGATGCAAACGCTAGATTGCTCGCAGATTCGTAGAAATCTTGAGCGATTGTGAAAGATGAGTCTGCTCTTTGCTCTGTGCTTATAGACAACGTGGTCTTCCTCCTTCCAGAACGAGTCTATAGTGTCACATTAATTGTATTGTTTGGAGAGCTTAAAGATCTCGTGTCGCGATTGTATTGATTGCGCATCGTTGAAGTCATGTATTGAACGCCCGTAATCGTGCGCTCGCTCGCGGTTGTGCTGTGCGAGCACAGTATGTGGACGTGTAGCAACAAGGGATGAGCTGTATGATGTGGCGTCGATTGAAGGCTCGCGGAAATCGTTTTGCTACTTGACTTTTGCGCGTTTTTTTTTTGTTCGCGGTTGCGGAGCGCTCATGTTGCCGCTGCTGGCTCGCATTAACGAGACCGCTGCACCCCTAGGTCGTTAATGTGTTCGGAGGATATTGCTTGCTGGAGAGGTGCTCTTCGTCTTGGGCTGGTGCAACGACTAGCTGACCGTCGAAGTAGAGACGCAGACGCGCTAGACTTTGCCTCTCTCTCTGTCCGCACAGATATATATATATATATATATATATATATATATATATATATACGACATAATGTGCATGGCTAATAGTGACGTGTAAAGACGCAAACGAAGAGGGTAGAGAGAAGATGTTGGAAACGAATGCACTGCATTGCAGAGGGCGAGAGCAAAACTAAGCACTGAAAAACATAGTAATGGTCTGTATTAAGAAACGAAATTAGTCCATTTTAAAATGAGTTCGCAAATAGGGTCCCGGGGGGGGGGTCACCATAGCATGGTGCGGCGGGCCGGCGTGGCGAGTAGCTATATACAGGGAATGTAAATGCAGTATTATCTGTTGGTTTGATTATAGATCCGCGACTTATGTGCTTCCTAATTGGACAAGGGAGGGAACTCCAGGATGTAGGCAATGTGCTCCGCTGACGCGGAGGAGAGCACAGAACAAATCTACAGCATTGTTTGTTTGTTCTCTTTACTATCGGTGTGCCTTGTCTCGTTTTTTTCGTGTTGGTGACACGTTTTATAAGGTGTAAAATAGACGGAGCGTCCTTGCTCCACCTCGTGCCACGCGGACTTTTTAGTTGAGCGAATACCTCAAACTTGGGTAATTAAACCTTTATTTTGATGATATACAACAAAAATACGAACACGTAACGAGGTGATAACTAAGTGAATAAAATGAGATACAACGCAACAAAATAAGGCAAGTATTGCAACCAGAGTAAAGCAGTCACATCGCTTGGAAGAGAATCGCATGGAAAGTGGAAGTTGTCGCATCGCAGCTGGAGTCCTCGCATCGCACTTCAGGGGTCGCTGGACGGTACACTGACTCGCTTACTCATCGCGAGCCCCCTTTTATGCGCTCGCACAGAGGCTTCCCACAACAACTCCGATTCCCTATCTCCGCAGCGATCCAAATGTCATGGGAAGCTCTATGTTTACAGGAGTTTGAATTTGCCTGCTGCAATGCACTTTGTAATTTGTCTATTTTTACTCGAAAAATCGCGTAATCCGCGATAAGGTGACCCCCGGACAAAATTTGCGCCAAAATGAGCATCGGGTACATATCAACAGTTGTCTCATCCATATTAGTTTTAGTGCGGCTTGTAGTTATAAGGGCCGCGGGGTAGCGCAGTCGGAGGTGCCGACAGTCATGTGCATCCCATTAAACGTTCTTGCTTCGAATTTACTTTATTTTACTTTATTCTGGACGTAGCCCGAAGCCTACGTATAAATAACAAGCAAACACAAACAGCAGCGTAATAGATTGGGATTTCCCGCTCAGGCCAACCAAATTTTGCATCTCCGGGGTTGGTGAATTGGTATCCCAGTTGTCTGGGAAGGAGAGAACACTGACTTATCCTCCCGGTGGCCACCCCAAGTAATTTTAGGCCCAATACGTATTCGAATTGCCTCCACGGTACACGTATAAATAGAATGCGCGGCGCATCCCGCAAAGGAATTTACTAATACCAAGCTTAATCCATATGGTTTCAAAACTCGCAGCAGTGCGCTTTGTTTGTAATATGTTCTTGAGTTTCAGAAGAGTAAGGGGGGGGGGGGTACCAGTGAACTAAGGTCGGGGACATACCTCCATCGCGGTGCTCAGTTCATGGCCATTCCGCCGCGTGCGGTCGAAGTGTGAACGAAAACTCCGCCGCAACAGTGGCGGTCGGCATGCGTGATGGGCCATCGCCGGCTTGGCATACTTTTTCGCGCCGCGCGCGGTGGGTCCTGCGCGAATTGTCGTCGCGCTCTTCTGCAGGGCAACCGGCGATGCGACGAGCACTGAGAGCTGAACATCTTTTCATGGGGACGAGAGTTCTACCCCTTGTCCCCTTCTCCCCTTGTCCCATTCACCCCAACCCATTGGGCTTGCTCGAGAGTCCAGAGGCTGCCCTACTAGTCTTTGGAGACTCACACATTTGCAACACCCTTGTTTAAAGGGCGTGAGGGGGGGGGGGGAGGGCAGAGTAGGGAAAATGACTTTAGGAATCGGAGCACTAACTCTCACGATCTGCTTCTCACGATATAGAGAAGGGGTACTTCGGAGTACAAGTTGCATATACGGTAATGTGGCAATAGGAGTAGTTTTACAAACCGTGCGCCGCTATACTATTCTATATAGCAAAACTAGTTGTTTTTACTGTAATGTGAGTAAGAAGACCTAAAGAGGAAAAGAAGAGAGTCGGGGTGTTCTGTTCTCCGTGCTTCTGGGTACCCAACCAGACGTTTTATGGCCGCGAGGCCGCTGAACGTTAGGTTTTTGTATAAAAGGTTCTTTATGGAAATCTTGTCATAAAGCACGGACTGCCTGCAGATCGTTTAACGTGTCCATACAGCGTAGCCTTGGTCTCCCACAACGTCTACCTTGAGCTTCCAGCTGCAGTGCTCTCTTTGCAACGGACTCTTCACTAGCACGCAGAACGTGGTCGAACCATATCATCATCAGACCGTCACCGCTCCCATTCAACCCATCGGTCTTGGGTTGATTGGGAGCGGTGCCAAAGCGTTCCCACTTGTTATCGTTACGAGTACGGGCCGTTCGAGTTATGCCTGATCTCCAACGCAAGAGTCGACGCTCCGCTTTCTTTTTCGTGGGCCAGCATTCAGGTCCGTACAACGTCACGGGTCCTGTGGGACGCCTATGACTTCAACTTATCGCTAGCTTCCCGGACACTAAAGTAATCCGCGGCGGAGAGTCGTTGGATACACCGCCCCCAGAAAGGGGTGGGGCTAGGGGCGCGCCGAGGACAAGATGTCCGCGTCCCTGCCTTCACATGGAGGCATCGCATTTCTAATCACTTCCCTTGACCCTGCAGCTCTATCCTGAACTGATTTCGTTCTTGAGACAAGAGTCAGAACCTTGTTCACCATATTTGGAGCAAAAGAGTTTTCAGCTGCAGCGGTCCCGCCAATGTAGAACTGACCGGAATCACTCATAGTCTCTAGTTGAGCCGAAAATTTAAAGAATTGTTGTGAAAATTGAAAAATCTAGAGAGAAGAGCGACGTTCTCCTTCCCTCAACTACCTCCATAACCGAACCGACTGCAGAATGACTTCAGAGTTCCCCGAGATGCGCTTCCCAATCGTCTCCTTTCAGCTGTTAGGTTTTTGGACGACGTCGCGCCAATCAACGACGGTTTCGCGCGCAGCAAACTTGTCCAAATAGGGCGGCGCGGCAGGGCGGGAAGTGGGCGGCGGGCAGCACGGTGTACCGAACGACTGCCCACCGTAATCCGCTGGTGCTCCCTTATTCGAGCCAGGCAGAGTTTATGCGGTAGTTGATCTCGTGGGAAACCTACGTCGCTGGTAATAGTTGAGCCCAGGTATTTGAATGTTTCAATTGGTTTCTCGACACTATCCGCTGTGATCGAATCCCTGTCGTTCTCGTCGTTCGTTAGGTACTTCGTCTTCTTAACATTCAGACACAGTCCGGGCGCTGGAAATCGATCATTCCAGGTCTTACGTGTTTTTGCAAGACAGTTCGGCTTTCCGAGGCAATCATCACAGCATCAGCGTGAAGCAACGTCCAGGGCGTCGGTTGTTGAACGTCTGTCGTGACGACGTCCGTTACTGTAATAGAATGAGTAGAAGCGGCGAAATGAACACCAACAGTGACGGGAAACGGTCGTGGTGTTCCAGCAACTGTGTGAACTCAGATTTTGGCATCGGTTTACAGCAGTTTAACCCACTTGACTAGCTCCTCCGGTACGCCATTTTTCACAGTGTAGAAAGCAAATCACTTCGTGATGGACACGGTCAAACGTTTTCTCCAAATTTAGGAACGCGAAGCGAACGACCCTGCTCCTTTGTCGTCGTTTTTACAGTAATAATCTGGTGAACTGCGTTGATGGTTCCGTAGTTGGCATCGAAACCACAAAAACTTCTATGCATCTCTACGTCGTCGCGAATTCTCTTCTCCACAATGTGCTTAAATATCTTAACGCATGATGCAACAAACGAAGTTGGCGACAGCTGGAGCATTCAGCAGGGCCTCCTTGTGTTCTTGAAAATCGGTACCGTTACACTGTGTGTCCTGTTCTTCGGTTTTTTGTCTTCCCTGCTGTATTGCTAAAAAGTCCCCGCCATGCTGATGTGTGGTTAGCTCTTCGATGGTTCTGCAGAAAAGTCATCTGGTCCAGTTGCTCTTCCGACCTTCATTTTTTTGAGAGCTGCTTCCACTTCCTAAACGGAGTTTGGAGGTATGTGATCTTGAACTGGCGGTACGAGTGCTATCAGCGGATGCGGAACTTCCTCATTCGAAATTATTTTGAAGTATTTTTTCGATAACAGTAATACTAGTTCCTTACTCGTGAGTCGGGATCCTGTTCTAGCATTGATTCCCTAGAAATTTCATTCCAAGGAAATAAAAAAGAAGAAAAGAAATCCATTGATCCATTGCGTTCGGGACAGAAGAAGAAAGAACAGAAGAAGTTGTATTAGTTTTGAACATCATGATAGTGATGAGCACGGCGTAGCTTTCTAAGTCAGCGGCACCTCCGTGGGGTTGCATCGCATTCGTCGTTGCCTTTTTCAGCGAGGTATGGCGTGCTTTCGACCTTGAGGAGAATCGCTTCGTTGCTTGCAAGATCCATCACGTGAACAAGGAGTGGAAGGAAGAGAAGAAGGTGAGGGGCAATTGTATTAGCAGGGGAGTTGACTAATGTGAAATGCGGAAATCGGGACCCTTATGATGCATTGAGTTATAGGAGTTTGAAGTCTTCTTTCAGGCCAATTACGTCAAGCATGCTATGAGGGAAAAGGACATTCACAAGACCCTGGACCACTGTCGCATCGTGAAGCTGTTCGATCTCTTCACCATCGACAATCACTCGTTTTGCACTGTTCTTGAGTACTGCACGGGTAATGACTTGGATTTCTACCTTAAGCAGAACAAGTGCATCTCGGAAAAGGAAGCTCGAAGTATCATCATGCAGGTAGTCACTATGATCGTGGATTCGCCGCTGCCTCTCAAAACTGCCAATTATAGGTTGTCTCTGCGCTCGTCTACCTTAACGAAAAGAAGCCGCCCATAATCCACTACGATCTTAAACCGGCGAACATTCTTCTCGAGTCCGGAACAACTTGTGGCGCTATAAAAATAACCGATTTTGGTTTGTCGAAGATCATGGAAGGCTCATCCGATGACGATAGCATTGAGTTGACGTCACAATTTGCTGGAACTTACTGGTAGGTGTTGCCATCAAGAGTTTGTGGAGAAGCGTCATGGCAACGCGATTTGTGTATCCCTCCGACCCTTTCGCGGTCTCGCATTCAACTATTTCGCCAAAGCTTAGGCTTAGCAAGGAGACGAGGCATTGCGTCAGCAAAGCATGCTACCGTTCTTAATGTGCCGCTTCTGGGCTAGTCCTATTGCAAATGGTGAATGGATGATGGTGTGTGTACGCAACAGTATAGATACGGGGCATTAATCACAGAGATATCTATGCCTTAAAATGGTGGACTAAATTAGTAAGCAATTCAATAACAAGTCATAGGTAAGACGGCTTGTAGCGATATAGAAATCAAACGGTACCTTCCTCGGCTGAAGCACATCAAGAAAATCAGATCTAATTTACTACGCCGGTCTTCATTCTCTGCCGGACGTTTTGGCTCATGTAAACAACATATCATGGGAAGCTAATTTTCTTTGTCCGTAATTGTTGCTGGCAAGTAGGGTACATACAAAAGCGGGAGCAGGTTTATAGAGAAGGGGGTGAAGCTTTCTAATCGAGAACTAGAACTTGTTTGAGCAATACACGAAGTAAGTTGAGCGAAAGTTGTGCGAGTTTGCAGCCCTACGGGTGTTTTCACAAGGTGCACCCACGAGTCTGTCGCACTTCGCACAACGTGGGGCCTTAGCTCTAGATGGAATAGAATAGCAAATATTAGATGTGTTTGCGATCCTGCTCGAGCTAATTTTTGATTCCATGCGACTTTGTCTATAGAGCGGGAACAAGTCTTCTCGTGAAGTTGCCATCTATTTCAGGTATCTTCCACCGGAGACATTCGTTGTTAGCCACGCGCCGCCGAAAATTAGTTCGAAAGTTGACGTTTGGAGTGTTGGTGTGATATTCTACCAATGTATTTACGGGAAGAAAGTTGGTGAAATTGAAACATTTTTATATTTCTCTCGTTTTTCTTTCTGTGGTTTAATACTAAGTTGTTTAGCCTTTTGGAAATGATCAAACTCAACAGAAGATCCTCGAGGAGAACACTATACTCAAGGCTAACGAAGTTCACTTTCCGGCGAAGCCACAAGTGAGGCGTCCTGTTTCTTATTTGACTTTAGTTTTGTTTTGTTATTCTTCTTCTTTATGGGCGCAGTCGGAGGCCAACCAAGCCTTCCATTCCTCTGAGTCAGTAGATTGCTACCAGGCTTTCTGGGGAGGATAAAGCGTTGACTTGTTGATCGGCTGGCCGCTGTGAGTCATTGTATAAACCAGATATGCATTCAAACAGCCTCCGCGCACCTCGTAGTGGTAGAATGCATACCGCATCCTAAAGGGAATTGGTCAGCGCCGTTCTTTATCCTTATCCTTTAATCTTGTTTTAATGTTGGTGGCACCTAGTTTTCGCAAGGGTTCTTTTGGCGGGCTTGGCTAATATAGAATCAGCTTCTAGAGCTGATTGCTGGCAAGGCGTCAATCCACAGATAATCGTATAATTTCTTCCTGCTAACCATTGATAAGTATCCACTATAGCTGCTTTCCATTTCAACGTAGTGTGTACTTGCATGAGTGCACCTTCTTGGGGTTCCTTTTGGCACTTCAGCGTCACTAGAACCAGCGACGCGTAAATAGCGACAGTGAACCTCTCCCCCTTCGTATACCCGATGCTTTCTGCTAAAATTGTCGTCGTGCTAGGCATAGCGATGCATGTCGTTTTCAGTTTTGTTGGATATCAAAATCCTTAATCTGGTTTCCGGGGGTTTTGGCGTATCCGTTTTGTTGTTCGTCATCCGACGATTTTTGAGCTGGGCCTGTTCAGTAGTATCAGTGATCGTGAGCAGCAACAACGGTATTTAAATCCGGAAAGGTACGAGAGGCATTTCCTCACGTAGGCAGCGCTGGCGACGTTGGAAGGATGCCTAGCTTCCATCGTTCCAGGGTGGCTAATCTTTTGCCATACTCAGTGTTTAGCGGATCCATGCGGCCTACTAAACATTGAGCTTTTCATTCAAGATAGCATAAGAGCTGTCTTGATGAAATTGTTTAGAGGTGGTGATGCATCCCAAGAAAAATCATGTAGCGCCGACGTTCGTATCTATCCTTTGTGGTTCCACGACAGCCGTGTGTTCGATTTGATTTCGTGAGGCAATGGTATCGTTTCGTTATTCATAGACTGTTGTGAACCATCAATCAAAACCGCAGCATTTTAATGAAAGCGAGTATGGGATTAGCTCTAGTCCAGACAAATGCAAAAAGAGATTCTCGCTGATGATGGAGGTGCGTTTGTCATGTTGAAGGATTGGTTTTCTCTATTAAAAATGGTTCAATTAAAGTATTCAATGAAGTTCCTATCGCACGGGTTGCAAAACGTGCAGATCCTTTTTGATTTTCTAGTGAAACGCTATATAGGTAATGATATCCTTTTAGGAAGGCGCCAGATATTCTCCCTATTCCTTGGGCCGGATAACGAACAATGAAGTATTTTTTACCCTTATTATGTCATAACTCTTAAAATACGTATCTGGACTGCGCAGTGGCTTGCTCTGGCTAACTGTTGGGAAGTTGGTATTTTGTCCATCCCAGTTCTTCTGCCTTGTGCTTTCAAACAACAGTAATTGTTTTCAAGCTCTGGAATCCAGCTGGTTATGCATACATTATTGGGCCAAGGCTTCTGCGCAACCGGCTTCTACATAGTATGGAAAAGGCAAGAGGCGTTGGAAGAATTACTGGTCTAGGGACCATTCTATTTTGCAGCGGCTTTGAACGAAAAGAAAAAATTAGGCGACTTCTGAGTAAAACAACCCAACAGAGCCTCCGTAAACAGGCGAAAGGCGGGTGAAATTTGTAAATTGACATTGTACTATGAAGTGGTTTTAGGCTATTAATTTCTCAAGTTTTCTTTGGCTTCTCCAGACATTAAAGAATGCGGTTATGCCAAAACATCTGTTGAGTAGAGCGGCGAAAATATAAAATAAAACGGTATCGGTTTCTCACTTGAAGGTCTTCGGTTCCTCTTGCTAACAGTCTCAAAAATCCCACAGGGCCTCGTTAACGAATTACGTACGTCGTCTGCACAGCGTTTCAAAAAAAAACACTATTAAAGTGGTCAGAAACAGCTTACAATTTAAAGGTGCTCGAATTCTTGATGAAAATTAGAGCAATATAAGAACAGTTTTAATTTTTGTTGTTTGTCCGCTATCCGTTGAAATTTCAAAATTTCCTAATCCGCACTCGTCCGCATATCGGAATGACCCGGTCTTGGTAGAAATGATTTCGAAATATTCTAAAGGAATAATCAAGTTCGTCAGCCCTTTGGTGTGCACAACATACAATGGTGGAGATGTCGAGAAGCCATCTTATTCGGACACTGGGAGAGGTCATCCGCAGGTGAAAAATGGGTGCGGCGAGCACTGCTAGGGGAACTTCCGGGGTGGAGAACCGACAGCGACCAGAAGGGGGCGACCTGGACGAGGCATCGGGATGGGGGGGAGGGTTGTTAGGGGGAACAGTGAAGCAGGCAGGTGGAAGCACCAAGAAGGGTTTAGGCAATAAGGAGAGTATTGAGTTACCAATCAGGGGGGGGGGGGCAGTAAGGAGGATCAGCAAGGGTATCCATTACCAGTAAGGGAGACCGGATTTAGAAGATGTGACACCGATGTCGCGCAATGGGCGTTCGCTCGTCGTCGTGGTGTCGTGAGCGTGGGAGGGCTACTTAATTATGGTAGAGTAGTAAGGAGTATTCCGAGTGGGAGGAATCTACCTGGAAGAAGGGACCTGGAGGCGGGACCAGGATGGGGAATCAACAAGAAGGAAGCCGTGGATAACGAGGAATCTGCCATATGCATAGCCTCTTCTTGCTCGACACAGCGGCGACTGCGCGCACTTCTGAGCTTCTGGATTCGGAAGACGTGTCTTCTGAATCTTGGATCCAGAAGATGGGCTCCCTACGTCACGCAACAAGCGTCCAGATTCTGAATACGTGCCACCGACGTCTGTCGTAACATGGGAGGACTACTAAGGGGGTGGTGGAGAAGGGCAGTAAGAGGGACCTCTAGGGTGAGCCAGGAGAGCAATCAGGACGGGAAGGAACAACCTGGAGGAGGGGCCAGGACGGGGAAACCAGCAAGAGGAGACGGGTAGGGGGACAATAGTGGAAACGAAGAAGTGGGCCAGGAGTTGGAACCAGGAGAGTGGGGGGGGGGGGAGAAGACAGGTAAGGCGGACCAGCAATTAGCGAGTAAGGGGTTACCTGGCATAAGTATTCGAAAGACGTGTCAACGATAATCGGAAACTAGCTGTTGAGCATGAGAACAGTTGCGGAAGAGCAACCTGAGGGCAGAAGTACTGCGCAGCACAAACCACTGACATTGCTGGACGGTCTGAAGAGAGAATGTCTATGGTGAAGGTACCGAAGTGGTGCACGGCCTGATGCCGCAGCAGGTCCTAGATATTAGCGAATTTTATGTTTTACAAAGACTACTTTCCATAGGTCAGTGATGCTGCACGGTCTTACGAAGCGCGCCAGTGCGAGACACGCCGTTAGGCATGTCGGAGCACTTGTATAAGGATAATTGTTTAATCCTTTGAAATGAGAGGACGGTGGGCCGGTTTTGCGCAAACAATTTCAGATAAGCCTTCAATGTAGAGACCACCAACTCCTGACCGGAATCACCCATAGTCTCTAGTTGTGGCGAAAATTTAAAGAATCCACCTCCTTCCCTCAACTGTCAACTGTCTCCACAACTAACTAGGAAATGACTTCGGAGTTCTGCACGAGATGCGCTCCTCAATCGTCCCTTATCAGCTGTTAGGTTTCGGACGAGGTCTCGCCAATTGACGACGATTTCGCACGCCGCAAACTTGTCCAAATAAGGCGGCGCGGGTAGGGTGGGAAGTGGGCGGCGAGCGAGATAGTGTAGGGAACGAGCGCCTCCCCCCCCCCCCCCCGTCTCTGCCCTCTGCTTAAAAATAGGGCTTCCGCGTTGCCGTAAAAGTGTGTATAGGGCATCTGACATACCTCCTACTCGCTCCATCGACTGGTCGCAGGAGCGATGCAGACAACTGTCAATGGTGCGCCCTCGCTGCATTGGCGGACGGCGCAGTGGGTGTCGCCGTTGCCAGAGGTCGCACCGTCGCTCCCGCGACGAGTCGCAGAGGGGCTGGCATAGGCATCTGGCATACCTCCGAGTCGCTCCAGCGACTTTACTTTTTTTTTCTATCAAGACCATTAGCTTAACTGGTCCCATGCTGATATCAGCGGCCAGCTCATCCCGGATACGGGTGGGTGCTGATCGGTCCCACGAGGTGTGGATGTTGCGTTCGATCAAACGGCGCCGGTGGTGTAATGGCGTAGAGCATTCCCGCCCGGTCAGAGGGAGGTGCGGGTTCGAGTCCCGCCTGGCGCTAGAAGTTTTGATCGCAAGAAAACATCGTTGTGACGGCTTACAACCTCGATACCAGCCAATTGAGGCTTAAAGAAACTGATTTGAACTGTTTCTATCAAGACCATTAGCTTAACTGGTCCCATGCTGATATCAGCGGCCAGCTCATCCCGGATACGGGTGGGTGCTGATCGGTCCCACGAGGTGTGGATGTTGCGTTCGATCAAACGGCGCCGGTGGTGTAATGGCGTAGAGCATTCCCGCCCGGTCAGAGGGAGGTGCGGGTTCGAGTCCCGCCTGGCGCTAGAAGTTTTGATCGCAAGAAAACATCGTTGTGACGGCTTACAACCTCGATACCAGCCAATTGAGGCTTAAAGAAACTGATTTGAACTGTTTCTATCAAGACCATTAGCTTAACTGGTCCCATGCTGATATCAGCGGCCAGCTCATCCCGGATACGGGTGGGTGCTGATCGGTCCCACGAGGTGTGGATGTTGCGTTCGATCAAACGGCGCCGGTGGTGTAATGGCGTAGAGCATTCCCGCCCGGTCAGAGGGAGGTGCGGGTTCGAGTCCCGCCTGGCGCTAGAAGTTTTGATCGCAAGAAAACATCGTTGTGACGGCTTACAACCTCGATACCAGCCAATTGAGGCTTAAAGAAACTGATTTGGACTTTACTTTATTCTGGACGTAGCACGAAGACTACGTATAAAACAACAAACACCAGCATAATTGAACCAGAGAACAGCAAGTGACAGAATAGTATCATTACTTACTAAATGAAACAGAATAGAAGTGAATCAAAAGAAAAGAAAATCAGGACACCTCTGCCACAGCCTTACTTGCCTTGGCTTTAGAGCCAAGTGTCAGGTGTAGGAAGTCCTCTTTGAACGCCTTATTTAAGAGCACAGGAACCCTATTAGAAAAGAATTGTATACTGACCTGTTTCCTACAAGACGGAACCTTGACTTTCTTCCTACCACCTCGCCGCGACCATTCGCTGGAGCGACTCGGAGGTATGCCAGGTGCCTATGCCATATGCCAAATGATTGGCGGTAGACCGCTCACTGATACTGCGCCCCAAATTAGCTTCTATAGGTCACTAGTGACGTCAAAATACGTTATTTTCACGTGTAGGTCACTTTCTCCAGTGTTCACTTCGTGTATACAATGGTTTGAGTGCAGCGGATGAATGATGAAAGGTACCAATTCGTTGATTTCATAGAGGTTGTGCGTTTGGACTCGCGAGGAGGGTTGTGTGGCGGCTGTACGGGGGTGCATTGCTGAGCCACTACTACGACCTCATGCCTGCCTTTTCGCTGTGCATCTAATAACTATGTGAACAGTGAAAACCTCTCACAGTAGGAAGTCTACGCAAACCGGTCATTTCAGGTCAGTCATGTCGCGCAGGACTTCATACGGCGATGTCTGCAGTACAAAAAGGAGGATCGCGCAGATGTGTTCGAGCTGATGAAACACGAGTTGTTTCGACCACGAGGACAGGTTCGTAATCACTTCCTAGCGCTTTCCCGACCACCTGGAAATCTATTAATGGCTAGCATGGCCAAATTCCAGTTAATGATACGGACGTTTTTTGGTATACCCGAAAAAATTCGCGAGAAGTTTGAGGACTAGCGAGGGAGGTCAATGAAGTCAGTTGAAGATTCTGAACGAGACCTATATGATCTTGTAGGGCACCGGACGAGGATCACAGAACTGTGTTTCGTTTTTGCTAGATGCCCCTTGGGTGGTCTAAAAATGGCAAAAATGGTATCACTTTAGGGCGGGCGATAAGGCAAAAGTGACGTCTGGAATGGTCCTGTCGTTCTCGAAACTTGGCCTACAAAAGGTTTGGGGCTCAAACTAAAGTTAGATTATAGTAGCACGATAATTTCCTACGTTTCCTAGATGAAGCTGCAGTGCACATTCAAGTGATTCGTTCGCATCAATGGTGGCAGCGACTGGATGGCGGAGTGGATAGCGCGGTGGACTTACGGGAGGGGGTCGAGTGATGGATTCCGGGGTGCCTATGCGATTTGCTCTGTAGAGTGCTCCCTTTTTGGCTAATAAAAAGTACATTTTGGCTTCGGTAGGTTACTGTATTATTGACTAGTGGTGAATAAGGGTGACGAAGTCATGACTACTGATTTCGCCCAGACTTCGCCTATGGGAATTATTTAAGCTGCTAACCACGAAACTGTCACTCTTTTTCTAAATTATCACTTTTCTTGCACTACTTTCCATCGAAAGTTGAAGTCGAAGGTTGGAAAATAAGTGTGACCACATTGAAGAAAGCGATCCTGCTAAGGTAGATAGCTTTACACACCCATATTTACCGTAACCTGCCGTAATATACCGAAATTTTAAAAACAGGTATCATATCCGTGGTGAACAGCCCAAATAACTCCCGTGGGTGTTTGAGCGAATTTTTTTCTTTAGTCCTCTCCTCGATCTCTGGAGTCGTGAAAGGCAGCAGTGTCAGTTATTCCGCTTACACCCCTTTAATTAAACATTCTGCCGTTGCCGTTCATCGTTTCAACGAAAATGTTTGCCAGATTGGTGATCTGCATCCCAGATAACCCTGTAGATGAATTTGGGACGAGAAATCTTTTTCGATCTCCAGAGTTGAGGGAGTGAGTTTAAGTGGTCATAGCTGCAATGCCCCGACCCGTCTACTGTAAGTGCATAGGAGAATAGTCAGGAAAAAATAAATACACAGCTAGATAAATACCATGAGGTGGATAAAATATGCTGTACTTGGTAACAGTGAGCTGAGATAGTGAAAGGTGCGTAGAATAAAAAGCAGTCTGTAAAGAAATCCGAAGAACGATGAACGTGTCTTGATGATGGGTCAACTCAATACATGTCGATCGTGTTCACAAATAAGGTGACAGCGTGCAACACTTCCAAAACTAATTGAGAACATGCCAAAGAGGTCACATGGGGGTAGCATCTAACGAGAGCTTCCTCAGCGAGACAAGCGTGGTTTAATGGACGCTCAACATCACCCGCACGACAAACATAGCTTTACATCTGACAACAGTGACAACAGGTTGAAAGCGGGGTCAGGAAGCGAAGGAGATATCCTACCGAAGCCAAAAAGGGAGCACTCTACAGAGCAAATCGCATAGGCACCCCGGAATCGAACCCTCGACCCCTCCCCGTAAGTCCGCCGCGCTATCCACTAGGCCATACAGTCGCTTACACCACCATTGAAATGAATCACTTGAATGTACACTGTAGCTTCGTCTAGGAAACGTAGGAAATTATCATATTACTATAACTTTAATTTGAGCTCCAAACTTTTTGTAAGTTAAGTTCTGAGCACGACATTCCAGGTGTCACTTTTGCCTTATCAGCCCGCCCTGAAGAGGTACAATTTTTTGCCATTTTTCGACCACCCAGGGGAATTTAGCAAAATCGAAACACGGTTCTGTGATCCTCGTCCGATGCCCTACAAAACCGTATAGGTCTCGTTCAGAATCTCCGGACCGAGTTCACTGACCGCCTTCGTAAGGCGTTTTCCCGAATTGACATTGGCTTAAAATATGCCTTTCGAAATCCCGTAATGTTTCAGAAGAGTGGACCGCCGTCGTCACCAAGTATTTTGCGAAGTCTTTCAAAAGGAGACGTGGATGAATGAGGTGGCGCGAACGGGCAATAACAGCGACCCTTAGGACGTGTCTCTCTCCTGCTCTGTCTCTGCTGACAAGCTTCGGTACCCGACCGCCCGACTGTTCAGCAGTCATCGCTTCTTGGATTGTAGCTTCGTAGACTATTAACCAACTAATTGTGTTTGATTCGTTCATGCGTACGCTGGGTTTACCTTTATTTTTTATCCCAACACTTGGTCGATGTTGGTGAAATCCTGTGAATAGTTTACTGAGGTAAAGTGTACCCAGTACAAAAGCGTATTGAAATGATCCGTTTATGACAGGTTTGGGCGAACGCGCTCTGTTTCGATATCGTTTTGATATGTTCCTAACCCCTTCACCCGTTTCTCCCCCCTCGTCAGATTGACGTATGATGATGATCAGATCCGGTGTCACGTTCAGATTGCTTCTGTTCCCCCGTCATCCCCATTCGTACACACGCTTCTTCGTCCAACACAATATTCCGCCCCAATCTCTTTCAACTTGTTAATATATATTCTATCGCTTGGGAGACCCCCTTACGAGTTCCTTTGTGTAATTATTTTTATATGATGTTGGTTGAGAGGCGCACATTTTTGCAGGTGTAATTTGATAAAAGGAGAGTCCTTTGGTGATACATGAACGTACGCGCGCGCTATTGTTGTTCCGTTCAACACATGACATGACTACGTGTGCGGCGATTAGCTGTACGCATAGGATTGCGTGAATTTATTTATGTTCGATAAAATTATGGATCACATCCTGCGGTTGTTGTACTTATATAGGTAAACGTGAAGAGAATTTCACGTGCACGCGTTCAGCATATTTGATGAAGATGTTGTCTAACGCGAAATCAATTGAAAGGTTTAATGGACTGGTGGCTTGTGCCACCTCTGTGGTTTCCAACTATGTTTGAGTCTTCCACTAGGATCGGACCTATAGCGGGATCGTGAGAGACACTAGGGTTGGGAAAGTAATTGGAAGTGAGGCACAGATCTTAACGACTTTCGTGAGTGACAGTGCGAGCAACAACAATGCGGAACTGTGTCAAAAGCATAGACAGAGCGGTTTATCAGTACTCAGCTGTGCGTCGCAGCAGAAGGTGGATCATGAGTCGGCCGCAGCCCCTGCTCACGCTTAGGTTGACGGAGGTTGGTTGTCTGGTGCTGTGCAGTCTAGTAGGGCGAAAAGGACCTATCCGTTGGTTAGCGAGCCACCACTTGAGATACATGACTGTTCTTGGTCGAGAACGGCAACTGCTCGTCCGTGCAAGGTGTGCCACTCAGTGGGAGCGCTGCCGAGGCAAACCGGTATGCACGCATTGCCCGCGACAGTCGCGGACTAATGCGGACCCCGGACAAGTAACTAAGCTTCCTCCTTTAGTGGACTCTGAACATTGTACTGTATGCAGACTCCGCGGGCTTCATATTCATATTGTGATCGATCCCGTTATTTCTTGAATTTCGTGCGTCTTTATCGATGGTGCATAACGTTGACGAATAACGATGTTATCGATATTTTGTCAGAAATGTGTAGTTGGTGAAATGGTAAAGGGCTGGCTACAACAATCAGCTCGTTTTGCGAGAGGGATTTTGAATATGTATTTGGCCAAACAATGGCTTACGGTGGCTAGCCGACAAACAAATCAGTGTTTATCCTTCCCGGATAAATCTGGTACCACTTCACAGAAGCCGGAAAGATGGAAGTCTTTGTTGGCCTATGTGGAAAATCCGAACCAGGACCCTGATTCGGAATACAGACGACAGTCGGCACCTTTTCCGACTGCGCTCCACGCGCCTTAGAACTCCGTCCTTCATCCTGAAGGATGGGTGTTGAACAGCAGCTTGTAGTTTAATTAATCCTAAACAGAAGCAAATTTCCCTAAAGAATTAGCGATAGAACGAGAATTCAAAGGCAAAGGAACTCTGGGAATCGAACTCTTGGAGTCGTATTTGCGACCAGTTCGTGGAGCTTCAGGAGGGTTAAACGCAAACGTTGCGTATTCTATATTCTAATTTCTTGGTTCCACGGAATGCTCCATCTCGCAAAGCTAGATGCTCTTTCTTACTACACTAAGGAACGTTAGGACTGTTTTCCGCGATTCACGCGTACTAGCCGGGTCACTGATTGCTTCAATCCGGAGCGAATAATCCACCGAGAATGGTTTTCTTTTGATTCAACACGAGATAAGATACGTAAACATGAATGAATTTATGATTTCGGTGCTAATTGGTGCTGTCGCAGCAACACAACCCAGATCAACTATCATATCTGTGTGATGCCGTCGAGCAGCCGGTTACCGGTAAGAATCGATGTCGTCATCACAGTGCACACGTTGGGCATCAGCTTGATGCCAGCGAGTTCAGCACGAGTCACACCGCCCACAACGAACACCGCGGTGCGGTCGTCACCTGGAAGCAGCGCGGCTGTGCCCAGCCACAGACAAACACATACACACGCCAGACGTCTCGTCTGCCCACCCGTTTCTGCTGCGCTTCGTGATCGATGATTGACGATGTGCGCTTTTAACGTCGTCAAGCACAGATTCGCAGCGCTCGTTCGAATCATAACAGATAGGGCTGCACTAGTCACTAACCTCCTACGGGTCCGTCAAACGTCTTGTTCCAGCCGGCCCATCGCACACGATCGCCTTCCTCCAGGATCCGGACGATCAGAGGAGCGTATCCACTGTATGCGTATGCTGCGTCTTGTGTGCTCTGGAGTTGTTCCTTTGAAACGTTGAATACAAGCACTCCTAGTAATGGTGCAGATGAAGAACAGTTTAGGTTTTCTGGACCGTAAAGAAACGGCCAAATCAATTTCCACCCCACACACAGACGGCGAATTTCCTAGCTTTACTTAACGGCACTTAACGGGATAAAGGCGGCGCTATTGAATCCCTTTTGCGGCGCGCAACGTATACTTCTACTAGATGTCGTGAAGGCAACTTGAGTGCCTAATTGGCCTATTCAATGACTTACGGTGGCAGTCCAATGACCGTTTAGTGTTTCACTCCCTTAGGAGAGACATGTATCAATGCACCGACTCCGAATGGATGGAAGGCTTCTCTAGGATGCATGCGACATCCGGCGATTCCTTACACTGCGCTACCATGGCCTGTGTGGATAGAGGCACGCTTAGGAGAAGTCGGAGGAGGCGTTGGACTACGCCTGCACCCCGAATAGAAGTTCTTGGTTTGAGTTTCCTCCCCGAGTCAACCAAAGCTTCCACCTCTCCTGTGTTGGTGAATTTGCACTAAACCGCTCGGGAAGGACAAAACTCCGATTTATCCATCGCTGGCATCCACAAGTCGCTGTGTTGACCAAATACGCATTCAAATGGCCTCCGCGAATCCGTAGTACTGGAACGCGTAGCGCATCAAAAGCAGGTGATATGATAAGCACCGCCGTTTGTCCTGATCGTTTGCTGGAAGCGGATAACTGGGCGCTATCAGCGGCTGCTAGAACACATTGTACATTGCTTTTAGCCAGTGAGGATCGGCGCGCAGCAGGATGTATTGTTCGTTAATGAACGTCACGACGTCACCTACCGTCTCGGAAACGTTCTCCGGCAACATGTCGTATTGTTTCTTCATCGAGGGGAACATGAGCGGTGCGTAGTCGGTCGAGAGTTTTCCGCTGCCTCCACGCTCACGGATAATGCCCATCTTATGCAGCTTCAGAAGCTTGTTTAGCGCCTCGACACCGAACGACTGAAAATGGTTTCCACGAGAGAAACTTCGCAGCAAGTGCTATAGAGATTTCGTTAGCTCAATTCTTCTCCTTCGTATGCTTGAACTCTCATCTGACTCAATCCGAGTATGACTGAGTCACAGACTACCGCGAAGCAAACCGAGTGATAACTCTCCCCCCCCCCCCTCTTCACGAGGAATTGCGGCTAACGTGGATACAGGGGTTATTGACTACACTTTACTCTTGCACTCCTCTCTCTGCACACAGCAACATTAGTTAAGGTCAAGGAATAAGTGAGGCTCTGTGGAGCTGTAGCACATCTGGCTGTCACGCACCCTTCTCTGCGATACACACTACAGAGCAGTTATTGACACTTAATGGTCAGAAGCTTGTGGAAGGATTCGTCTTCTAGACCGACCCCTGCCCACTGCTTTCACTCGCGTCGTCAACGACCGCAACCTGAAGGGGCAGCGGTGTTCCTCCGCCGTCATAACAAGGCTGTTCTTACCTGCATGGTCATGCGCCTGTACTGCTGTAGAACTGCGGACTTCAGTCCACCAGCAGCCAGAGCATGAGTGGCTATAAGGCGTATTGCGGCGTTCACGTCATCTCCATTAATGATCGCCTCTTCGATGAAGGAATGCACTTTGTCGCTGGATGCCGACTCGAGCAGCTCTACAAGAGCGATTTATTATGAATAACTGACAAGGGAAGTATGCTAGGTGATCATGGGACTTTACGATTAGATGTATATCACGACATGCGGCTTAAAACCCTCATTCCAAATATGTGTTCCATTCCTGCTGTTATGCGAAGTTATGGCCATTTTCAGTTTGGTTCCATTGCCTCTAGATGCAGGAAGAGCGGGGCAAGCACAAGAGAGCGAGCTCACCTATTCTGGAAACTGCGCTGACCGCAGAGCAGTGGTGACGCAGGAGATAGAGGAGCGGCGTGGTAAAACAGGGTAGATTGTGGTTCGACTCCCCGGTGATGCAGGATTTTTGCACTTCCTTAAAAGGATCTGCCACGATCAACCAAAGCTCTCTATGTCAAATCGCAATGGAAAGGATCACAAGAAAGGAGAGTTTCCTTTGTACTGTTGTATTAGGTTGGTGGAAAAGTCTTGCACCACAGCGAAATTTTTTCAAAATTTTATTGCTTCTTTTATGAGCGATTTCAATCTACAAAGTAACTACCATTTACATAACCTGCCATGTGATGGGGAGATCACGAATTCCTTTCTTCCAGAATGACTCGAAGAAGTGCGCCACCTCGGATTCTAGTTCTGTTCGGTCGTTGAAGCACCTATCCCTCAGGTGTTGCTTGAGAGCTCAGCAGAGGTGGTAGTCCAATGGCGCAAGATCTGCCGAATACGGTGGGTGGGGCAGCACCTCCCACCTAAGCTCCCCAACTTCTGGCGAGACGACCTTGCAACATGGGGGCGAGCATTGTCGTGAAGAAGGTAAACATTCCTTCGCCCTCGCCGTTTCCTCGACACAGCAATAGCCAGTTGCGCAGCAGTGTCTGAGTCACGGAGATCGTGGAAAAAATATAAATGTTATTCTAGACCCGAAAGCAAAACAATAAATATTATTATTCTGAAATTTATATTACTATAACATTATTACTTTGAAATATTATTATAATAAGTATTACAATATTATTATTTTGAAATATTCTAGAATGTTTGGGTCACAAGTGCGTGGCACCAAATAGTCCTTGGAAGTTCCTGTTGAATCTTGAAAATTTTCCAAAATTTTTGGTGCAAAACTTTTTTACCAACCTAATACTCTCACAACTCCAGGTTAGAAAAATTTCTTCGTTTAAACGTGGCCCAGAGGCGCTCATCACTTATATGAGGTCCCTCCACCCGAAGGTGTCGAGGGAGAAGGTGAATTTTGTACTGCTTGAAAATTCATTTAAATTTGCAACCTAGCCTAGGTGGATGAAGCGACCTTGCTCTACCGTTCTACTGAAAGCGGCACTCATTCGCTCTCGAGTATGCAGAGTAGATTTCGATTAATTTCTTCTGATTACCACCTACGCAAAATGGGGCGGATTGAGCGTAAAGGTGAACCTTCCAGATTTTTGTTGTTGTTTTTTTACAAAAAAGCAGTCCCAACATCTAGGTAGCGCCCTCGCGGACCGGGCTTTGGGCCTTGACAGAGAAGTTAAAAGAGGCCGTTTTGATGAAGCTCGATTTGGGAATTTCTTCGCATGACTCCGACCTGCGAAGATTGACCTGGACAATCAATTACGAGTGCTCTTAACGGTTTCGTAGCAAGTCATCGTTGGTTGCAAGGAGTCCTTTCTTTCTCATTGCGATTTGACATAGAGAGCTTTGGTTGATCGAGACAGATCTTTTTTAGAAAGTGCAAATGTTCGCATTACCGGGGAGTCGAACTCCAAACCACCCGTTTTCACCACGCCGCTCCTCGATCCCCCGCGCCATCACTGCTTGGCAGCCAACGCAGTCTCCAGCCTACAGGGTGCGCATTAATTATAGGTCTCAAATAATCGAAGTGCCATAGGCCTATGCTATACCATCGCTCACCCCGAGCGATGCCTAATGATAGACTCCCATATCGACTCATCGCTTCGCGCGGTCGATATAGGAGCTTATCATTAGGCTTCGCGCGGGGTGAGTGGTGGTATAACATAGTAACACAAACAATTCGAAACGGTGAAAAACACTACACAATCTTTGATAAGGTCCTTAACAATCAAAAATTACAATCTTCATTCAAAGTGCGTTCCTCTTGCGCATGTGCAGCTTCTCACGTGGAAGCGTGAGCGCGAGGATCACCACGCCCTGATGCCATCCAACCCAATGTGGTCGGCTGGCGCAGTGGATAGCGATGTCGCCTCTCGGCCGGGCCAAGTGGGTTTTGCGGTTCAACACCCGGTGTCGCCATAGTTTTTGCACACATAGGGTCGTTATTATTATGTGCTTGCGTGACCACAGGAGTCAATTTATACACGATTAATGCTTTTAGTAAGAGTTAAGTATTTACCGGTATCAAACCAAATTCAAGACCTTTCCCCCTAGTGTATTTGTTTGCGTGCATTTACAGTATCTTGTTGATACGATACAGTGCGAATACGTTCCATTGAGAGGAACTCAAATGAAAGCAGAAAAGGGTTACGTTTACTTAGTAAAAGCATTAATTGTGTAAAATTGACTCCTGCGGTCACGCAAGCACATAGTAATAACAACTCGACGTGTGCAAAAACTATGGCGAAACCGGGGGTCGAACCGTAGAACACACTCGGTGCGGCCGAGAGGCCACATCACTATCCACTGCGCCCGCTAACCATACTTGGTTCAGGGTTCAGTGGTAGCAAGGCAGATGAACTTCACGTTCACACTTCTACACGCCTTTTTTCGACTTCAGAAGAGCATTCGGAGAAAAATTAACTACTGAATATTGGATCGTTCTATGCCACGCAGGTTTGTTATGGTGGTATAACTTTTATTTCGGCCGACGTTTCGACAACTCGTCTTTTTCAAAGGGCTGAAAGTACTTTGAAACTTTAGATCTGGTAACTCATTCCGTCAAAGGCATACTTCTTCGCATCTCTAGTTACAATGGGTTCCCACGAATGTCAAGGAATGCCCCTCTAAAGCATACCAAACTCACCGTTTATTTTATTTATTAATTTATTCAAGGCATAGACAACTGTCTAGCAAACAAATTGTGAGGAAACACAAAAAACACAAAAAAGGAGACAACATGAAACGGGGTGAATGTAGCCATCAGCCATATAAGAAACTATTACAAGCAAAGAATCTAGCAGCACACCGTAGTATTTAACATCGGATAAATCTTCTACAGGCCTGGGCGGAGAGTCTCTCTAAATCTTCGTATTTGCCCAGCAGCAGATTGAATTCTTTGAGGGTTCGATAGGTTAAGAAGTCTGACCTCAGTCGCGATTTGGCCACTGAGACTCGAAGTTTCAACTTACCTCTCATGGTTTTTGTCAGAATACCATCAAAGAACTTTCTCGGGTCAACGGACACCTTATTTGCGAGGATTTTATACATCATGATAAGGTCAGCGATTTTTCTTCTTTTTCTCAAGGAAGAAAGGCGAAAGAGTGTGGTCCGTTGAGCACCGTTAGGAATGGAGCTATAATCCGCTGAGAAGCACCTCATCATAAGCTTCCTGGTGAAGCTGTTTTGAACGCTTTCTAAAAGATCTATATCTTTCTTCTTCGTTGGATTGAACACCGATGTCCCACTTTCTACAATTTGGGTCGCACATAGGTTTTGAATCCACGTATGTAGACCTCAGGAACATAGGATTTCAAAGCCCTAAACAGATTATAAACACGGTAGTTGGTTTTTTACTATCGTACTACAGTGTCTGGAGAAACACAGGTCGCTCCTCATTATGTATCCAAGATCTCTCACTTCATCGACCCTGCTTAAAACCTGGCCGTTAATGCGGTATTCCGGAATCTGCGGACGGTTTTTAGGCCCGATCATCAGAAAGTGAGTTTTCTCAGTTGCAAGGGGCAATTCCCATATTTCTGCCCAGCGACTAATGAAATCGATGGCCAGCTGGAGGGACTTTGAGTCTTCGTCATTATCAATCCTTTTGTAGATCTTTACATCATCAGCGCACATTTTGCATGTTACTCCCAAATCAGTTATGCGGCCCGGAAGTTCGTACGTATACAACAGAAATAATATTGGGGACAGTACTCCGCCTTGCGGAACCCCGCTAAATGCGGGAAAGACTTTGGAGTACTGGCCTTCAATCCTAACCTGGTAGGTTCTTTTGGACAGAAATTCCCTAGTCCAGTTGATGATCATGGGATGTAGTCCTACCGCCTCCATCTTTAATATCAACTTGTCTGTCGGAACTTTATCAAAAGCTTTTGAAAAATCAAAATACACAACATCTGTGTGTCTTCTGTCTTCAAAACTCTTACCAGTAATGCCGTCAGCTTCCCATGGAACTTCGAATAGAGACCTATATCGTGTGAAAGAGCTCGAGACGCTGATCACAGATATGTAGACCAAATTTGCTAAATAGGCTTCCTAAGCGAGTTATGGCCGGCGGAAGCCGCGATGTCTTCCATGTGTTAGGCGCGCTCAATCAGCATTGGGTGCAGCATTACGCGGTGATGAGCGGCTCGACTATCACCGCCGTCAGCAGCGCCGGTGGCGCAGTGATAGAGTGCTCGCTCCAAAGGATTGGGTTCATTGGTCCGGTTCCCGCCGATGACGGGTTTTTTGCATTTTGTGATCTATATTCGGCGAGGACCTATAATCTCATCTTTAGCCCATTTTTGAGCGAACGGCTAGTGGCGACTTGCATTTCCGTCTATTTCAAGACGGAAACGTGTTTCAGGTAAAATGTTTTATTCATGACGTGAAGTAAGTCAGAAATTCAATTCAAAACAAAATAAAAAGTAATAATAAAATCAAAAATCAACAAAACTTATTAAACATAATAAATAAAAAGTAAAGGCACTAATTAAAAGCTCCGACTCCACCGACACGACTACGGCCGAACGGTTGTAGCAACGGTATGGGTGGTCCCCGACCGAATCATGAAAAACGGATGTCAGATTCGTGATTAGCACCCCAAGTAATCCCTAGACGAAGTTCCAGCGAAAAATTTTTTCGACCGAATTCGTGTCAGTGGAGTAGGAACTTTTAACTAATGTCTTTACTTATTTATTTATTATGTTTATTAAGTTTTGTTGATTTTTGATTTTATTTTTACTTTTTATTTTGTTTTGAATTGAATTTCTGACTTGCTTCACGTCATGAATAAAACATTTTACCTGAAACACATTTCCGTCTTCAAATAGATGTAAATGCAAGTCGCCATTAGCCGTTCGCTCAAAAATGTGCTAGAAATGAGATTATAGGTCCTCGTCGAAGATAGGTCACAAAATGCAAAAAAGCCAGCACCGGTGGGAACCGAACCAATGAACCCAATCCTTCGAAGCGAGCACTCTACCACTGCGCCGCCGCCGCTGGTGACGGCGCCGATAGCCGAACAGCTGATTACCGCGCAATACTGCGCCCAATGCTGATTGAGCGCGCCTAACACATGGAAGACATGGCGGCTTCCGCCGGCCATAACTCGCTTAGGAGATCCATTTAGCAAATTTGGTCTACATATCTGTGATCAGCGTCTCGAGCTCTTACACGCGATATAGGTCTCAATCCGAAGTTCCATGGGAAGCTGACGGCATTCCCTGGTTAGACCAGTCATTCAGGGAGGTAAGGGCGGCGATTTCCACGAACCTGCCCTTTAGAAATCCGAACTGGTTTTCCGGGATAATTTTGTGCAGTTCGAGATGAAGTAAAACATGTTTCTTAAGAATCTTTTCAAATGCTCTTGCAAAAAGTGAGGTAATGCTAACAGGCCTATAGTTCCTAGGATCGTTAAGTGGAGCCTTCTTGGAGATGGGAGCCACAAATGCATGCTTCCATCTCGTAGGAACTTTCGCTCTGGTATAGCTAAGATTGAATATGCTTTCCAATGGATAAGCTATGTAGTGAACAACGTTTTTTTTTAAATCAAGAGGAATGAAATCCGGAGAAACAGAATAGGATTTAGGCCACTTAGACAGCACCTCAATGGTGTCTTCTCTGTGAAACCAAACAGTAGGATCCATTTGAGGGAAACGTGGTAACGTCTCAGCTCTATTTATGACACACCTATCCTCACTTAGCTGCCCCTTATTGTATGCTTGTTGAAAAGCTTCACCTAACAAATCCGCTTTGCCCTTTGGTGTATGAATCAGTTCACCGCCATCGCCTTTCAAAACAGGGATTGTGTTACCATTTCCAACTCGCGATCTAATCAACCTATAAAATGTTGTCTTGTCTCTAGAATTAGACACCTTACTTTCTATGTAGACGTTATAACGGTGCAGGGCCTTTTCGAGTTTAGTAGAAACCGACTCATACAAGGCCCAGTCTTCACTTTTACCAGTAGAACATGCTTTTTCCCAGCAGTGCGAACGATAGCTGTCTAACCTACTGAGATGACCTGGGTAACTTTGTTTGTCACCATCCAATTGTCTGAGAGGAACATACAGTGCAATTGCATGGTGAAGAACAGCTATTAGCGTTTCATAGAGTTGGTCTACTGTTCTGCCTGAACTTATTATGCCAACCCAGTCAATGCTAGCTAGATATATCCCGATTTGAGTATAATCGGCATTCTTGAAGTTTCGGACCCATTCCAATTCCTTGGTTTTTTCCATCATTTCTAAGCAAAATCTAACCGTTGCTCTACCATCGCTGAGAGAGGGCACAGCTATAAGACCATCAATGAGCAACTGGGACCTACCATGCAGGTATATACTAATAAGTATAGACTGCGCATTCTCAGAGCTCACACAACGGGATGAAGCGCAAGTCAGTATATATTGTCATAACATGCCCAGGTTTTATGAACGTCGGACATGGAGGCTAATTAACTACAGTTTTGGACTCCCAACGGGAGACCTTGCATCCTGTGAAAATTGCATCGCAAAATCTCACCGCCCTTTGGAGGCTCTCCTTGTCAGACGAGTCCCGAAGGCGTCGCATTTGGCACGCACCAGAGCATCGTTTTCAGTGACGAGAAAATTTTCACAATAAAACGTAATGTAAATCCACGAAACGGTCGGATCCTCGCAGCAGGTAAGGTGAAGGTCATTTCTAGAGGAAAAGTCATCGGAAAAACTGCACTTCCGAGTTCTGTTATGGTTTGGGGTGTGATAACCTAATATTGTCCAAATGGCCCACGTCTTATTCTACTTCTCCGGACTTTCTTCCTCTATCTTTTATTAAAAAATATTGCTGAATATGTAGCGCACCCATTGGAAATAATTTTTAACAAGAGTTACATGAATGCCGATGTCCCTCGAAGATGGAGACATGCGTTCATCACCCCGATTCCCAAAAAACCCCGTTTGATGATCACAGGAATTACCGTGCAATCAGCATAACCTCTGTTTTCGCAAGAACATTCGAAAAAATTGTTAAGAAAAATATTTTGCAGCATATCCACGAGCACGTCATTAGTAAGGAACAGTTCGGATTTTTGAAGGGACGTTCAGTGGAGACCGCGGTGCTTAGTTCTCTGAATGATTGGACAAAGGCTATAGAACGTAAAAACCGAACGGATGTAGTCTTTTTCGACTTCTCTAAAGCTTTCGACAAGGTCCCGCTGGGAAAACTATTGGTCAAAATGAAGGCAGTTGGAATCCACCCCATGATCGTAAACTGGATCAGGAGTTTCCTTTCAGACAGAACATTTCAAGTCAGGGTTGGTGATGTTTACTCTGCGGTGCACTCAGCACCTAGTGGAGTACCTGAAGGAGGAGTTTTGTCACCGCTGCTGTTTGCTGTTTCTGTTGTACACGAGCTCCCTGATTTTGTTTCAAGGTTTGGTGTCAAATGTAAGATGTATGCGGATGATGTTAAAATTTATAAGGAAGTAGATAAAAGTGGGGCTTCGAGTGAAGTTCAAGGTGCTATTGATTTTGTTGAAAAATGGGCAGACGAATGGGAACTTCCTTTATCGGTTGAGAAAACACATTGCTTTGTAGTACACCCTAGGCGTCAGCCCCATTTTCCAATCTACAGGTTCAAAGGCATTGACCTGCGGCAGGTTTCGGAGGCCCGAGACTTAGGTATTCTTATATCGGGTGATCTGGAATTCGATCTACATTTTAAAGTCCTTGTAAGGTCAGCTAACTACCGAACTCATAACCTGTTCAAGATTTTAAAAACTAATGATCCTCGGGCTCTCCTGTGTGCATACAAGTGCTATGTTAGACCCATTATGGAGTTTTGCACAACCGTTTCTAACCCTTGTCGGAAAAAACACATCCAATTACTTGAAAGCGTTCAAAATTACTATACACGTAAGCTATTTATGAGGTGCTTCAAGCTAGGATATGCTAACATTCTAAACGGAGTTGAAAGGGCCAAGCAACTTGGCTTACCCTCGCTACGAAGCAAAAGGAAAAGGGCTAATCTGATTATGCTTTTTAAAATTCTCACAAACAGAATATCCATTGAAAGCATAGAGTTTTTGATGTCCCAATAACGAGGAGTAGAGGAGGAAGACTTAGATTGTATCCCCAAGTGCCAAGGTCACAGGTTAGGTCTAACTTCCTCACTTATCGGAACCTTAAGGAACTCAACCTGCTTATAGGCGAATCTGAAGGTTTTCTTAACATGTCTGTCTGTCAGTTCAAGCACGTTTAACCCGAAGAGGTCTTTTGTAGATGATTTTAGTTACATATTTCCATATTTGTTGTTTGTGATAGTGTCCTATACGCGTGTGATTGATTGTAGTTCACGCCAGAAATAAATAAATAAATAACCTTGGATGGGAAGACGCCATTGGTGTTCGCCGATGCTGGAGAGAAGATAAGAGAAAGAGAAGATATTGATAAGGAAATATAGTTGAAATCCGTCTTGGAGAAAGCTTTGAGGCCGTAATCCATTTCTCACTTCGGAGACAAGCCATGGTGTCTTCGGCAAGACTTGGCACCTGCACGCAAATCGAGGGTCGTCTAGCAGTGGTGTCAACGCGAGTTTCCAGATCTCGTCACCCACAAATAATGGCCATCAAACTCACCTGGGGCCGTATGCTCGTCTACCCCGAGTCTCCCCCGATGGCGATTGGGGCGTGATAAGATATGTTGGTATTGTTTGGATTTGCCCCAACGAGGAAACACGAGCATGCGGCCCCAGATCTGAATCCATTTGACTTTTCGGTCAGGTCAGTTTTAGAGCAAGGATTTCAGCAATAAGATACAACAACCTGGGTTCGCTCAAAGCTGCACTTACGAAAGCGTGGAATGGTCTCGGTGAGGACTGGTTGCGTGCCACCTGCGACGCCTTTGTGACTCGTCTGAGAAGCTGTGTACGCGCAAGAGGATGGCACATTGGATGAAGATTGTGATTGTTGACTGTTAAGGACCTTATCAAAGATTGTGAAGTGTTTTTCAGTTATTTGAGGCCCATAACTTATGTGCACCTTGTACAAGAGCTTGCTCTCTTGTGAGAGGCCTGCTCTGCGTGCAGCAAGATGGCAAAGAGCGAATCTGAAGCTGGCCATGACTCCGTCCTTAGATGTGTTCAGTAGAAGGGAAACGCATATTTGGAATCAGCGTTTGGAACCGCATGTCGTGATATACACAATTTTCACGTCGAAATTGGGACACTTTTCAAATCAAACAGGACATTTTTCACGTCAAACTGGACACTCTTCTAAGCTAGACAAAGACTTTTGAGATAAAAGCGCTCTTTCAAATCGAAACGACCTTTAGGCAGGTTAAACTACAGACTCATTGAGATGGTTGGAATAATTTCTTGTTCAAGAAAAATTTGGTAGGACTTTCTTTGAAATTTTTTAGTTCACCTGCTCCAATAAGTAATGATTTTATAAAAATTTTATTTTTTGAGGAAAAATCTCCTTTCTTCTTCTTCTTCAGCGTTTTCCCGCTCCGTCGCGGGGTCCACTCTTTTGGTGTTACGACGCCACCTTTCCCGATCCTGCGCTTGATCAGGGTGAACACCAGCTATTTTCATGTCCGTGTGTAACGTATCGGACCAACGCTGCTTCGGACGTCCTCTAGGCCGCTTTCCAGATACTTCCAACTCAAGACCTATCTTGCGGACGCTGTCTTCTTCCCCACGCAGAACGTGTCCGTACCATCGCAAGCGAGCTTCGCGCATCTTGTCCGCTATCGGCGCGACATCGAACTTCTGCCGAATAGCATCATTCCTGATGCGGTCCAAGCGGGTGACTGCAGCCGTCCAGCGCAGCATCTTCGCCTCTATGACGCTGAGGCGCGTTTCAACTTTCTTAGTCGCAGGCCAACACTCAGCGCCGTACATCGCTACCGGCCGCACGAGGGCTCTGTAATTCTTCGACTTCAGGTGCTCTGGTATCTTCCTATCACAGAGCACGCCAGTCAGCGAACGCCACTTGGACCAAGCTGCACTCACGCGTGAGTTCACTTCAACCAGACCGCCGTCGGACGCTATTGCTGATCCCAAGTATTTAAATACCGAAGTACAAGTTCAGTACCGTTAATCTTAATGGAGCCGGACTCCTTCACGTCAGTCGTTAGGTACTCGGTCTTCTTGACATTCAATTTGAGTCCGAACCTCGCCAGACGGTCGCACCAAGCTTGCACCTGCCGCTCGAGATCGTCTTTGTCTTAGCACGCGAGCATCACGTCATCAGCATAAAGCAGCGTCCATGGAACAGGCTGCTGAAGATCTCGCGTAATGGCATCCATGACGACAACAAAAAGGAGTGGAGAAAGCGCAGAACCCTGGTGCATCCCAACAGAGATGGGAAACTCCATTGAGGTTCCAGCTGCAGCTTGCACCCTACTCTTTGGGTAAGAGTAGAGCATCCGCACCCATTCTATGAGTTCTTCAGGTACGTTGTGTTGTCGCAAGGCGTACCATATAAGCTCACGCGGTTCGCGGTCGAAGGCCTTCTCCAAGTCGAGAAAGACGATATGCACCGGCTTCTGTCTCTCGTGATGCTTCTCCACCAGAAGGCGGGCGGCGTGTATAGCATCAATGGTCCCACAAGCAGACACAAAGCCGTACTGGTTGTCGGAGAGCTTGATGATTTCACGGATTCGACTATCGAGGATCCGCTCGAAGATCTTCACGTTGTGCGAAAGCAGGCGAATCGGACGGTAATTGAAGCAGTCCGCAGGACTGCCCTTCTTCTTCCAAATCGGAATCGTCGTACTGTTGTGCCAACACTCCGATACTTTCTTCTCCTTTACTACCTGGTTGAAGAACTCAGCCAACCACTCAGCAGGATACCAGAGCTTCGACTTCCAAACATCGACTGCCAGATCATCCGGCCCTGTCGCCTTACCGGGCTTCATCTTGTTCAAAGCCGCTTCTGTTTCCTCCACGGTGATCTTGTGAACGGGACCGTGAACAGAAGCCACCGAAGGGATGGCCGGATGAGGAAATTCCATAGTGGACATTTCCTCAAAGTAATCACGCCATCGCTTCGGCGCCTTTTTGCCCCCTGTCAGAAGATGGCCGCTCATCATTGATGCCAACGAACTTTTCAATATCCTCGGTTTGGCGATGGCGGGTCTTAGCAAGTCGGTACAAATACCGCTCACCATCGCGCGACTCGAGCTTGCGGTAGACACCACCATAATCAGTGGCTTTCGCAACAGCCACGGATCTCTTTGCAGCCTTCTTCGCCTTCTGATACTCCTGCCAGTTGTCGGCTGTTCTGTCGACGAGAAACACATGATACAGCGACTTCTTCTCTCGAAGCTTCGCTTTCACATCGTCCGTCACAGCCATGTCTGCTTGTCGACTTTGCGTCGTCCAGGCTTCGTAGTGCCGAGTTCCGATCTTGCAGCTTGGCGTATCGCGTCGGTTGCTCTCTTCCAAGTTTCATCGACAGTCGTGACTGTCGGCAACCGTATGCGGGAAATCACAGCTGCTTCCTTCTCTTTCATTCGCCACCACTTGATTCTAGCTGCACCGCATCGCTCGGTCTGCTTCAGCCTCGAAGGGGCGATCTTTAGGGTGCAGATCAGCGGTCGATACTGTGGGGCGACCGTCACATACGGCACGATCTTCGCGTCTGTGACAGTGCTCCGGTCACGATCCTTCACAGGCACAACGTCTATCTGAGGCTTGGAGCTCCCACTATAATATGAGATGAGGTGGGAGTCGCGTTTTCGGAAAACGGTGTTCACAATGGTGAGATTATGCGATTCCGCATATTCAAGAATACGCTCACCGTCGGGGTTACGAGACCCGTATCCGAAACCACCATGACAGCTGTATCCGTCCTTCGCAGCACCTACGTGCCCATTAAGATCACCAGCGACTATGATGACATCTTTCGACGGTACCTCCGCTGTCTTCTCATCAAGCAGGTTCCAATACTCATCCTTGGCTTGATCGGTGCAGCCACTCTGCGGAGCATACGCAGAGAAGAAGTGATAGAGTCGCTCCTTAGCGGCGACAACGATCTTCATCAATCGATCGTCAAAGCGCTCGAAGCTTACAATCGAGTCACGAAATCGTTCGGAGACGATTATTCCGACACCACTGGTGGTCCTGGGACTTCCACATAGAACGGCCTTGAAGCCTCGTCCTATGTCCCTTGACTTGCGGCAGGCCCACCTCGTCTCCTGCACCGCACAGAAATCAACTCTCCTTCGCTCCAGTGCTTCAACCAACTCACACGAGCGGCCCGCCAACGTACACACATTCAGCGTAGCCACGCGGGTCCTGCTTACGTTGCGGGACTTTCGGATTAGCTCAGTTGCCCCCCGATGCCGTCCTCGCATCAGGGACCCTCGCATACTTTCCACACTCGCCGGGCTCTGCGAGTGCGCGTCGGCTCCCGCGGACGCCGTAGAACTAACTCGAGAAACTTGAACTGTCATACACCATGCGACGTGACATGAGTTTTCGTAGGCCGGCCTGTCACAAGGGCCTGTCGCCTGCATTCGAGTGTCCGTGCATAGCTTTGCTCGCAGAGCGAGCAGTTTCCAGTGGGACCACGTGGAGGAACGGACATCGCCACCTTTTTGCGGAAAAATATTAGTTTATATTTTGTTTTAAAGCACAGAAAAGCAGCAGTTACTTAATGCATTTAATTGATCGCGCCAACACTCAGGAGGCATGTCGCAATGTTTATTTGATTGATAAGGCAAATACTGCTTACATCAAAGTAAGGTTATGTGTGCGTGCTACAATTGTTTATGTTGCACCGTTTGAGATGCGAACTTCCATGCAAACAAATTTTGCTATCAATCGAAGAAAAATCGCGAAGTTTCGGAAGAGAGTATTACGCAATCTCTGCCTTGGCGATAAAAATGACCGCCTTCTTCCTCTTTAAAGCAAGCTTTAAATCGTTAGTGACAGTGTTCTAACACATTTGCTTAAGCCTGGAGGGCTGGTAGAGAGGCTACATGTTGTTACAGGATGTTTTGTTGCGATCAAAACCTCTCTACCAGCCCTCCAGGCTTAATCAAATGTGTTAGAACATGTTACTAGTAAGGTCTTCAGCTTAACCGGCTCCATGCTGATATCAGCGAACGGCCCATCCCGTATCACGGGTGGGTGCTGACAGGCCTCGAGGATATCGCGGATGTTACGTGCGATCAAACAGCGCCGGTGGTGTAAGGCGAACATCGCTGCCCGGAAAGCAGAAGATGCGGGTTCGAGTCCCCCCAGGCGCAAGAGTTTTGATCGCAACAGAACATCCTGTAACAAAATGTAGCCTTTAAATCATTGTTTTCCCCAAAAAATATTTTTTTATAAAATTTCAAACAATGCGTCCACTTTCTGCGTAGATCAACTAAAATTTCAAGAAAATTGTACTAAATTTTTCTCTTTTTTTTTGAACAAAACATTATTCTAACCTTTTTGAAGAGTGTCTAGTTTAATGTGGAATTTGGAAGAGTTCGTTTTGATTTCAAAAGTCTTAGGCTAGCTTAGAACCGTGCCCAATTTGATTCGAAAAGTGTCCAGTTCGACGCGAAAATGGTGTACATCTCATCTTAAAGTCCCATGGTCACCTAGTGTCCTTCCCTTGTGAGTGGGAAAGTGGTGAAGAGGTGAGGTCCGCGCGTGGTGCGAACGGCAGGAGACCCTTTCCTTTTATACAAGTTGACGAGACTCTAGTACTAACTCTCGCCCCTACACCTACAAAAGCTTCTATCTCACGGTGTCAGTAAATTGCTGCCGTAAGAATCTGATAAGATTAGTACACTGACTTGTCCATCACCTCGCCACTGCAAACGATGTATGTCAAGCAGGTCAACGCGGTGAGTACGTGGGTGTGCTCATTGCGAGTGCGGATACCTACAACGATAGTTTGGTAGGCGCTGGACAGAGCCTTGCTCTACAGGAACAAAGCCCTCAATACTAAGCCTATAACCGACTCTTGTCTAATGCCCTGACTCGGGTAGCGCTGAAACCATATCGGATCCGTGCAGAATGCCCAGGTGGCTAAAGTGGCAGGAGGAAGAGCGCGGCATAGCTGTGACAACATGGTGATTCACCAACGCTGTGCACCTCCAAGCGAACCTTTTTCCACTCGGATGTAGTCAGCGAAGACGTCGTAGAGATGGGCGCGTGCCATCTCGGCAAGCCGCATGTGTGTGCTGCAGAGTTTCTTTCGCAGCAGTATCTGCGGCATTTTCTTCACAAGTACCTGATATTCCGCCACAGACATTCGGTCACGGTCGAACTGAAATTCATGTCTGAGACCACAGCCCGGGAAGGCATGACCCTCCATCACCTGTTCGTCCTCCTTGATATCGTTTAGGATCTTTGCGAGCTCGTATCCGATAGCATTAATGTGCACATCCTTCAGCCGGTGAAACACCTCGTCGTTAAGATGTATTTCTTTGAGGGCAAACGGGTCGGCGTTGTCGTTGTTCTCGAATTCAGCTAGAGGGACCTAAATAGCTGAGGATTAACCTTTTTCCGACTAAGCGCTCAGCGATGCAGTACTTATTTATATATGATTTATTTATGAATAAATATAGTTTATATATTTATAATAACTCCGAGCGCCCACTGTGTTCGACAGTGTAGCGGGTGAACGCCCGGTGTTATTACTTGTAATTTCATTTTATTTATGCAGTGTAAGTTTACGGACAAAACGCTTAGTCCTCGCATTAGTTTATTATAATTTCACACATAAATATTATGTGCAACGACACCAAAAGTAAAGAGGGCAGGTGTCAGCCTGACGGCCGAGCACCACCGAGCCCACACACCACTGTCAACCCGGGAGGGCGTTCTCCTGTACTCTCTGGGTTGCAGGGGCTCTAAGTGATGGCTTAATGGGGGTCCCGATAGCCAGTGGGCAAACTCCCGCTCGGGTAGTTTTAATGGGGCCCAATGGCGTCGGGTAAGACAAGGCTAGGCGTTACTGGGTGACCTAATCAATCTCCCGTGGATTGGCTATCCTTTTCTTCTACCGTAGCCTACGTCCCATCTCCCTACAGGCTTTCATCCCCTTACAATTTCCTTACATTATAATAACTCCGAGCGCCCACTGTGTTCAACAGTGTAGCGGGCGAACGCCCGGTGTTATTACTTGTTATTTATTTTATTTTATGCTGTGTAAGTTTACGGACAAAACGCTTAGTCCTCGCATTAGTTTATTATAATTTCACACATAAATATTATGTGCAACGACACCAAAAGTAAAGAGGGCAGGTGTCAGCCTGACGGCCGAGCACCACCGAGCCCACACACCACTGTCAACCCGGGAGGGCGTTCTCCTGTACTCTCTGGGTTGCAGGGGCTCTAAGTGATGGCTTAATGGGGGTCCCGATAGCCAGTGGGCAAACTCCCGCTCGGGTAGTTTTAATGGGGCCCAATGGCGTCGGGTAAGACAAGGCTAGGCGTTACTGGGTGACCTAATCAATCTCCCGTGGATTGGCTATCCTTTTCTTCTACCGTAGCCTACGTCCCATCTCCCTACAGGCTTTCATCCCCTTACAATTTCCTTACATATTACTTATCATTGTACTAAACAATGACGCGCGGAAAGCTATCGGTCGGTGTCCACCAATTGCAGGTCTGGAGAAGTTGGGGGTCTACCCTCATTTTCCTTCGTAAAATCCGACGTTTTTGTTCGAATACTTTAAAATTCGTTCAAATTCCTGAATTTAATCGATTTTCCTTCGCTCGATGCCCGGACTATCACGAACCATCTTTCCAGTTTCATACCTTCGTGCGCCACACTGTTTTGTCTTTCAATTAAGTTTTTAAGGTATGGGCGCAAATCTAAGGATAAGAAGGGGAGGGTCCGACCTCATTTTGCTTCGTAAAGTCCCACATTTTGTTCAAAAGCTCTGAAATGACAGCATCAAGAACTGTAGTTGTAGAAGACATCTAAGGTTACTTTGACGGGAGTAAAACCCAATAAAGCCACCAGGGGCCGGATTCATCAACGACTTACAGCAATTTAACTTAGAGAATACAGCCGAAGTCCCTGATAGCGCGGCTTATCGAGCGATATGGTGAACACGTCGTCGCGCTACCAGTAATTTCGGCTGTATTTTCTCTGTTAAATTGATGTAAGTCGTTGATGAATCTAGTCCCAGATGTCGAAGTGATGTAAGGTGCACCTCTCCCCGCTCTAGGTCTACTATTTAGAATTTGAAATTGCACCACTAGAGCAGCTACCTTGGAGTAACCTTAGGGACTGTTCATACTTCGCGACAAGAGCGACTTGTCGCCCGTGCAAAACATGCATATTGCATATTGCATATTAACCGAGCGCGCGCTGCCGAAAATTGTTCATACTCGAGCGCCGATGCTGTCGCTGAAGTCGCTCTTAGGCCTATGTTATACTTCGGCAACGCGTCGCCGACGCTGTGTTGCGCGGGCTGCTACGCACTGCGTACCAACCCGTGTAACACTGCCGCCGACGTCGCCGACAACACTGTCGCCGAAGTATAACATAGGCCTTATCGCTGCTCACGCCGCGCACGCCATGCGCGCTGAGCTCTCGTCGCTCTCGTCGCCAATGCAAAACAAGCAAATCGATTAAAACCGAGCAATACGACGCCACGTATTATGGCCACATTGATCGCGTTATGCGATCGATCAATTTGGCCACTATGCATGCCATTGCGCCGCTCGGCGTAGGAAGTATAAACGGGGCCAAGAGTGTTCACATTCAAGCGCCGGCGTTCTCGTTCCAGCCGGTCTTGTCGCTCCACTCGCTCAGTAGCTGCTGTCGGCTGTTCATACTTCCGCGCGCTGCGTTCTTGTCGCTGCTCTCGCGAAATATGAACAAGCCCTTAGCTTAGTGATGCTGCAAAATTGCGCGAAGCGCGCAATTACGAGGCACATCGATAAGTGCGCTGGAACACTTCTTTACTTATAATCCAGCCGTCCGTGCGGCCTCTCGGCCGCACCGACGGCTTGACTGTGGCAATAACTTCTCATCATCAATTTTAGCTGCCACCTATGTCATGGTTTCCTCAGGAAGAACATCTAAACTACGGCGAATAGGGCAAGTTAGAGAAAAGCGAAAAATTGGGCGACATCCACAAAAACGCTAATCGGCCCAATATCGATTGATGGCGATCGACAGTTCAAAAACGAACTTCGGATTCGTGTTCAGCAACCTCGATTACCCCTTGGGTTGAAGTTTCGTGCCGCTCGAACGACATCCACAAAAAGTCGATAATATCGATCGATATCGATTGGTCGACTTCAGATTCGTTTTCAGCGACCTCGATTACCCCCACGGCTGAAGTTTCGTGCCGCTTGAACGACATCCTCAAAAATCGATAACATCGATCGATATCGATTGATCCAACTTCAGATTCGTGTTCAGCGACCCCGACTACCCCCAGGGCCGAAGTTTCGGACCGCTTAAACGAAATCCACAAAAAATCGATAATATCGATCGAAATCGATTGCCCCTGCTGTGAAGGCCTTCCGTCGATGATCACCTAAATGCCTATGCATGGTTGCCGACGTGTTCAGCACGTCTACGGCTCGCCATGCACGGTTACCGACGTGTTCGGCACGTCTACGGCTCGCCATGCACGGTTGCCGACGTGTTCAGCACGTCTACTGAACCGCCAAGCAACCCCCACTCCAGTTGTGACGGACGGAAACATGCACGCACATACACACGCACACACAACACTCCTTTATGTATAATATGGTGGGATAATAAGGATAAAGGACGGCGTTACTCAATCCCTTCTGGGATGCGCCAGCGCATTCTACTTCTACGGGATGTCGTGGAGGCGTCATGAATGCGTATTTGGCCATACAATGACTTGCGGTGGCCAGCCGATGAACAAGTCAGCGCTCTATCCTTCCCAGACAAGTCTGGTACCAATTCACCGACCCCGGAGGGATGGAAGGCTTGGTTGGCCTGGGCGGGAAATCCGAACCAGGAACCTGGTATCGGGTGCACGCGACAGTCGCGCCTCCTCCGACTGCGCTACACGCGCCCTCATGGTGGGATAATAGGATACAAATGCTGTTACTGGATGTTATGTTGCGGTCAAAACAATCTGTAGCAATATATAGCCTCTACATCAGCCGCTCCAAACCTAGACAAATGTGTTAAAACATTGAAAATAAATAATGAATGAATGACTATCCTGCTGGATTTCTTGGCAGAGTCTTGCGAGCTAAAGGTTTTCTGCAACAAGATATGCCACCGTGAAGCAGAACGAAAAAATGTTAAATCACTTCATGGACTTCATGTATCTCCGAACCTTTGAGATGCTACTAGAACCGGAAAGGATATAAGCCCATTCATTTTCGATCAGAATTTGTTTATTTATTAAATTTCTTCACATAATAGTCAACCTCCTGCATCAAACTTGCCAGTGAAATGAACGCTGCTCCCACCTATGAGTAATGTAGCTTTACTCGTACAGGAGATGAGCCCACACATCGTCTCTTGCTTCTGCCTTCCGAAAAGCTGTGCTACTTCCTGTCATTAAAATTCTCGTTCTGCCTTGCTACAGCTGCTTTGGCACTGCTACCATGCTCAAACGTTGAAATCCCACTCAAGATATAAAATTTTCAGAACCTCGAAGTTTATACCGCTACCCATAACACTTTCACAACTTTTCAACCGTCGTTAATTCCAATGTGGTTAAATTCTAGAGAACTCTTGTTCTCTAGACGATTTTAAGTAGCCCTCGTCAATGTTTTCATTATCAGATCTTCTTGAGCGACGACTAGGAGTAGAGAGTTATCAGAAATTTTGGAGATCTTTGTCAGAAAGCGGGAGTCGCCAAAATCCGAAAATACCGGAAAACAACAATTTTGAAGACATTCACCTAATGTTCCCAAGTACCTTGAAAAGCGTTTCTCAAAGAGAAACGTCTGTGTCCTCATAATTGGAAATGTTATCATTAGTCGGCAGAGGCAGAGACAATCAAATTGGACGCTCTTCTAAACTGAAATAGAAGCGTAGAGAAGAGCCCATCTCTATCTTCTCCGTAACAGCTAGCTTTATCCTATCCGCGAAAGTCGCTGACTGTGCTCCACGTACCCATATGTACCATTTCCACGTCCAATTGGATACCTCAGATCAAACTGGACACTCTTCTAAACAAGCTTCACGCCTTTAAAATCAAACTGGAAACCTTACAAATTAAAAAGAGCTTCTTTCACATTAAAATAGGAACTCCCTAAGATGGTTAGAACATTTTTTTTTGATCAAAGAAAATTAGCAAAAATTCACCTGCCCCAATAAGTGGAGAGGCCGTTTGAAATTTTATAAAATTTTTATTTTTCAAGGAAATATAATGATTTAAAGTTAATTTTAATGTGCAGAAAGGCAGCATTTTTGGTGTTAAAAGAAGAGGAGATCGCGCCACGCACACGTTTAGCTCGTCCGATTTTCAGTTGACTGATAGCTAAAATTCCGTTTCCGCGTAATTATAAAGTTGTCAACGGTGGAACAAGAAGTTATGAAAAACACACATATCTTCACGTCGCTATCTCATTTAAACAGCATTTAAGCTATCAATCAATGGAGAAGTGCAATATCCGATCCTGGGATCCTGCGTATCGCAATCCTCTTCTTTCAACACCAAAAAATTGCTGCCTTTCAATGCTTGAAAATTAACTTTAGATTATTGATTTTCCTTGAGAATGTTTTTTCGTGAAATAAAAATGTTATGAAATTTCATTAGAAAAGTGTCTAATTGGAGGTAAAAGTGGTATATATGGTGAGAGAGATACATGGTCCAGTACAAATGCTATATAGCTTAGGCTATAATCTTTATCAGGCATTGCGCTTATAACCAGAACAATACCTATCAGGGAAATCGTGAATTTATCCCCGGCCTTCTCAATGGGAAACACCTTGTCTGGTATTTTCCAAGTTGCTATATCCAAATATGGAGTCAAAGTTTGTTGCGAGTCGCTCGACACAGGTGAATCTCTCTCTCTATCTAGCTCTCTCGTTTGTTAGTAATAAAGCTACTTGCATTGACACAGGTGAAAATCATAAAAGTGTGCTGCTCGCATACGACACATCGAGTATAGACAGCGTCTTCGCACGTCTACAAAGCAATTTGCAATCTCCAGATAAAAAAGAAGATACCACGACATGCCGTGCTTTGTATCAGGAAGGCTTAAGAAAACTAGCGAAGCGTGGAGCGAAATCTTCGATACACTTGGAAACGGATATTGAGAATGTTTACGTTTACAGTGTGATAAGATGGAACCCCACTGATTTACTTTTGAATAATGAACTTTTCGTCTAGGGGAACGCCCATGTTGCCGAAATAAACTGAAGTTTCTGAATTTATTACTTACTGGGGCCGGATTCATCAACGACTTACAGCAATTTAACGGAGGAAATAGAGCCGAAATTCCTGATAACGCGACTTGTCAACAAGCAATATGGTGAAATGTTTCACCATATCGCTTGACAAGTCGCGCTATCAGAAATTTCGGCTCCGTTAAATTGCTGTAAGTCGTTGATGAATCCGACCACTGCTTTCCTCCCTTCGTCGACGTTGTGATTCCACTCCTGGTCATCGCCTTCGTCAGCGTCGGAGCCTTCTTCCGCGTTCATGTTAAACTCCTCCATGACACTCATAAAGCAATAGCGAACATCGTTCGGAGATCACTGCGCCGCTAGCCTCGCGATTAGCCAAATCCCTTTAGAAGCTGAGAAATAACCTTTTTGGGGAGAAAATTCAATATCGAACAGCAGAAAGATAGCAGATGGATATGATATGGCAGATTCCTTGCTCTCCATATGAATTCACTGACGGCTCCCTTCTTGTTGGTTCCCCGTCGTGGTCCCGCCTCCAGGTCCCTTCTTCCAGGTAGATTCCTTCATCCCCCCTCGGGATCCTCCTTACTAATCTACCCCAATTAAGTAGCCCTCCCACGCTCACGACACGACGACGGTGAGCGAACTCCCATTGCGCGACATCGGTGTCACATCTTCTAAATCCGGTCTCCCTTACTGGTAATGGATCCCCTTGCTGATCCTCCTTACTGCCCCCCCCCCCCTCCCCGATTGGTAACTCCTACTGGTCCCTCCTTCTTGGTGCCACTTCCTGGCCTGCTTCATTGTTCCCGCTATCGACCCCCACCATCCCGATACCTTCTCAGGTCGCTCCCTCCTGGTCGCTGACGGTTCTCCACCCTCGATGTCCCCCTTTCTACTCTTACCCCTTTAGGGTCTTCTAATGATAATGGCACGAAGTCGGCTTCTGAGTCTGAATGCTCGGAAACGCGCGTAGGTGCTGCTGTGTTAAGCAGTAAAGCGCTGTGCCTTCCCTGCTGCAGCAACGTCCTACGTATAATAGCAAATTTTGCCCGCGCTGTAAATGATGAGGCGTATCTCACTCAGGTTAGATCACTCGACCGCCCCCGCTGTAGATGATGCGGCGTATCTCACTTAGGTTAGATCACTCAAACGTCATCGACCGCTAACTGAATTATATAGGGGTAGATATAGTGTACGGTGTGTCCTCTGCTGACTCCAGGCGATCGCTGTGTAATGAAAGGGATCTGTCTTCTTGATCCAAGCGCTCAGAAATGCGCGCAGACACCGTTGTGTCAAGCAAAAGGAGGCTGCACTTCCTCTGCTGCAGCAGCATCTCATGTTCAATTCTGAATGCGATCCCTCGTCGTAGGACGACAGTGTCTCCTCTTCTGACTCCAGACGGTTGTGGTGCGACAAAGGGAACCCGTCTTCTGGATTCAGGCACTCAGAAACGCGCGCAGACGACGTTGTGTCAAGCAAGAGGAAGAACGTCCTCTGCTGTAACAACATCCCATGTTGAACGGCAAACGTTGCCCGCGCGAGGTACGCTGAGGCGTCGCAGGGGGTTCCATGAGATTGCGCGTGGTTCCACGAGGTGTATCTCAGCCAGGTTTTTAACCTGAGTGAGATACGCCTCATCATCTACGTGGCGGGGAGCTAACTCAATTATATAGTGGTAGATAGATGGTTTAAGCACAGATCAAATAATGGCGCTCGTTAGTGCATGTCACACATAGGTTTGGTCCCTTTCAGGCTCTGAAGAAGGCGATCCCGCCGAACACAATTTCACAGTGGGGCGCGAAAACGTACGAATCAGCCGAGTGCGCCTTCGAAATTCGTTTTGAATGTGCTTTTATCCAAGGTGTGCGATTTCAAAATGGGGCGAGGAAATTGAACGGGTTATCCGATTTTGTCCGAATCATCGCATTTCTCCAGGATCCGGATAATTGAATGAATCGGATAATGACATTTGCGCGGACCCCGGATTTTTGATGATTCGGATAAGGGCGATTTTGAGGACCCCGGATAATTGAATGATTTGGATAAGGGCATTTTCGCGGGGGCCGGATAATTGGATGATTCGGAAAGGGATAACCGAATCGGATATCCGAAAAGGATTCATTCGGATCCAATGTATAATCGCTGGTGACATTGGTGTTTGCAGGCAGCAGCTCCCAGTGAATGACTCCTTTGGAATTCCCCAGACACTGAGCATTTCCTTTTTTCGGTGACGTTCCGGTCTTGGCGTGAGAATTCCTGCTTCGCCGCGACCGAGCCACTGACGCCGCGTGTGGTTAACGTAGACTAACCACTTTTTATCGTCACTGACCAGCTTCTCGAGCCAAGAAAAATTCCGCGGTAAAGTCGAGAAGCTCATGTACGCATCCACGCCCTCCTGTAGCTGGTGGCCGCTGGGTTCGTGCGGTATCCGTGTACTATATCTATATGGCTCTCCAAGGCCACGCAGATGTTGAGCTACGGTGGTGTGACTGCACTCGAGCTCCTTTGCCAGCCCACGGAGCAACGCCGGGGATCCTGAACCAGCGCCAGAGGGCGCTCCTCATTCACTGCAACTGGTCTTCCAGACCGTGGTTGACCCTCCGAACAAAACTCTCCGTTCTTGAACTTCCGGAGCCATGCATTCCCTCTGTCGTAGGAGCCAGTGGTAGAACCCATTGTTCCACAGATATTAACCACCGCGACTTTTGCACTGCTTTGCTCTTTGAACTCTTGAAGCAGAAGCAGACGAACTTGCTCGCGGTCGAGAACAATTTTCCCTGCCATAGTCGTAACGGAATATGACGACAATAGTGGTACATTTAGGTCATAGGTCAGCCTATGTATGAGTTATTGGGAGAAGGTTCCAGAACAGCTTTCAAAAATTTGGCGGAACGCCAAGTGAGTGGCGGGAAAATTTCCTTACAACCTATTATACAACAGTGAAAGATACTAAGGCTTCATTATTTCAAAAACGTATCTTGGGAATCCTACTTTCTTAGCAACATGTTGTTGTGGATGGCAGTAGCAGTGGCGCTTCCAAACAATTCTCCACTCTCACCTTAATCGATCCCACTATGCCAATCCCGTACATCTCGTCAAGAATGCCGGCATATGTCAGCTGATGCAACAATGGCGTCAGAGGGTCGATCCAGCGGTCTATGATCACCAGCCGATTCAGACGCAGTGGCAGCATTTGGTCCTCCTTTCAAAAAAACACGTTGTATTCGGCAGTAGTTGTCGTCCTTAGCAATGATGGCGGGCACAGGGACTTCATACCACATCAGAAGGTCCCATTTTGTACACCATTCGGGCAACATCCTGCGCCCACTTTCCGCGGCTGTAAATGGGGATTGACTGTTGGCACAGTGCCAACATCTGCTGCACTGCTACTGCACACCGATGCAAATGCGTCCAGTCACCGTTGATCAGCAATCTGCAATGAGAGGTGAGAGAGTGATGAGCATAAATACCTGTGCAAGGGACAGCTTTACCTCGACGGTAATTCGTGATCTGCTAGAGACAAAGCGTAGCCATCGCGCGGTAGCCATGTCAGAGGCAGTTCGCGTACAGACTCCAGACGTTCCCAGTACTGCAACATATTTGTTTGCTGTTGCCGCTGAAATTTCCTTTGGGAGCTGACACAATGTGTGTCACAGTCAATGGAGGCGCCTATCTCACAGATAGTACCTATTGATTTTAAGTTCGTTTTGTATCAGAAACGACCAAGCCATCAATTTTTACACAGAGTCAGTAAAGCAGCCGTCCAGGAAGGGCAACTTACTGAGCTCCGTCGCTCCCCTTTTACTCTTGAGATACAGCTCGCTCATATTTTCATTTAAGGAGTAAGTCTATACCGACTACTCAAGTGACGTCTCCTGTTGAGTCCTTCCCATGCATAGTTTTGCGTCGGTTTACATTCTTGACCATTCCTGAACATATTCAAAGAGTCCATATCTGTCCCTGTAGGACTACCTAGGATCGTAACTTTCCTAGAAGTTCTACGTGAACGTGACCTTTAAGGAGCCCTAATATTCCCAGTTAATACGAATCCTGAAGAACGCCTCAATAACTAGGACATATTTTTGTAGTAAATCATCGAAATAGCGAAACAGTGAGACCTTCCCTGCGTTCATTTCCTTCAGTTTCTCTCGTACCACGTACCATGCCTCCGGAATGAAGAAGACCTCGAACAGTGTCTTCTGGAACGACACAACATAATAGCGTGTTCTTCGTTCTGGATCCGCGAAACGCAGCCATACCGTGTCCGCTTTCGCCTTATCGATGTATTCACATAGTCCATCTAACGCGGCTAGCGTAGGAGTCAGGAAAAATATGACGTAAGGCGTGTCGGGTGGACGGAATTGATCGAGCGCCACATTGCTAACGACGCCGTGAGTTTTCAGAACTGAGGGGCCGGCGAACTGATGCGGGCATGTTGATGGTGATTACATTAGAGTTCAATCACGAGAGCTGTCTTGAACACTCACCAGATTGACTCTCTGCATAAGATTCCTATCCCAAACAATCGTCTTCTCGCCATCGAGGGCATCCAAACAGTCGAACAAGAGTCGACGGTTGTGCTGCCACACTATGTTCACTTCGCAGCTTTGACCTCCACACTCTACGGTAGCCATTTCTGAAGTAAAAAACCTGTTTGAAGAGATGCTTCAATTAAAAGTGGATACATGGCAGATAGATTTGTGTCATCCAGACTACCGCACATGGAGTCAGCTGTGGTGAACACAAGCGGCCGTTTGAGCACGCACTACACTTCGCCTTTTATTTCTACCCGACCAATCTAGCGACATCGCCAGCTTGCGGTTTGTACGCACTACAGCTCACCGGTCGCATACAGCAGGGAACCGCTTTGAAGTTCCACAGTGCCCCAAGGCCAGTCGAAGGGGAGAATCATTAGCAGGGCCTCTAAATGACATGCTTTCAGATGGCTATATCCGCATCTCAGTGGTCTCGGGAGGCTACGAAAGCAACAACTCATGTACTCTACACAACGGTTGCTGGCATTCTCATCTCCCTCTATGGTGAGTATCGGCTTTGCCGTTCACTCTGCGTTATTAGCTGTGCTAGACAGTATCCCACGTGCTACTGGGATCGTGCTTCCGTTAATGAGATGAGATAAAAACTGCTTGTATACCAGTTTGGCACGCCTTTACTAGGTGTTAGGGTACTCTGTGACTTTGAACAGCGATATGCAGTGCATATTAGGGGTGAAGGTCAGGGCGGAGTTGTACTACCTTTTTGGCCTAAAGGAAATTGTTTTAAAGATGTTGGGCAGATATCTACTTATTTTAATAGGTAGAAATCCATGGAAATAAGGACAGACAACGAGCAATTTGAAACAAATGAAAGGTATGCGATATTTCGCCATACGAATTGGATCTTCAACTGCCCACCCCGGAGTTGGAGCAACAGACAGCACGAAATTCCGGGAGAGGAAGATTTATTATCCCATTTATATTTTGTAAAACTTAATTAATTCGTTTCTTCTTCCACAATATGCAGAAAAGTGTACCCTACGCAGATTGATTATTTTGTTCCGAATGGAAGGCGAAGATGTAGTCGTAACCATCAAACTGGAGGATCGGCAGATTACGCCGACCTTGTGCACACCACAATTCGATTTTGTTTGGTTCGCTCCTGCTCTTAACACAATAATTTATTCATCAGCTAACTGCCAGAAGCCGCTGTAAAGCGCATATACCTTCAACACTACATGTTATATATGAGGCAGAAGACGAATATGCAACACATTCCAAGTCGCTGCTTCGAACTAAGTTTGGTGCAACGTCCTGCTGGAAAATTGCGGGTGGGCATTCTCCTTCAGCATAATCAGTGGGCAATTCAGATGCTATCTTAGATTTGAGTACGTTTTGTCAGTTGTTTGACGACTCATATTTTTCGAGATTGTGACATGTCCGCGGGAGCCAAAGAAGTGTGTGAGGGTCGGTGATGCGAGGACGGCATCGGTGGGCAGCTGAGCTAGTCTGATAGTCCCGTAACGGAAACAGGACTGGGGTAGCTATGCCGAAGTGGGTACGTTGGCGGGCTGCTTGTGCGAGTTGGCTGAAGCAGTGAAGCGAAGAAGAGTTGATTTCTGTGCAGTGCAGAAGATGAGGTGGTCCTTTTGCGTGTCAAGGAACATAGGACGTGCCTTCAAGGCCGTTCTCTGCTGAAGGACCACCACGGTGTCGGAGTAATCGTCTCGGAGCGTTTCTGAGACTCGATTGTAAGTGTCGAACGCTTTGACGATCGGCTGATGAATATCATTGTCGCCGCTAAAGAGGGACTCTATCACTTCTTCTCTGCGTATGCTCCGCAGACTGGCTGCTCCCATCAAGCCAAGGATGAGTTCTAGAACCTGCTTGATGAGAAGACAGCAGAGGTACCGTCGAAAGATGTCATCATAGTCGCTGGTGATCTTATTGGGCACGTAGGTGCTACGAAAAGACGGGTACAGCTGTCACGGTGGTTTCGGTTACGGGTCGCATAACGCAGATGGTGAGCGTATCCTTGATTAAGCGGAATCGCATAACCTCGCACCGTCTTCCGAAAACGCAAGTCCCACCTCACCTCATACTATAATGGGAGTTCCATATCTCAGATAGACTTCGTCTTTGTGAAAAATCGCGACCGAGGTCTTGTTACAGACGCGAAGATCCCGCCGTATGAGACGGTTGTATCTACCGTTGATCCGCACCTTAAACTTCGCCCCCCCCCCCCACGAGGCTGAGGCAGGTGCAGCAGGAGTCAAATGGTGGTGAATGAAAGAGAACGAAGCATATATGATTTCTTGCATAATTTTACTGACAGCCACGACTGTCGATGCAAGTTGGAGGAGAGCAACCGACGCGAAGCGCAAAGCTGCAAAGTTGGTACTTGGCACTATGAAGCCTGGGCAACCTAAAGTCGACAAGCATACATGGCTGTGGACGGACGATGTGGAAGCGAAGGTTCGAGAGAAAAGTCGCTTTATCATATATTTCCCGCGCCGATGGCTGAGAAGATGCGCGAAGCTTTGCTACGGCCACGTTCTCTGTATGAAAAAAGGCTACGTCCGGAAGGTAGACCGAGTTGGAAGTGTTAGGAAAGCGGCCCAGAAGACGCCCGAAGCAGCGCTGATCCGACGCGTAACACACGGGCATGAAAGGAACTGGTATCCACCCTGACCAAGTGCAGGACCGGAAAGCTGGCGTCACGACACCAAAAGAGCAGACCCCTCGATGAAGCGAAACAAACCCTGAAGAAGAACGATAGAAAGTTGTTGACTTCCGTCTTGAGTGCCAAAGGGAAACAGCGCTCTTCCACTGCTCAGGGATTTAGAGCTTTGTCTATTACATTTCAGAACGTCTGACTATCGCAATAAAGTCGAATATCAAACGCTGTTTCCTTTATCGATCATAACCAGAACGCGTTTTAAGAATGGCCTCTTGATTATCGACCAAATCTGTCCTTTTAATTTTATGACAAACTACTTTCAACAACACAGCTTCCTGGATGGGTAAAGCAAATGTCATCTCACCAACCCTTCTTTCCTTTTATAACGGCTTTGTACCTCAGCCTTCTCTATATTTAATCGGGCACTCTAATGATGCTGCATTACAACAAACAATGCAGCCACTTTAAGGACTATACGTTGAGATTCGCTTCGAAATGGATCACGACTACACGGCAATGTGTGACATTTCGTCGACCGTCTCCTGCAGCCGAGTGCTCACTTCGAAGTACGGCACTGGATTTGGAATCGTGGCTCCACTGTTTGGAGAAGACAGTTTCCTGAATCAGGTTTGTTTCTGCGCCGGCCCATTGGACCACAAAGTCATATTCTTTTCCTTCAGAAAAACGCCTTGTATGGTGTCATGGGTTACACAGTCCTAGCGCTGATCCAGCTCTCGCACACTCGATGCTCAGCAAACGTCTCGTTTCCCATTGCGATTCTTCTGAACGTCATGTCCTTTTACCTGATCATAAGTGAGTTCACTTGAAAAGCGAACTGACAGTCGGCGGACCATAATAAGAGAGACCTTATGGTGGTTTGTTGACGTGCACACGATTAAAGCAGCGGCAGAATGGATTAGGAAAGGAGAATCTAGAGAGTAGCCAAGCTCAGTACTGCCAGCTTCCTTCAAAGACCCACTAAGCTTGTTGCAAAAAGGTGCTGGAATGAACCACAGAGAGGCAAAAGCACGTACTGATCGTCTGCAGAGTTACAGAATGTGACGTAAATAGTAGAGCGCGATATTCATAGTTCTGGGACCATGTGCTTTGAGCTATTGGCTGTGAGAACTTGTAACGTACCGTATACGACTTTAGACCTATGAGCACTCATCTTGCATGACTTTTCTTTCTTTGATGAAGGGAAGACCATTTTCTGGGGTTTATGATAACAATAGATGGATCGTCTTCGAAATATGCCTTCGCCTGAATGAAAGAGAGCTTCTCCCTCGTCCCGTTGATCTTCGAGCTGCACAAGCAGGCGTCAACAACATCTTCATTCGCCCTTGCTCCGTGCTAGAATGCTCCTCCTCGCTCAAGGACAGAAGAGCGTTAACCTTTTTCAGGGCTTTCACGGGAAGCCCGGCTTCGGGTGTCTGCGAAGCGCATTAAGTGGACGGCCTAATTTTCGACGACTTGGCCCACGCGACTCGTCTCCCATTCTCGAACGTCGACGACGCTCGGAACTCACTTGCATAAACCTTGTTACTCCGACCCTTGCTGCGCGACGCTGATCGCGTGTTCATCCTGCTTTCGTAAATCCCAGGTCTCTCAGGGTAGGTTAGCACATGAAGAACAGTGGAGTCGAATAGGTGGGCATGGAGTCGGATGTTCTCCGTCTTCTTCACGACTTCTTCGACGCTCTTGAAAGCTCCCGAAGCCGCTCGTTTGCACCTCCTTGGATCCGGTACTACGTCGTTGGCCATTGTGACTTCGCGACTTATGGTTAGATACACATAGCTGGAGCACTCGGAGATGTTCGTTCCGTTGAGCGAGAATGGGGCATCAGAAACTCATCCGCTGCTCATGAACATCGTCATCGTATGATTCAGCTGCAGTCCAGCGTTCCCACATACACGATCGAAGTCGGCCAGCATCCGCTCCGCCTGGCTGATGCTAGGTGTGATGAGCACGATGTCGTCAGCGAAGCGAAGAGGTACAATTGCCGGCCGTCGACCTTCACTCCCACGTTTCCCCATTCTAGATCACAAATATTTTCGAGCAAAAGCTTCGGGGATATGCTATTCTGACGATTGACGATGATGTTGTTGTAGAATGGTGAGATCTCGGTCGTGAATCCAGTATATATACAGGGTGCGCCATAAATATGGTCACTTTTTCGTGCGTCATTTTTTGTATTTGTTTGCGAACGTTTTTATGTTTCCATTGTTTCTTCGGATTCTACGTGTCATCTTAACCGGATATAGTGTTTTTTGCATCTCCACACTGCTTCTATCAGAAATGGTAAAGCCTTGTTGTCAAAGAGACGCAATCTTGAATCCGAGAAGGGCAGGACTTTCCGTTCCCAACATCGCTCGTCTGCTGAAGCTGCACAAGATGACAGTCTATCGCTGTGTGGAACGTAACTCTCTCGATGATCGTTCCCGACCTGGCTGCCCGGTATCCGTAGCTACGAGCAGTCTTTGGAAAATCGTGAAAGAACAATTCAAGTGGAATCCAGGCCGCGGCATGAGAAAGATGGCATCCGAGCTCAACGTATCGGCTACGACGATGAAGCGAGTTGCTAAGAATGAACTTGGACTATACCCCTACAAGTTCCGTCAACTGCACGGACAAACGCCTGCACAGATGGAAGGAAGAAGAAAAAAATGTCCAAGACTCCTCGAGCGGCACGACCACTGCACGACGCTCTTCACTGATAAGAAACTTTTCTCAATTGAGCAGCATTTTGACCGCCGAAACTCGCGGTTATTGGCTGAAAGTGGTGAGGATGCAGCCACCGTTAACAGAAACTCTCATGCAGCTTCCCTTATGGTTTGGGCCGGAGTTTGCGCCACAAGATGGACACGATTGGCTTTCGTTGAAAAAGGAGCAAAGGTCAACACCAATGTCTAAGTGAACGACATTGTGATGAAGGAGTTGCTTCCTTAGGCTCAAGAACACTCTGGAAATACAACATGGACCTTTCACCAGAACGGCGCACCCGCTCATAAGTCCAAGAAGACTCAGGAGTGGTGCGCAAGGAATCTTCCCAACTTCATCCCTCTTTCTGAATGGCCGACAAACTCGTAAGATTTGAGTGTTATGGATTACTGCGTTGGTTCATTCTAGAGGGTGAAGCCTGCGCTAAAAGGCGCACTACGACTCGAGGATTGAAATCTTCACGGGAAAAAGCATGGAAGGAAATTCCGCAAGCAACCTTGCGTGCCGCCATTGAGTCCTACCCTAAGCGTCTGAAGGTTGTCATTCGTGCCAAGGAAGATCATATTGGATGATATCCATTTTGCGTGTTAAGTAGATTGTTAATAAATTGTTGAGGAAGTTTCGCTATTCCCTGACAAATTCCCCGTGAGTAATTCGCTTTTTATTGAGGGACCATATTTATGGCGCACCCTGTATTATACTTCGGACCGAATCGAATAATTTCGAATGAATATTTGAATAAATTCGAATATTCGAATATTCATTATTCAAATATTCGGTGAGGTCCAAAATTCGAATATATTCATTATTCGAATATTCGATGAGGCCAAAAATTCGAAAATATTCATTATTCGAATATTCGCTGAGGCCCAAAATTCGAATATATTCGTTATTCGAATATTCGACAAGGTCCAAAATTCGAATATATTCGTTATTCGACTATTCGAGGTGCCCCAAAATTCGAATATATTCGAATATATTCGACGCTACTGAGATAGACTACTGGGTGTCAGTTTTTGCGCCTTCTGGATATAACTCGCCTAAAGTCAAGTATATGAAAAACCAAAAATATATTTGAGCTCAGCAGCTCGAGCTCTATCGTTTGATATACATATTTCATATGTAGCCATGAAATTATTCGAAATTGGAAACATGTTTAATTACCTAAGGTTGAAGGCCGACCTACGATGGACTTGAGAAACATGAATGATGCGGCCAAGGTCGACCTCTGTCGAAAGTACTTCATTGTCGGTTTGCTTGGTCTACCGTTGGTGTGGCTTAGGAACACAATCTGGTTCTTTGGTTGAGGCTTTCTTCGACCGCAATCACCGGCCACCAATACCAATCGGAAGTATGTCACGCTGAGTGCCATAGGAGCGATCTTTTGGTTAATAGTAATATGTGTCTGGGAGACCATCTTCCAGTCGTACCGCTCGAAAAGTGTCGCAAGGGCGGACTACTTGGCATTCATCTTCTCAGTCGGAAGGGTATAGACTGGCTGCGATCTCACCCCAAATTGCCACAGCATCATTCATCCTTCTCAAAATCCTTTTCTGTGATTCACTTGTAGGAGACCTTATTTCTCAGCTTAACGACGAGGTGTTTCCTCACTCAATTGTTGTTTTTTCTTGTCCGGGTTTGTAACATAAAACATCATATACATATTAACATAATGCCGAGTTAGCCTAGTGGTTAGTAGGGCAGTTTCATGCACAAACGGTCACAGGTTCGACTCCCGGCTCCGGCACGCCATGCCCTGCAAAAATTGCAAAAATGGCAACGGTTCCAGCTCAGGCTCAGGTTTACAGGCCGGCTGATTGAGAAACCTCGTCACAAAACCATGATCACAAGTCGCAATAGAATCAGTGTAAAGGCTAGGACGTCACCCGGAAGTGGCGCACAGAACCCCCGCCCGAGTTCTGTGGTCAGTATGCGAGGGCTACCGAGGGCCGAACGACCTCGGCTAAAGAAGCTAGTTCGACTGGCGACTCTGAATGTGGGAACGCTGACCGGAAGATCTAGGGAAGTGGCTGAACTGATGAAGCGCAGAAGGATACAAGTCCTGTGTCTGCAGGAAACGCGATGGAAAGGGGCGAAAGCAAGGGACATCGGAGAAGGGGTCAAGCTGTACTACAACGGAGAGGACACCAACCGGGACGGGGTAGGGATAGCTGTCGCGGAGTCCCTCAAGGATTCAGTAGCGGCTGTCCAAAGAATAAACGACCGCATCATGTCACAGCGGCTGGACACGAAGGAGGGTTACTGGACCATCATGTCTGTCTACGCTCCGCAGACCGGATGCTCCGAGCACGACAAGGATGACTTCTATCTCTCGCTCGAGGAAGCCATAAGGTCCGTACCAGAAGGCGACTACCTCTCCATAGCAGGGGACATGAACGGGCATGTGGGGAGTGGCAGAAGAGGAGTGGAAAGGGTTCATGGAGGTAAAGGGATCGGCCTGATAAACCCGAATGGAGAACGAATTCTTGATCTGGCTGTCGCCCACGACCTGGCTGTGTGTAGCACCTTCTTCGCGAAGAGGGAGAGCCAGAAGGTGGCGTATGCTAGCGGAGGAAGAAGGACGGAAGTCGACCACATCCTGGTTCGAAGGGCTGCCCTGAAAACCTTCCGGGATGTGAAGGTCATTCCGGGAGAAGACGTGGCATCACAGCATAGACCCTTGGTAGCCGACCTTAGCATAACTCTACCCAGCAGGCCCAAAGTGAGGACGGAACCCAGGATCCGATGGTGGAGACTGCGGGGTTCAGAGCGGAACGAGCTGCGAAGGGCAGTGCTCGAGGCAGGCCTTCCAGATCCAGCTGGTCCCGTGAATGAGACCTGGAGGAGGGTAGCCCAAACAATCCTGAGATGTGCCAAGGAAACCCTGGGAGAAACAAAGGGCGGTACCAGAGGGGATAAATCGGCATGGTTCTGGAACAAAGAGGTGCAGGCTGCGGTGAAGAGGAAGAAGGAGGCCTACAAGCTGTGGCAGAAGACGAGGGCACCCGAGCATCTCACAGCCTACAGGAAGCTGAAGAGGCTGGCAAAAACAGCTGTAGCGAAGGCAAAGGACGCGGAAATGGATGCCATGTACGAGAAACTAAACGGGCCAGAGGGAGAGAAGTTCGCCATCCGCCTGGCCAAGGCGCGTCATAGAGCTAGCCTCGACATTCGAGTAGTGAAGACGGTGAAGAGTGCTGACGGTAGGGCGTTACGGAAGCCGGCCGAGGTCAGAGAGAGATGGGAGGAGCACTTCAAGGAACTCCTGAACGACGAGTTCCCTCGTTGGGAGGCCGAGGAAGAACAACCAACGGAAGGACCCATCCCACCCTGGACACAAGAAGAGGTTCGCAAGGCCATAGGGAAGATGAAACTCGGAAAGGCAGCAGGGACTGACGGTGTGCTAGTAGAGGCTTAGAAGGTGCTTGGGGACCTCGGAATCAATGGCTGACGCAGTTCCTCAACAGGATCACGAAAGAAGGTAAGATGCCGGATGACTGGAGGAACAGCACCATAGTCCCCATCTTCAAGCAGAAGGGAGACGCCTCCGAATGCTCCAACTACCGAGGGATCAAACTGATCTCACACACGATGAAGATCTACGAACGACTGGTCGACTCAAGGCTGAGGGAGATGGTACCCATCTCCCAGGTGCAGTGGGGCTTCATGCCTGAGAGGTCCACCACAGACGCCATCTTCATCGCTCGTCAGGTGATGGAGAAATATCGGGAGAAACGAAAACCCTGCTACCTGGCATTCCTGGACCTGAAGAAGGCCTACGACAGGCTAGCTCGGGCCGTAATCTGGAATGCCCTTCGAGGGAGGGGTGTCCCGGAACGTCTGATCACGGTCATAAGGGACATGTACGAGGGCTCGAAAGCGGCGATACGAACTCCACACGGGGTGACAAGGAAAGTGGACATTACAGTGGGGGTACACCAAGGGTCGGCTCTGAGCCCGTTCCTCTTCCTGCTGACGCTTGACTCTATAGTGAACCACCTTAAGGAAGGCCCTCTCAGAACGATCCTCTACGCGGACGACATCGCCCTAGTAGCCGACAACCAGGAGGAGCTGGAGGAGAAGGTGCAGCTGTGGCAGAGAGCCCTCGCAGAGAACGGCCTACGGCTGAACGTGAAGAAGACGAAGTTCATCAGCTCTGAGCAGTGCGCTGGATCGATCCTAGACTGCCAAGGGGAAACGGACGAGAAGGTGGAAGAATTCCACTACCTCGGAAGTGACCTATCCGAGGAAGGAAGTGTGGACCAGGCGGTCAGGGGACGGATAAACGAACCCTGGGTAAGGCGCAGGAGCGGCAACTGCACGCGGCGGAGATTAGGATGCTGAGGTGGGCATGTGGATGGAAACGTCGGGACAGGGTGCGAAACAAGGATGTTAGGGCAGTAATGAAGACAGCCCCGATCCAGCTAAAGATGAGAGAGCAGCGCCTGAGGTGGTATGGACACGTCCTCAGAAGACCAGAGGATCACCCCACAAGATTGGCCCTAGATTTCGAGGCACCCGGTAAGCGTCCGAGAGGAGCCCCAAGGAAAAGATGGAAGGACGTCATCAAGAGAGATCTCGCCGAAGTCGGCGCCACAGCAGATGACGCCCTTGATAGGATGAGGTGGCGACAGATCACAAGAACAGCGGACCCTGCGACTGCGCGGGACTAAACGCTCAGGAGAAGAAGAAGAAGATATATAATAACATAATGCCTTTAAATAACATGTCATGTTTGAGATTACGTTTATTTCTGTATTTGCTTTACGAGGGTCACTAGAAGCCGTAGAGTATCTACTATTTCAACCAAAGCATTCTTTATTGATAAATTTTGTGGCTAGAAGCCGTAGAATGCTTACAATTTTAACCAAAGTATTCGCTATTGATAAATTTTGTGGCACTATGTCAGTTGTGCGTTACGGTCGGGATTTATTAAGATTAGAAGAGTTTGGATTTGAAAATTGAAGACACGATCCTACAGAAGAAATTAGAAAAAAGGCATTTAGCATAGGGCTCAATTTGACTTTCAATTCAAATACATCTGTCGTATACTTAGGACCGAATCGAATAATTTCGAATGAATAGTCGAATAAATTCGAATATTCGAATATTCATCATTCGAATATTCGGTGAGGCCCAAAATTCGAAAATATTCATTATTCGAATATTCGATGAGACCCAGAATTCGAAAATATTCATTATTCGAATATTCAACGAGGCCCAAAATTCGAATATATTCATTATTCGAATATTCGACAAGGTCCAAAATTCGAATATATTCATTATTCGAATATTCGACAAGGTCCAAAATTCGAATATATTCATTATTCGAATATTCGGTTTTTCGTGAAACCGAATATATTCGATTATTCGTTTATTCGAAAAAATTTTGGAAGGACACAAGTATACCCTGTATATATATATATATATATATATATATATACATATATTTATGTATATATATATCTTCTTCTTCTTCAGCGTCTGTCCCGCTTCGTAACGGGGTCCGCTATTCTGGTGTCATGACGCCACCTTTCCCGATCCAGCGCTAGATCAAGGTGGACACCAGCCGCTTTCAAGTCCGTATGTAACGTATCAGCCCAGTGCTGCTTCGGGCGCCCTCTAGGCCGCTTTCTTGTTACCTCGAAGTTAAGGCCTATCTTGCGGACGCTGTCTTCTTCTCCACGCAGAACGTGGCCGTACCATCGTAAGCGAGCTCCGCGCATCTTGTCAGTTATCGGCGCGACACCGAACTTCTGCCGAATAGCATCGTTTCGGATGCGGTCCATGCGCGTGACTCCTGCCGTCCAGCGCAGCATCTTCGTCTCCATGACGCTGAGGCGCGTTTCAACTTCCTTTGTCGCAGGCCAACGCTCAGCGCCGTACATCGCTACTGGCCGGATGACTGCTCTGTAGATCTTTGACTTAAAGCGCTCTGGTATCTTCTTGTCGCAGAGCACGCCAGTCAACGAGCGCCACTTGGACCAAGCTGCACTCACGCGTGAATTCACTTCAACCATCAGTTTGCCGTCAGACGCGACTGCTGATCCCAGGTACATAAAGACCGCAGTGCGTGGAAGCTCGATGCCGTTAACCTTGATGGAGCTGGACTCGGTAACGTCCGTCGTTAAATACTCGGTCTTCTTCACGTTCAATCTGAGTCCAAACCGCTCCAAGCGATCACACCAAGCTTGCAACTCTCGCTCGAGTTCTCCTTTATCTTCGCTAGCGAGCATCACGTCATCGGCATAAAGCAACGTCCAAGGGACGGGCTTCTGAAGATCTCGTGTGATGGCATCCATGACGACAACAAAGAGGAGTGGGGAAAGCGCAGAACCCTGGTGTACCCCGACAGAGATGGGGAACTCCATCGAGGTTCCAGCTGCAGCTTGAACTCGACTCTTTGGACAAGAGTAGAGAATTCGCACCCACTCTATGAGCTCTTCGGGAACTCCATGATGTCGCAAGGCGTACCATATCACTTCACGCGGTACGCGGTCAAAGGCCTTCTCCAAGTCGATGAAGGCGATATGCACTGCCTTATGTTTCTCGCGATGCTTCTCTATCAGGAGGCGAGTGGCGTGTATGGCATCAACGGTGCCACAACCAGCCAGGAAGCCGCACTGATTGCTGGACAGCTGGACGATGTCCCGAATTCGTCCATCGACAATTCGCTCAAAGATCTTCATGCTGTGCGAAAGCAAGCGAATCGGACGGTAATTGGAGCAGTCTGCAGGACTGCCCTTCTTCTTCCAAATCGGGATCGTCGTACTTTGGCGCCAACACTCAGGCACTTTCTTCTCCGCCACAACCTGATTAAAGAACTTCGCCAACCACTCAGCAGGGTACCAGTACTTGGACTTCCACAAATCAGCTGCCACGTCATCGGGCCCAGTCGCTTTGCCTGGCTTCATCTTCTTCAAAGCCGCTTCAGTCTCCTCCACGGTGATCTTCTGAACGGGGCCGTGGGTTGGAGCCGTTGAAGGGATGGCTGGATGAGGGAATTCTACCGTAGAGATTTCCTCAAAGTAATTGCGCCATCGCTTCAATGCCTTCTTGCGGTCCGTAAGAAGATGGCCGTTCTCATCATTGATGCCGAAGAACTTCTCGATGTCCTCGGTCTGGCGATGGCGATTCTTTGCAAGTCGGTACAGATACCGCTCACCATCGCGAGACTCGAGCTTCTCGTTGACATCTCCATAATGAGTGGCTTTCGCAACAGCCACGGCCTTCTTTGCAGCTTTCTTCGCTTCTTGGTACTTCTGCCAGTTATCGGCTGTCTTTTCGCCGAGAAACACGTGATAGAGCGACTTCTTCTCTCGAACCTTCGCTTTCACATCGTTTGTCCACAGCCATGTCTGCTTGTCGACCTTCCGTCGCCCAGGCTTCGTAATGCCGAGTTCTGACTGTGCAGTTTGACGAATCGCGTCGGTCGCCTTCTTCCAAGTTTCGTCGACAGTTGTGACTGTCGGTAACCGCACGCGAGAAATCACAGCTGCTTCCTTCTCTCTGATTCGCCACCACTTAATTCTAGCCGCACCGCATCGCTGCAACCTGCTTCAGCCTCGGAGGGGCGACCTTCAAAGTGCAGATCAGCGGTCGATGCTGTGGGGCGACCGTCTCATACGGCACGATCTTCGCGTCTGTGACAAGACTCCGGTCGCGATCTCTCACAAGGAAAAAGTCTATCTGAGTCTTTGTGTTCCCACTGTAGTATGAGATAAGGTGCGAGTCGCGTTTTCGGTAGACGGTGTTCACTATGGTGAGGTTATGCGATTCCGCGTAATCAAGAACTGCGCTCACCATCGGCGTTACGTGATCCGTATCCGAACCCACCATGACAGCTG
>OX377203.1:64379089-64459401 GCA_947396885.1 Heligmosomoides polygyrus polygyrus
GAACCATTGCTGAATCCAATTTTTGAGGTCCTCGTCCGTTTCAAAATATTTCTCTCCAATTTCTTGCTTGAGAGCGTGGAAGAAATAGCATTCGGGAGAGCCGAGGTCAGGGCTATACGGTGGATGTGGCATTACCTCCCAGCCCAGCTCCTTTATTGTTTCTCTTGTGAGTCTTGCAACATGTGGCTTTGCATTGTCATGCAGGATCGTCACCTTTGACTTCTCCGGCCTCTTTTCTTGGAGAGCTGCGGCGACTTTGTGGAGTTGGCCACTGTATGTGCAGCAGTAAGTGTCTCTCCACTTCTGAGAGTTTCCCAGTAAATCACTCCTCTGATGTCCCACCAAACACTCAAGAGAATCTTCCTTTCGTGAACATTGGGCTTGTGATCAGACTTAGGGCTCTCTCCCTTTTGTACCCATTGCCTTTTCCTCGGAAGTTGGCACACAGAACCCAGGACTCTTCGCCTGTCACAATCCGCGGAAGAAACGATTTTCTTCCTTATCTGGACAGAAGAGAAGCAGCGATGGAGAGCTGTCGACCTTTCTGAGTGTCTGACAGGGCATGTGGAATCCAAGCTCCAAATTTCCATGCAAAGCCAAGATTCTTCAGATGGATTCCCACTATCCTATGAGACACTTCGAGCTTCTCTGCCAGCTGACGTGTCGTCTGCCTACTATCGGTACGAAGAAGAAGGAGTAGTTCAGTGTCGTCCAATTCAGTTGGCCTTCCTGACCTTGCTTTGTCCTCGAGTGAATAATCTCCCTTTGAAAACTTTCCGAACCATTCATAACAGGTGCGATAAGTAATAGAACCCAAGCCATATACATCGTTAATTTGGTCGGCTGTCTGACGTGCTGTAGATCCTTTAATGAATTCATGAAGGATGACGTGTCGAAAATGGCCATGAGGTAGATCTGGCATTGAGTCCGGAAGATTGGATGGATAACGAAATACAAGAATTGTCTTGACCTATGTTAGCGTGCGAACGGTAGACAAGTGTGATAGGATTACGAAATCAGCAATCAATATTGGCTAGCGCGTTTACAAGGAGCGCGGGAAAAAAATTTCGAAGTGTGAAGGGACTTTTTTCCAACCTAATATATATATATATATATATATATATATATCGAAATACTCTGATGATATGATATTCTATTATAGATATATTATATATAATAGATATTCATATCATCAGAGTATTATTATATTATATTATAGTATATTATTAGGATAAAGGATAAAGGACGGCGTTACTCAATCCCTTCTGGGATGCGCCAGCGCATTCTACTTCTACGGGATGTCGTGGAGGCGACATGAATGCGTATTTGGCCATACAATGACTTGCGGTGGCCAGCCGATGAACAAGTCAGCGCTCTATCCTTCCTAGACAAGTCTGGTACCAATTCACCGATCCCGGGGGATGGAAGGCTTGGTTGGCCTGGGCGGGAAATCCGAACCAGGAACCTGGTATCGGATGCACGCGACAGTCGCACCTCCTCCGACTGCGCTACACGCGCCCATAGTATATTATTATATATACAAATCGAAATACTCTGATGATATGATAATCTATTATATATTTTATATATAATATATATTTTATATATATTATATTATATATATCGAAATACTCTGATGAGCAGTAGCACCCTCTGTAAGCAGGGCTTCGATGACCACTTAGGTTCCGACAGAGTCGAATGCCTTCTTCAGGCCGATGAACGTAAAGCACAGCGGCACCTTTTACTCTTGCGATACTTATGGTATGTATGTGGTCTGTCGTGCTGAGTCCTCTCCGAAGTGTTGTTCGTTCACATAGCAGTCCTTCGTACATCTGGTCCTATTTAGGACGACTCAGATGAAGGACTTGTAGACTACGGAGAACAGGCAGTTCGGGCGATAGTTGCCAAATCGTGCACGTCTCCCTTCTTGTACAGCAAGATGGTTCTGCTAGTCTTTCAATGAGACGGAACTTCCCGCCCACAGGTAGCGTGTGAACAGCCGCGCCAGGGTGTTGTTGTTGATGAGCACTGGCGGGAGGTTCTTCAGGTGCTCAGCTCTGATCCTGTCAAGACCGGGTGTTGTACGCTTCTTCACTAACGACATGACGTGTGGATCTCGGAAGGGAGCACAAAGGGTCGAAAATTCCTGCGGAAAATGGCATGGTGCAAGGTCGGGCGTGGCATTCCGAGAGATCCTAGCGTGTATGGCCTTCCCCATTGCCCTTCTGGAAGGGATCACGGTACCGTCAGGGAGTTGGAGAGCGGTAATCTTGGCGCTGAAGTTGGCGCAGTTCCGGCAGGCACTACGGATGCTCAACCCTGCTTCAGCCAACACTTCCGCCCTTCTCTCCTTAAGATCCTCCTTTGTCGCCGCTTTGCATAGCTTTGCAAGTTCGGATGTCGGTTGGTAGTTGCCTGATGACTGTGCTGCTCAACGCTAGCGTATCAGCCCGAGGGGCAGACGTCTCCTGGTGGTCTTCAAGCTCTCGGCTCACTTATCACTATCGCGGAGACGGTGCACGAAGCGCTCGCATTCTTCGTCGATTCTGTCCATGATGGTACTTTCCCAGAGGCCGGCAAGAGAAGTGTTAAGGTCCCAGTTGATGGTCGTTCTGGGACTTCTCTTCTTGAATTTTGCGGCTTTCTCTCCTTGACGTGAAGGCCGGCCGACATGATGAACCCAGTCTTTCAACTTGCTCGTTCGTCTCCTAATCGTGAGTCTTGATATGAAGTTCTTCAGACCACCTTCGCGGACAGATATTGACATTGAAGACGGCGACGATCACCTTGTAGTCTTATCTTCCTTATAGAACTTTTCCAGCCCCACGTAGAAGGCTTATGTCTATTTTATACTTCGCCGACATCGCCAACAACAGCGTCGCCGAAGTATAACGTAGGCGTTAGGGCTATGTTATACTTCGGTGACGCGTCGGCGACGCTGTTGCGCGGGCTGCTATGCAATGCGCGGCAGCCCGCGCAACACTGTCGCCGACGCTGTGTTGCGTGGGCTGCTACGCACTGCGTAGCAACCCGTGTAACACTGCCGCCGACGTCGCCGACAACACCGTCGCCGAAGTACAACTAGGCCTTAGACGTCTGTCGTCGTGGTCGGGTGTTGGAGCGTACCGACGAACATAGTCAAAGCTAGTGCGGAGTCACATCGCTTCATCGCAAACGTTCGATTCGGCTTGTTAGACTCCTACGAATCGATGTTCATGGCCAAGGCGTGTTATCGAGAACACCAAAGCTGCTTTCTCCCCTATTGTCGCATGTTCCGAAAAACAGTTCTCCGGAGTCGTAGGCGGCGGGTAGGGGTGGTGCCTCGTCCGATGACGTCGTACTTGATCTTCCTGGCTTGCATCATCAGGTGCTCGACGGATGCTTCCCATGTAAGCGTACGGGCGTAGTAAGTACAGAACATCATTGTAGTTCAATTTGCATAGCCGAGTTAGGCCCTGAGAGTTCAGCAGCATCTCCGTCGTCTCACTCCTTCTTCGCATCGCTGTACAAATGACGGCTCATCCGGGATCAGAGGAGATTTAGTGCTGTTCTTTTTGACTGGAGTAGAGCAGGGGTAGCTATTGAGGTTGGGGGGGGGGGGGGGTGGGGGGTGGGATGAAATGCTCCAAGTAGCCAGTCAGACTGCTCGAAGGGACGTGCCTGACTTTTCAGGCGGCCTCAAATTGCCTTTCGACGAACTCCCAATTTACTGGGTGCTACCTCTTGAGCGGACCTATGCAGGATACCATCTGCACAGACGCGCACACTTTCGCACCTTGTGCACGAACCTGCCACGTCCACGCAGAAGGTATAGGCCGGCCCCAGCACGCGCACGGAGCGCATTTCACCTGCGTATCCACCTACGTCTCTGGGTCGCATGCGGTTCCCTATACATTCTCCTATCCGCCACCCAGGGACACGCGCCACGTGGTACAGAGACAAGCAGCACAAGCTCCTTCCAATAAGGGAGTTCAGAACTCTCTAAAGCGGGAGATCCCTGCGAAAAATAGCTTATAGATAATAGAATAGCTTACCTCTGTGGTTAGTGGAGTTCTATGAAGTGCAATCTTAAATATCTGTTAACGGTACGTCCTTAATGTGTCGATATTTGTGTAGCGTTCTACACAGGCCTTGCACTTCTGAAATGGCTTTAGTTAAGTAGCTTTCATTGTAGTAAGGAACGCAGACAACGAAAACAATAAGGAACATATTTTCCGGGAAGCAGTGTGTAGCCGCTCCAGGTCCTCACCATCTGTCCAAATTTAAAGTTGGTAATAGGGCGACCCCTTGAAATATCTACTGAGAAACAGAACCTAATCGCAACGACAGTCCTTCCAGTTCTCGTCATACTGCGGGCAGCGTGTCTCGTATGTATGGCTATTTATGTAGTGAATGCACTCTTCCTATACTTCACTGTCAAACGACGTCGAGCGCTCGTCGAAGTCGACAACATCAACAACAACAAGAAGCGAAACTGATTCCAAGTACGTGGCGATCATGAAGAGATGGCTCTGACAATCTGCTCATAGTCCGGTGTAAAAACATTTCATCGAATTCCGCAACGCAATGTACAACAGTAACAACCATGGAGATCTATTCCTTTCGTCTCCGCTTCTGAGTTTTTCGTGGTAACGTGTTCACTTTGAAAACAGCTCTGTAATAAACATATCTTTGTATTATGCTGCCGACGAGAATAGAGTTCAGCAGAAACCTTACCCGCATGCCTTACAAATAGGCATGAACTGACACAGAACAGACAGGCATACCGAACACACCCATCCCGACGAGACCAGTCCATGATGACATGCGCAGGAAGCGCGATAATCGACTTCCTGAAACAGAGACCATTAGAATTCACACAAATGACCTCATTTTTGCATTCATGTCTGTCAACTGTGCTCCAGGAGGCTCCAGTGGGATATTGTTTCCGCACGTAGGAATAAACTCTACTTAAAAGTAGTAATTAGTGAATGGCAATCGTAGGATTCGGTACTAAGCGGAGCAAGGTTTATTAAAACGGGTAGTTAGATAAGTCAGAACCTGGGCTTCCTTCCCTTGGCACAGAAACTGTGAGTATTCTAGGGGCATATAGGAGTCATGCAATGAATGGCTCGAAAGGACGGGAGCTCAAATCGATACAATGATTCGCAGCCGATATATAGGCAGTATTTTATACACTGGCCATAAGTGGCAGAACCCTGAAAGGGATTTGAACCCAAAGTCGAATCCTGGTGTTCGACGCTTCCTAAGCATTGTGCTACTGCGATATTTAACAGAGTGAGGCTCTAATCCGCTTCGCTTCGAAACAAGCATTATTTTGCTGAATTAATGTTGCCTCTTCTTCGGGACATTATGGCCACTGGTCGAAGGAGTTAGATTGCTCCATCCAGCTACTCCTATTAGAAACAGGCTAGTAGTTAGTCTACCTGAATGCACCCTGCTTCGCTTACAACTAATCTCCCCCACCACGATCCTTTAAATATTATTGGAAATTTAAAGCATTTAGCACTTTCCATTTAAGTCAATAAAAAGGGCTTAGAGCTCGTATTCCTGTTGCTTAGAATTGAAGCCGCAACAAGACATCCTAGTGAGACAAGGTGTTCGTAGGACAAGGAGCCGCAGTGTTAGATAGACCTCAAGAGTATTCACCTGAAGTTGCCACATCTCTGTCAAAATTCGAAGAGATTCTTCATTTTCATTGGTGGTTCTCATAGCTGTGTGCATATTACAAGGACGTAGGTCATGATCAAGATCTGGTCTCACCAAGTATGTAGACGAAAGCGTCTATATTTCGGAAATACGAGAACGAACGTATCTTAATCCGAGTTCTGTATATAGCACAGCTACTGGCGGTTACAGAAGCCTCTTACGATTAAGGATAGGATTGGCCATCGGGAATTCTGACCAGTGCCCTAGTAGATGGGGAATCACGAGGATGAAAAATTGAATCCTTTCGTTGACACGATGAAAGTGTATACAATTAGATCCGTTTACTATTGGATTTTGGTCAAAGGACGAACTGGCTGACTGGTGTCAGTCCCCTTTTCCATGAACTGATGAAGTAAGCTTGCTGAAGACTATAATTGATTAGTCATATGCTATATCTTAAAGAGCGCTGAGATCCAATTACCTTTATTTTTGTAGTCATGAAAAGCGAGCGGGTTCAAACCTCGATCTCGTCCCTATGTCACCCTTTCCTAGGCCACCGACCACGGTCCTTCACCGCGGAGGAAATCCCTACCCGCATGAATACTTCTAGACTCCAACGTTGATCGGACGCCTCTGCTCTGCCCTCAGCAACCATGCTACAACACAAAACAACATTACATTCATTTCAGAAACATAAAGAACTTATTTTATCCAAAGCTTCAAGTGGACGTTATGGAGCTTATAACCTGTTGCAATGATGTTTGGTTGCGATCAAAACATTTTGATTGGTCTTTTTGCTTCACTATCAGGGATGTGCGGAATTTCCGTTTCCGTGTTCCGAATTCCGGTTTCCGGCCATTATGGGCTCTTCCGTCCCGTTCCGTGTTCCGCCTGTTTTTGCGCCGCAAGGCGGAAACGGAAATGGGCACTGTTCCCACTACTTTTCTATTGAACACAATCAGCGTATCAGTCAAAAATTTTCTCCTTCAAATAATTGTGAGAGAAATACTGTTCGGCAACTCTAGTATTAATGATCTTGAATTTGGTAAAACTACCAAAAAAAAACACTTAGAAATGGCAACGGCTGGGTGCAGGGCAAAATTAATTTGCCAGCAAAGGCTGTATATGCATTGTATGTTAAGAAAATGCACCCAACATTTGAATGATCATAAAATTCTTGATCCATTCGTTACAAGTAGCCAAAAAAACCTTTGTAAGCATATAGCGCAGTGTCATGAAACAAAGGGTTCAGTAGAGGTTGTGCCATGCAGTTGTCTGCCCCAAGATTACATCAGTGTTCCTGATCGAAGGTGTAAATTTCATCTTTTAATTTCGTTAGGTGTTATATTCATCCATATGAAGTTATGCGATTCATTTTTTGATGAAGCATCACGACTATCTACCATGAGCTGTTATTTCGATTGACTCTGGTGACTTATTGAATTCTGTCACAAAAGTACTACTTCGAGAACCATCGTGGAACTGTCCAGCTGTGTCACCTTGGCGCAAGGTTTCTAGGCTGGCACAGACTGAATATTCCTGTGGATGTGGGGATCCACCATGACTAATAAGTCATCCAGTTATCATGTTAGATCTTAGAATCAATTCCGAGTACTAGTTTTGGTGATTACAATGTAACGGCTGATGTTGAATATGCAGACATTTATCTGTGGGTCGGAAAAGGATCTAGGTGGCTACACCTGTTTTAGACTTCATCCGAATCAGTTTTTTTTTAGATGCGGGCCTGCAAGTACCCTTAAGTGAATAAGTCGGTTAAGTCTACCGTTCAAAAAATATCAGCATCAAAAAAGTCAGCGAAAAACCTGTCGCAGGAACTAGATATGGAAAGACTGCATGCTGAAATAGTGAGAAATAGTGGGACAGCACCCTGAATTTGTCTTCGTTTATTGCTCAGCCATAGCAAAAAGGTTATCATAGCAGTGTTATGAATTCATGCTTCGTTATGTTATGCTATGATGAGGTTATGATTTTTTTTTGTTATGATGAGGATGAGCATTAATCTGTGGAAGATTCTGCTGCTCGCAGTTCTGAGCAAGAAAAGGTGCAATAGAAGCCGCTTCTGACGCCGTTTCAGATGCACTTATGAAAGAATGGTGAAGATGTTTCATTTCCGTTTCCGCGTTTCGTATTCCGGTTTCCGGCCATTTTTGAGCGTTTCCGTTCCGTCTTTCGTCTTCCGCTTTTTCCAGAAAAATTTCCGCACATCCCTGTTCACTATGCTCCAAAGTGTCAGTTATCATCTTGTTCAGAAAAAAGGTTGATGTTGTAACTGCCGGTCAATATGCTGAAGATATTTCCCTTCGAAACAAAAACGGAATCAGTATAAAAACGAAAGTACCCTTAATGTCGGCTGCGGGAACAGGGATCGAGCAGATGGATCACCAAGAAGATGTGTCTGAAAAGTGTCCAGGGCTCAATGTTTTAGGTGCAGGAAAATCTTGAGATCACGAAAGTGTAAGTCGTAGAATTCCGTATCCGCACTTCCTGAATGATACTGACCATCATGCTGCTTAACAGCTTACTCGGCCTCTCCACTTGCAGAAAAATACCGCCGGTAATGTCGGCCGCCTGTTGCAGGAGAGGGCTAGGCTCAACTAGCGAGACCACGTCGACACATATTCCATGCTTGGCAGCAGAGAAGAACAGATTCATCAAGGGTCCTGAAATTGTACCACAAAACCTTCGCCATAGAATTAATAAACGATCAACGTTGGCACACTTCTTCATCTTTAGGATTGCCAATGTGAACCTTATTTTTAGCGAAATGCTTAAGAACGTCCTGCGTCACTTTCCTTTTAGCCCCCTTGACAGCGTTCCCATCACCTTCAGTCTTTTCTTGATCGTGTTCACTTTCGTTTCTATTTTTCTTCATATTTAAGCACTTTTGACCAATTTCCCTTGCTGTCTTTTGGACGAATGAGTGAATAATTTTAGAAAATTTTTATTTTTTCGAGAAAAAACGATAAATCAGATCTTGTTTTGAAGCGCAACAAGCGCAGCGCTGTCATTTAGTGCATTAAGAGACGAGATCACGCCACGCACTCGATTAGCTCGTTGCAATTTTTAATACTGCTGACATGGAACATCAAAGTGAGGATATGTCTGCTCTCTACAGCTGTTTTTGTTGTACCGTTTACATGTGTAAACAACTGCATATAAACAGAAATTTCGTTATCCATCGAAATCGAAAAAACAAATCGTACATACATCATAACTTTACATCATAACTACGGTTAACAACTTAATACGCTGAAAGACCTTGAGATAGACGTGTAGCTATATCAGAGTTGTAAAATAAGATAAACAGTATTATTATATTGTACTGGAGTGCATTTAACATAGGTCGTACCGTGCTCAGTGCCGAAATCAACCGTCATCGCCACAATAACAATCCTTCCCGTTGAAACTGATGCCGACCCAAGGTCACCATTGTTCGCCGGCATCTGGTCTGCTCGCTTCAAATCTGCAAACCTCTGTAAAGAGCCATATCTTCTAGAATGCTACTCCGGAACTCACGGCATATAGCGTGCGACAATACAGCAGCCAGTGGACTTCCTATCCGATCATCGTCTGAATTTGCGCTATCTCGTAGAGTGTCTCGCACTGCATTCAGCATAGCAGAGGACGCATCGGAAGAGCCTCCGCGCCGCGAATTGTACAGCAGCGAAAACAGTTTATCATAAGCTATGATTGTTATAGGGTATCCTATTTCAAGAGTATGGTATCATGTATGCAAATTGTGAAGATTGGTAGCCATCGAAAAACGATTGCAATACACCAGTACATCATAGAAGTCCCTTTTGCTCTGTTTGCGACCATAGTTCCAACAGTTTGATACTTCGAATGAATAGATTGCAGGCGTTTCCGTTATTTACACAAATTCGGATTTGATCGATAGTGAAGAGGATCGGAAATACCTTGACTGCGTTCATATTTCATCTCCAAAGATGCACTATTTGTTAGGCAAAGTAAGGTAAGACGAAGATTCAGCGCTAATCATTCCCTTTGAGATTCGCCATTCTGTAACATTTTCTGACATCAAGACAGGAGCTCTGAACCCAATTTGGATTTATACAAATGACTTGTAAAGTGACGGCTAAAAAAACGCGTTTCATTCCTCTAGGCAGACCTGGGAACTAGTTAATTAAAAATGCAAAGCTATCTAAGACTGGTACCCAAACAGAACTGGTACCAACTGATTCGCTAGGCAAAGCTCCGATGTCACATATCTCGCACAGTAGCAATTGGGGGCTTTGAAAGAAGCATTAGTGGATAGTCTCAGCACATTTGTTTCCTCACGAGTCTAAACGTTAATAGGGGCATAAGTTATATAGGTGTGTTACGGTTATCCCATTTGTCATTGTCAATAGAGCATAGGAATAACGTATATTTCTAGCCGTTCATTTCCATTCATCCCCCGCAGCACAGCCAAGAGTCGTTGATTCACCTAATCCGACCACCTGAACCTTGAATTTTAGAAGTCGAATGAACTCATCAGTGTGCTGAAGTCGCTGTCGCTTACAATTGGTCGGATTGTTCAAGCGGATTCAATAAGACCGTTCAACTAACCCTTCGTTTTATTTTGTTGGCAAAGGCGAAGAACAACAACTGATTCAAGGCTGACATTGAGAGGTGTGCGTTTGCAAACGAAATCTGAAACCACGTGCGGAAAATTTTACAGTTTGCCTCGAGAACAAGGGCTGTACCTACCAGAGCTCGAATAACGTCATTAATTGTCTCGCTACCATGCAGAAGAGCCAGCCGACCCCAGGCACAGGCGCTACCTTCTACCAGCAACGCCAATGTCGACATTGCGATCGTTTAGGCGTTCAGCTCTAGAAACACTAAAACAGCCAGTTCGTCCATACTGACGAATATGCGGGTGAATAAATAAAAAGTCCAATGTCCTAGTATTCTAGAGTGAAAATGGTCAATTGTGGAGCATGCTCTATCCGTCAATGACTCCTTTGGCTCATCCTTTGGTTTTCAGAGTCCCTCTTCATGTTCTAACTAGTACAGCTAGTTAGAACATGAAGAGGGACTCTGAAAAACATCCGTCTATTTCCGAGAGGGGTAAGAGAAAACCGTGATCGCTTTCAACACATTTCTACGAAATCCGCGTAATACTTCCTTCGTGGAAGGTGCTAGTTTCAGGAGGGCATTGGCTCCTTGAAGAAACCGAAAACCCCTATAGCTACCACGGCCAGATTCATCAACGACTTACAGCAATTTAACAGAGAAAATTACAGCCGAAATTTATTTATTTATTTATTTATTTATTTATGAATACGTCAAAGGACGCGCCACATAAGGAAAAAACAGAAACAACAGCAGAAAGCAGACGAACGATCACAGCTAATCTTGGCGGATTTCCCATGGAAACAAGCGTCGTCCACCTATCAGTAGGTAAACACTGACAACAAGAACTCCAAAAAAACGAGAAAAAAGGGGAGGTGCTTAGTGCGGAAGAAAGGGTAGGAAGGCAAAAAAAAATTAAAAAATAAGCGCTTGATTTTTAAAGACCCGAGCGGAGTTTAAGGCCTCCGTTAGAAGTTGGTACATAGGCAGCCGATTTAAATAAATTAGATAAACCAGCCGTTGACGGGCAGCGCGTATATCGGCGAGGGCCAACGAAGAGCATGTCCCTAGACAGTCCTCTAAAGTAGGCTTTCAATAGTATGTGAACAATTCCAAGCGGACCATAGTATATATTGGAACATGACACCTGTGGCCCTATGGAACGCCTTACGCAAGTTACCTAGCACGTAAGTTCAAAATAGCTCGTAAGCCTAGAAGATTCAGCAACGCCAGGTAGATAGCTGCCATAGGAGGCGTAATCGAATTAATAACAGGATGTTTCAACTTCGTAAAAAAAAAACTAAAATACTAGATTAACAGGCCTTCAGCACTAAGCACCGTGAGAATAACTGGGCTAATCTGATTGTGAGTATAGCAGTCCTAAATTATCTTAACAAAAAAGGGAGACTGTCTGGTCACACTTAAATCCATGGAAAATTTACAGATGTTCCAATGATGATAGTCTTCAAACTTTCAAGAACTTTAGCGGTGAGTATGTAAAAACGCTAACGCAACGAAGAAACAAAAACAAGGAAGAAAAGAATAATGCATACATCATTAGGGACTAAAACGTTCTCCTCTATGGAACACTCGTAACCTACGAAGACTCAGAAAGCATCGAAAAAGAAAAAAACTACAGAAATAGACTCGAGCAATCATTGTTTTTACGACCTACATTTTCCCTGATAGCGCTGATTTTAAAGCGATATGTTGAGCGATAAGTTGCGCCATCCGAGTTTTCCGCTGTGAATTCTCTGTTAAAGTTATGTAAGTGGTTGATGGACCAGACCCCAGGCCGTTAAACATAGTGGTACCTCAATTTCACTGCGGTGAAATCCCTCAATGAAGTTTACCCTCTGCTAGCGCGTCGGAACGGTCAAGAAAGGCGTTTTTAGAAAGATACAAGTAAGCGCTCCTGACCCCTGCCACCACCGCAACTTCACAGTCAATTCTAGTTCCCCCTACTCGTTTGGTTTAACGACTTTAAAGAAACACACTTTTATACCAGTTGAAGGGCGGAGATTCCTCCTACATCGCTTTCCCGTTCAGACATTCTCTTCAGACCCTTGCCTTGTTGGAAGACCTCCCGTCTATCTAATTGTTATATTCTATCCAATCATATGTCTCTGACCTGTGAGCCATCTAACGTTCTAACCTTCGTGCAATTTCAGCCTGGAAGCTTGCATCACACTTGATCGTCACAGAAACAAAGACTGATATTTAACGAAAAATGAACAACACCTGAAAAAAAATTCCTTAAGGGTTGTGAGGCGGGGCCCTTTTTCTGGCTCGATCAATAGAGCTCGCAGTTCTAATGCAGGGGTGGCAGGGTTGACTTCAGTGCGAATCTATGGACTGCCACTGCAAGCGCTCTAAGCCTCTTCCCCATCTACCGACCATAATTTCACAAGGCCTGGTCGACCTGTAGGCTCCCGTGGTTGGTTGGGTCATCGTCGACTCCACGGCAAGAGCTGCCTTGACTATCGCGAAGCGGCGGGTGACACTGCGAGCGCGAGTTGAAGCTGATAGGCTCCACAGGCACTGTCCGTGTTGTGTGTCCGAGCCGTTTTCAGGCAGATGGTCCCTCACCCGTACTTCAAGTTGGGAATAGTACTTGACGCCCAGAGCCCCATTTGCGTAGCGACATGACGGAAGCGGTGTCCCCTCCACCCCCCCCCCCCCCCCTTTCAGCTAAGGAGAAAACTGTTTCTAGGAACACGCAGAGGCTGCACAAGGGTGGTGTCCTCGTGAATACACAGCTGGGCCATAAGCGCATTCCTACGAGTCTCTGACAAACCGGATCCGTTTGCATGAAGCGATGTGACCGTATACCGCTTGGGCCGTATATCGTTAGCGTAGCACCACTACAAGATTAAGAGCAAGGGGCCAGGCGTGGTGTCCACTTAGTGAAGGGAGGATAATATCTACAAGCACATTACATCTTAAAAACGGTCAATTCGCTAGAACCCATCTGCACATCTGGATATGGGACTTATTCACATTTTCGACTGCAATTCAAGTCCCACTGTAGCTTGTCTCTGCAAGTCCTAGAAAACGCTGTTTAGTTCGTTCCTCTTGGAGTCCGAATGCTGCACATAGCACCTTACAGGCAACACCATCGGACGAACATGCTAGGCTTAGTTTCGCAGCGACTTCAGTACTCTCAATTGTCGTTTCAAAGCACTCCTTCTGGTGAAGCAGAAACTGCAGGTCTACCAAGAGCGGAGGACGTGCCGACTGCTTCCACCTGCGCCAACAAAGTTAATTCTGGCGGCAGGCCCTGCACATGGTTCACAACGGCACAGGCAGATCGTCTGGCAAGACATGCGAGACGAGTAATGCTCAACGACCGCTCGACGTTAATCGATATCGCTTCTTTATTCGAGCGATCATTCGCTGATGTCGCGGACTATGGACAAGCCCTGTGACAGTGCATTCCTGACCAAGCTCTACGTGTGCTCCTATCTTTCATGCGTTCCGACTAACCAACTAGCCAACACCTGCCAGTTTGTGTAGTTTCTTGTAGTCGCGGTAGCGAGTTGGCCGTAAACCATTGCTCGTGTGAACACAACACCGTACATAAACTACAGATTTATTACCGAGCGTTAGAACAAATAATAGCTAACTAAAATCAACCAAAAACCAGCAACACAATACAGGCAATATTTATTTATTTTACTTTTCTTTATAGTATATAAACTGGACAAACGTCCCAATTGTAGATATAACCAGTAAGCCCATTTTCCGAGAGGACCCATGCGGACTGCGGTCGCCTGTCTCGCGACCAGTGTACCAATATTCGCTCTAATAAGTTTCGCTATCAACGTGACGAAGGGTTGTGCTGCTATTGTGAGATTTTCAACATATTTAACAGCTTGTTATCCTCTACAACACATTTCATATCACAAGTGTCCTTAGCTTCTTGTGATTGCGTGTCTTCTAGAACTGACGCATCTTGCACGCAAGCCGAGTGATACGCCTAAACATGGAAATCGTAACATGAGAACGACTCCATACATTATTTTTATGTGCCGAAGTACTCGGGGAAGGGGAAGGGGAGGTATCTGTTCGTACTAGACAGCGACTGAAGAACTAAGACCGACCACTTTGCTGCCACATGAGGTAATCCAAGATCGTAACAACATAAAACCGGAAACGGCTCCATAGGGTTCTTTCATCTAGCGCTCACCTTTCATGACACCAAGTGGCAGAGGTCTACCAAGCTTATTTTTTCATCGGTTCTCAAGAACACTATTGTAGACAACAGAGCAGCACACGCCCCACCCCTTTATCCTTCCCCGAGTGCGATAGCGCCCTATCTTGATCAGCTCATGAATAAACCGTACCTGATTATTTACAATGACACAATCTTTGAGTTTCCAAACGCCATCGTCATCTTCATCACAGTATTCTTCGAATTCTTCGCAACAGACGGCGCAATTCTGAAACGCAGTCATAACAATACCGGAGTAATGAATCGATGGGCGACGAAGAAGAATCGTGAACAAGCCTTATTCACAGCCTCCCGTGCCGAAACTGTGAGCACAGGTACGGACTCTTCCACTGCTTCTGAAATCGGATACAATACAAAACTGGACATAAGAGATCTCCCAAGACCCAAATAGCGTGAATGAGGACACACCAGCACTGCCGCTCGTCATACTGACACCCGTCTCCTCCTCCTCCTCACTTTTAAGCCAGTCCTAAAATCAAGTAGAACTTTGAGCTGCGCTCTCATTTAAACACAGCGCTACGTACCTTACTACTCGCATACCACGGCCGACTAGTACTGGCTTTTTCGAAGGTTTTCAAGTTCCTCTTCACATGCCAGTCGAGATGACGTTCGTACCGCTCACCGCGCAACTCCATCCGTTGACCACAATGCGGACAGGCATTCTGCTGCTTCTCGTGCAACGCGTCGACGACACTTTCGTAGCGTCTGCAATGCTTCTATTGATTCGGAGAACGATCATGGTCTGTTATCGTTAGCATACATTTTGAGTGTCCGCATGTTGAACTCCTTCAGCGGAGCTGTTGGAACCGAGCGCCGTTCTAGTACGCTGATACTGAAATAGGTCAACGTAGACAGACTGTTGCTTCACATGGAGACCTCGAACGAAACCTTCAAGGAAACAGGTCATAACCGCGCTCTTAATAAATGTTCAGCATACGCCGCTTAGACAGCGTTTGCACACATTTCGCTAGCACAACTAACCAACTAACCAAGGCTGTTTCCAGAATCGTGCTGCCTAATGTTTCTGAATCACAGTACCTATACGAGGGCGTAAGATCGAGGAAAATCGCAGAGCATACAGGAACTGTTTCCGATCCACGTTCTAAGGAAACGGGACGGCGGTAAAGGTCCGCGCTAGCAGATTCTTTTAAGGGATTTATCACGCATTTAACTCTGTGAGGTATCGTGGACACACTTCGAATCCGAATCTGGTTCGATGTATTCGGCCCAGCTGTGCTATCCGATAGAGAGGTAGTTGTCATCTTGTTCCCAAACATGTCAGTGCCAATTCTATGGCCCGGAGGGATCGAAGGTGCAGTTGTCCAGAGCTTTAAGTGAATGTGGTGTCGGTTCACGTGTCCGCAACATCAGCGCCTCGTCCCGACAAAGCCACATGAGCGCCAGTGACTACACGTGAGGTTACTTACCTACCTGTTTCAATACCCGCGAAACACGTCGGTTTCTGCTCGGAATAAGGCTGCTGTAAGGCACGTAGTAGCAATTACAGTGTTCACCAACAACAAAAAAATGCGGGCGTTAATTGCAGATGGTAACGAGGCAGGTTTTGGAATGGGAAGGGGTCTTACCGTATCTCTTCCATAACTCGCCGGTTTCCCTAGGCGCCACATCACTAAGATGTTGCTATCACGTGCAAGTCTTATTTCGAGCATACTGGGATAAATCTGGGCAATATAGCTCCCTTCCGTAAACCCCTCCGGATAAAACGTGACCCCCTATTTAACGTAGATTCTTTTGGGAGTCAATCAGCATACCACTACACCAACACAAATCAATTTCGCATTGGATATAACGGTACTCCCGTTATAGTGCCGTTCAGAGACGAATCTTACGTTCAAAGTGACTCCCGATAGCGATGCGATCAGAACTCCATTCCAATCCCACACATAGAAGACAAGCAAAAAGGTGACTGTTTGTGATCAGACCTACCATTTTATTGCCTCGTTCGTGGTCACATAGCCCCATGCAACAATGGGTTGGATGCACATCGACGTTTTTGCGCGCGTGCGCTGCCCAGACGTGCTCATAGTCAGCAACACATCGAGCACAGTGTAAGAAACCGGATAGGCCTGAGTTATAATCCCGCGGGAGCATCCGCGGAAGGGCGGGAACCGCGCCGAGACTCCTCACCTGGCCAATCGCCGCGCCTCGCCACGCCCGCCTCCGCCGTGCACCATTGGTCCGCGGACGTTCCGCGTACGCTCCCGCGGGAGTATAACAGAGGCCATAGTCATTACATAAAAACTGCACATGTTAAAGATTTCCTCTATCAGAAACAGAAAATGTTGGTTCAAACGTACATTACTCAAAACAATGTTTTAGAGATCTGTTGTGGGTCTAGAGCAGCTGGTATACTGGTCATATGTTATTATAGGATATTTTACTGTTTTTCTGTGTTTTACTTGTGCCATGCAAGACCCGTACCCGCATCCTCCGCGTTACGGACGGGATAGTCCACTACACCAACGGCACTGTTTGAGCGGGTGTGCTGATAGGACATTGTAACGAAGACATAGCGAGTGCCGCGGGCGATCAAACAGCGCTTGTGGGGTGGTGGGCCAGCAGCCTATCTGGAAGGCAGAGAATTCGTGCTCAAGTCCCGCCTGGCGCATGAATTTTTATCCCAACAAAGCATCCTGTAACATAAAATTACCCAGTTTTCTTGTCGGTCACGTCTAACATCACTGGGTATTCGTTATACTTCAATACTTATCAACCCGTGGTTATCACGTAGAGTACCTCTGAAGACAAGGACATCGTGAGCAATCTAGATATTCTGTGCTTAACCTTGACATAGTTGGATATTTTACTCTTCACTGTTCAGTGATGGTTCATTGAGACTTCACTGTATGTGACTTTACATAAATCTGTAGGTAAAAGGGTGTAAAAAGGTCAGCTCCAATTATAAAATAACACCCATTATAACGCGCATTTTCGCCTGTCCCTTCGAACGCGCTATGAATGGAAGGGACTGTATATCACCTACAAACACGATCATCTGTTGCCTCGCGCAAAACTAAACTACAACAGTTCATAGCCTTTACGCATTGTGCATACCTGTGTTCACTAGGAATTGGTGGCGTGGAATCCCGTAACATCGTTGTAGTTTGTCGGAGCCTATCTCGCGTTGAAGGACTGGGCGCCGGAGCTGGAGCAGGTTCAGGTTTCTTGAGAAAGCCGCTCTGCTGCAGCTTCTTCAAGAGGTTGAACGGATCCAAGGACGGCTCTGAAATGGAAGGCTTCCCATTTTCTAAGCACTCTCTGAACGTCCTCCGCATCCCACCTGGCTTATTCTCGCTTTTGTTTGCTCGTATTCGATTCAGCTCGGCCGTCAACTCGTATGCAGGGTCTGGATTAATTTTGACATCAGGTGCTGGGCCTGCTAAGCGAATTTCGTGCCGTCGGCCGTTTATCGCAGCCACTATCGGAGCCCCTGAATGCGCTACGTAAAAGAAAAAGGTAAAGGCATTCATATGAAACAGCAATCCGATGAAAATGGCCCTCTCACCTCCAAACTGTCCCCTGAAAGAGAAATTGTTGAGATAAAGTTCTCGACTCGGAGCTCCAAACCGTAAAATATGCTCTTGACCATCAATAATCACAGCTTTAGACTCCCCAAAATGTAGCAGGTGCGGCACACCATCAAGGATGACATTGCGAGGCGTTCCAGCAAAGAATATCCTTTAAATTATGATTCGCTTTTCAGAGGTAGTGGTAATTTGAGACAAAAAATACCAACAACGTACTTATGAGGTAATCCGTTGCGCTCTATAACGGCTATATCGTTCACATACTCCACCTCGTGAGCTTTTCCGTCGACGAAAATGCGATTATTTGAGGGAATGTCTAGCTTGACAGGAGCTTCCGCAGTTATAATCTGAAGGAAGGATACTTTCACTTGCACCAATTTTGAATCAATTAATCATAACGCTTACCGCATTCGAGCCAGAAGGCGCTTGAGTAGGGGCCGGGGTGATCGTCGCAGCCGGTACTGCAGGCCGATATCCTGGAGGCATTGGGAATCCATTCGGGCCTCGAACATGCCCCGCGGTCTGCGGCTGCATTGCGACAACCGGAGAGGGCACAGCAGGAGGCACATAGTTAGGCGGCATGGGGAGACCTCCTGGACCGGGAACTGCTCCTACACCAGCGACGTAATTCGGTGGCATTGGAAGTGTTGACGTTGACGGAGCGACGGCAGGATGGTAGTTTGGAGGCATCGGTAGACCACTAGGGCCAGCGACTGTCGTAGACACGTGAAACGTCGGAGGCATCGGAAGACCTGCTCCGGTGACTTGAAGTTGGTGAGCAGGTGCGGACGGCAGTGAAAGACTGTTGGACGCCATTGGAGGAGACAATCGCCCAGGCAGAGGGAGCTGCTGCTGCTGCTGCTGTATCCGTCCCATCGACGATTTTGCTTGCGCAGTGAACGCATGTGCGCCCAAAATCGGGGTCGGCTTAACAACGGTATCCTTCCTAAAAACAAGCGCATGATACGAAGCGCTCCCTACTGACTCACTCGCGCGAGGTGTCTAATTGGCTTACGCTGTGTGGAGTGTCAACGACCTCAGATCCTCATCGTAGGACTTGGGCGGCGAGCGTCTCCGCTTCGATTCGATTTGAATGCCATGCAGAGCTGCCTTCCTTTTCGGCGGCTGAGGACTGGTGCGAAGTGGAGGAGTTGGCTCGTCAGGCTCCGATTTGATGGCACGATCACATGGCCGTACCGGCGGCATGTCCAAAAGTTCATCGCTGAAATACACACTAAATTTTCAGAGGCTAGGGAGAGCCACCGTACAGAATATGAAAATACGCACATCAGCTCCTTCTTCGGCTCCTTGAGATCGGTTTTGAACCGGACGGTTTTCTTAGGCGCGTCAGATTTGTTAACTCTCCTAGGCGCAGCTGCATCGCTCTGTAAAACAGCGTTCTCACTGAACCTACTCACAGTTACTCAGACCGGTTCTGGTAGTTACTCTACATACTTCCAATTTCCACGTTTGGCCACAGGAACGGGATAGCCCTATAGACTAACGCTGCGAACTAAACTGTCTGGCCGCACTCGCACTGCTCACTCAGCCTGAATCCACACCAGCCCTTCGGCTATCCGACTGGATGCGATGGATCAACTGGCAATTTTGAAAAGTCAAACGACACATTTTCTCACTGAACAGCTCAGCACGAAATGCTTCGTGAAAACGTTAGCACCGAACGTAATAAATGAAGTGCTGATCGGAGAGTAGGTATAAACAGTAAGCTTAAATTTATTTAGTTGTCCCCAATGGAAGTTCTTGTTGAAATTCTGAAAAAAAAAAACTCGACCATCACGCAATCAGCTTTATTAACACAAAGCTCACATTGCTACTCGACCTCAAATCTAACGATTTTCTCACGGTCGACGACCCACTTTAGTTGGCAGCGTCTTTCCCGACTTTACACCGAAGTCCTAGGATGGAACAAAGGCTCCGAGTTTCATTCTGTAGGTGCAGAGTGCAACAACAGCACATATTCAAGAAACTCTCAAGAATACCATATGGTGAGGGTGAAGGAAATTATAATTTATTGAAAACTGGGTCATCAGTACAAAATCAAATACCGCAGCATTCTGTCCGTTGTTCTGAATAAACTTGGGGTTGACGTGGACTTTGCCATGGACCGCCTTAATGGATGAAGCCACTGGCGCCGACGATGGAGCTGGAGCCGGAGGAGCTGTCGATGGAGGCGGATTTGCGGCGACAGGTGGCTTTGCGCCCTGTTTCAGAGCGGTTAGAGGCCAGGCTCGATCGATCTCGTTCACTTTGATGTCCAACTGGTACAACTTCGACCGGTTGAAAATATCGCCCCATGTCTGACGGAGACGGTACATCGCTCCACGCACTGCTTCGTCCCCCTGAAACTGTAGGCACATTAATCGCATGTCGTGAGTATACAGACCACAAGCTCGCAACGTCTAAAACGAGTTCTCCAACGACGAGAAACCTACGGCTAACCCTACGCCCGGGCTTTGTTCCAAACGATGAGGTAACACGTTACTCGAACGACCCCTCGAATAACCTGGCAGAAGAAGTCAACTCAAGAATTTCTGGGGGCGATTCAGCAAATACTCTGCAGATGGGACATCCCTCGTCTCCTTCTCAAAATGTATTCGTATTTCGAGAAGGATGAAGGATGCCCCATAAAGAGCACTCTCAATGGTATGCGTGATTAATAGTCACCACATTACTCGAATAACGAGTAATTTCGCCCGGTAACAATTCCACTCACAGATAGTTGAGCCCATTAAAACGAAAGAAGAGCTCTTCATTGAAAATTTCGTTCAAGACGTTGCACAGAAAACTTCAGTAGTGAAAGGAACCAACCTCTAGGAAGACGTGGACGAACACACGAACAATTATCTTCGCAAAAAGCTCCTTGTAGTCGCTATTAGGAATGTTCTTCATTATCGAATCAGCAACATACATTATCGGCAACTTTTGAGCTTTCGGCACCTGAAGGGAATACTTACAATTCCGGTCTCCAACTTCATAAAGCGACCGCCTAGTCGTTCCCAACTCACTGTGTACATTTGTTTCTCGATAGTTTCAACAATAGCAGCAGCGTGTTGCTGGTAATCTTCAGCCAAAATTGTTAGCAGGTTTATTTGAGTCTTATTGTTGTTCACCAGCTCGTCCAATGTCAATCTGAAATCAATGCATTAGCCGTGCACTGAAAGATGTCGTCCATCGCCACCGCGCTACTGCCTACATCTCAATCTACCTAAAAGATACTTAACGCTGTACTTTTCTCACTATTTTTCAAATCTATTATCTCATCTTTTCTTCGTGCTCCTTTTCCAAAATGTAGCAGATATTCATAAACCTCTCCAGTTCCTTAGCAAACATCGGAAAGCAAAACTATTTCTAGAGACTTGTTTTAAAGCGATATTTTAAACATCTTGAATTCAGACACTTGTATCACAACTGGTATCACATCAAAAATCAATGAAAACGTCGCAACAATTCGAATCTGAACTAAGTATCATTGTTCAGTGGTTTTCCTTAGTGCATGATACGACCGCTATCACAGTTGACGATGATCACCCTACAAGCTAAGCGGCACCGGGTGGAAGAGAGCAGGTCACAATGTAACGATCCCCTAAAAGCCATGCGCATTAAGACTGAAATTAATGCCAACACGGTGAGATGCACCGCTTCTGTCATAACCACCAAACACAAAGTGATCCTGTCAGAGCTACTTACAAGGGAAGCCCATGAACTCTCCAAAGATTCTCAACGAGACCTATATGGTATTGTAGGACATTGGACGAGAATCACAGAACTGTGCATGGTTTTTGCTACGGCCTCCCTAGGTGGTCCGGAAATGGCAAAATTGGTATCACTTCAGAGCGAGTTGATAAGGCATAATTGACACCTGGCCCTTTTGGGAATTATTTCAGCTGCTGACCACGAACCTGTGACTCTTTTTCTAAATTATCACTTTGCTTCCACTACTTTTCATCAAAGTTGAAGTCGAAGGTTGGAAAATATGTCTGACAACGTTGGAGAAGGAAGCGACCCCACTAACATGGACAGCTTTACTCACAGATATCCACCGTAACCTGCCGTAATATCCTCTGGAGTCGTGAAAGAGAGCAGTGCCGTTATTCTGCGTACACCCCATCCCTCCGTTACTTACACATGTCCATCGTAACCTTCTATAATTTATCGTTTCACCGAATTTTGTTGCCAAATTGGTGCTTTGCATCCCAAATAAAGCTGAAGAATTTTGGACAAAAATTTTTATCGACCTCTAGATCAGAAGGAGTGACTGCAGGTACTCCTATCTGCAATGCCCCAGACTTGTCCGTCTCCCGTAAATGTCCAACAGAATAGTGAGTAAGAAACACACAGCAAGACGACCAATCACACGAGTTGTATAAAATATGCAGTACTTGGGAACAGTCAGCTGAAATAGTGAAAGCTGCGAGAAGAATAAAAAGTAGTCTATGAGGAAATCCGAGGAGCAATGAGCATGTATTGATGATGGTGCATTGATTATGCATGTCGATCTTGCTCATGAATGAGGTGACAGTGAGAAACACTTCCAAAGGTAGTTGAGAACATACCAAAGAGGTCATATGGGGATAACATCTATCGGAACCCTCCATCGTTTAATGGACGCGCGATATCGCTCCACGCAACAAAACCAGCTTCTTCCACATCTGACAACGTTGAAAGCGGGGTTAGGACGCGAAGAAGGTACCCTACCGAAGCCAAAATGTAATCATCATTTGCAAAAACGCTAACAATCCACCTAGGGACGCAGAAACCCCATTCCCTAAATCGAACCCTCGACCCCTCCCGCAAGCCCCCCTCGCTATCTACTCGGCCATCCAGCCGCTGCCGCATACGGCGGCGAATGAATCACTTGAATGTACACTGCACCTTCGTCTAGGAAACGTAGGAAATTACTATAATCAAACTTTAATTTGAGCTCCAGACCTTTTTTAAGTCAAGTTCAGAGCACGACAGCGCCATTCCAGGTGACACTTTTGCCTGTTCAGCCCGTCCTGAAGCGGTACCATTTTTTGCCATTTTCGGACCAGACAGTGGCCCGTAGGAAAAACGAAGCAAAGTCCCGTGATCCCCGTCCGATGCTCTACAAGACCATATAGGTCACGTTGAGAATCTCTGGGGAAGTTCATGGGCCTCCCTTGTTAGAGCCGCACTTTGAACTTTTTCTCCGTAACAAAACAATTCAAATAGATTTCGACGTGGACTACTTGCGGCGCAACGTCAATGCCTTTCTCGGCGTCTTCGCTCCTGCATTCGCAGCAAAGAGGCCCATATAAAATACAGGTGATGCTGTTCTGTTCGCTAGATCATTGTTGACATTTCGTATATAAACTTGTTAAATTTTATAACGTGTTGTCATTTCTAAGGCTTACGCTTGGTGCGTCAATACTTTTTACGCACCCTGTATAACGAATAAAGGACTAAAGTGTTTTCGAGTGATGCGAAAAGTGCATTACGCAGGCTGAAACGGCATGCAATTACTACCACATAAAGGGAAGTGAAAATCGCATGGTGCATCGCGAATCGACGATCACTACCTTGCGATGAATCCGTTAAACTCTTCATGGAGCCTCGCAAAGCCAGCTCTGATATGCTCCAAGATTTAGCTGCGATTGGAAAGTATTACTCTACGACTAGCCAAGCATTCGCGTATAGCTTGCATAAGACGTGTCCATTAAATTGAAGATATCGGTTGAAGGTAAGGCAGGGAGTTACCTAATGGTTAATAATTCATGATTCTCTATCGCGATTCAAGCTCCGAGGCGCGTTGAGAAAGAAAACCGTTAAGATTGAAAGTTGCTAATCTGGTGAATTTCTACTTTTCATAAAAGCCGTCTATGGTTCAGCGCCTTGTGAGCAGACAGAAGAATTTTGTGCTTCTGCTTTTTAAAGTGAGCTATAAGGCAGTGACAACATATTCTAGGATACTCTGTATTTCTAGATTAATATAGACTGCAATGCAACTTTTGACAGCACTTCTCAATACCAAAACTTTTTCCTATCCAGAACTCTTCGGTTCTTCATTTTCTTCGTACGGACTCCCTTAAATTTGGATCAGCGTCGCTAGTGGTGCCATTAATCATCTGGTTTTGCAACACTTGCCCTTTAATTTGTAACGGGAATTAGCCATGACATCGAGCACACAACGATTTCACTACGTAATCGCTTAATTTAGCGGTGCGAAAATGTCGAAAAGATGTGATAGTCAAATCCAAGAATAAGGATGTGAATTTCATGCCATCGTGATGTGGTAAGTATGCCATATGATCACTTATGATTCTTTTGATTCGCAAGATTAAACAATAAGCAAGCACTTTCCTCTCTGAAAGCAATGCTATCAATTTACACACTGAAAGAGGACGAAGGTACATATTTGCTTGCTATGAAGACCGAAGACAATCTCTCTTGTTTTTGGTGGCGCAATCCATGGATCGTTTCCTCCGAGGCCATTTTTAAACCTCTTTGCTTGTGACGATTTACGGTTTTGTGGTAATTACGATTTACGAAATTTCAGATTTCATTTACGCACATCCCTGGTTCCTACAGAGCCTACTTCCCTGCAGTGCTGTTAGAGTACGCAGTAGTTGGGGCGCACTATCCATCTTACGACAGGTTATCCCACCTAAGGCAGCGCCATAACTTCATGTCTTCCCTTTAATGTATTCCATTGCAGTGTCAAGGATACCCAAAAACATTATGTACTAGTGTTGATTTTCTCTAGAACACGTTCGCTTTAATAAACTCTCGGATAGCTATTGCTTCACTATTGTGGCTATTTTAAACTAGGAACCTTGTCGTCTTTTTGATCTCTTTTTTCTACTTGGAAATGCGCTAGTTTTGCAATATTTACAGCTTAGAACATGAAGACATCAGCGCACTGCAGAATAGGCATGATGGTTCCGTTTTTGTTGTGCATTTTGTACAAAGATATGAAGATTGGTCACCATTCTACAATCTCTCAACGGTAGGAGTCGGAAAAGGAAATTTGGGGTGTCATAACGGTGTATTCAACACCATTCAACATCGATCGACACGACACCATTGTTGTGCAGTCCCACACGATCACCTGAGCAGTGTGGAGATAATCCATTGCCTGTTTAGACGCGAGTAATACGACACTCATGACAGGTTTCTGCTATGTTGAACCTTTAGATCACACCTTAAAAACATCTCTGCTAGTCCCATCGTACGTTCTCATAGATAATGTACTATAAGAGATCTCGAAAAGAATGATTAATTGACACTTTTTAGAGCGAGAACAAAAACCACAGAAGAAGGAGCTGCAGTAAAACCTACTTATACTCCTTGGCGGCCTCCTTTGCGGAAGACATGGTAAGAATAATGATAAGTCACAATATCACAACCTTCAGCGACAGTGTGCCCGACCACAACTGCGCAGATAAAAAATCTGAAAACGACTTGTATATCCTTCACTCCAGCACTTCACGAGGAACCAAGAAAGTGTAGGGCAATGACATCTACGAGACACCAGGAGAAGGACATGCAGCAGTAACACATAATAACGCGGGAGTTACTGCACGCAAAGCACGCCCGTAACTGCGTCGAAAGCGTGATAGGAAGAGAGAGACGAGAGCGAAATCGACCGCGACGCCGCATAATCAAAAACGACCCTGCTATCGACCTGAGTGCCTCATCCAGCACTTCCGTTCCGCTACCTACTATTACCTGTAGTTCAGCGACTATGTTTCAGTGTTAGCGACGAAGAGGTGATATGTATATGTATCATTTACTGCGTAAATCAGATAGCAAAGATCTTTTAAAAGAACCGTCTAACAACAGTTTTCAAGAATAACGCTAGCCTCCACGGCAAAGCACAATCACGTCATAATTCAAGCACACAGCTTCTAGTTCTCATCCACTGAGTCTCCTCTCTATTCACTCGGCATCAATGAAGCAGAAGACGGTAACTATACTCCAAGAGTAGATCCCTCTGCTGCAACGTTGTTAACCAATGCGCAGCCAAAATGTGCAATTGTAGACAACTAGAACCCCGAGATTCTCGCCAATTAGTCAGCATCTCTATAAAAAAGTAGGATAAAAAATCAGAAATTCTTTGCTATGCCTCCTGGGCCCTTCGGTGGGTGTCTTCAGCAATGGTGGTCATCACAAGCCATCAGTGCTCGTTAAAATTAGCCTCATGTGCACGCTGCCTGCAGCGCTATCCCTGGTTTTTCTGTGCAAGATTTGGACCGCCAGCTTCACCACAGCTAAATCATCAAAATAGCTGGCGTCGCAATAGGACTGTTCCAGACACTGATCCTTAGGCCTCCCGACACCTAATCTTGACTAGGTAGAAGAGCTTTAAAAGACGCACTAGAAGGACTCCAATGCGCTATCCTCCTTCTCCCGTCCTGAATTCGCAACGACATCGTCTTCACAGATCTGAGACCATAATTGTACCAGAAGCCAACTCTGCATCGAGAAATGAACCTAATGCTATCTAGGCTACATCTCCAGCTTGATATTTTGCACAGCAAGTATGAATTTCTCGGATGATTGAAAAGCACGTTCCACGACGTTCCATAATAAGCAGAATTCCACTGCTCCACGATGAATGACGAATCCGCTTCGGATAAGGAGCAACAATGGACGGTTGCTGTCTAGAAACAGGCTCTGCTTGCGAACTTGTTTCAATAGCATCGATGTGGCTTTCTCTGGAAGTGCAAACACCGCTCGCGAACACCAGCGATCGCACTGCCGGAACCGGTTCGCGACTAACACAGCCCTTCCACTCGCCCTAAAATTTTATCACGAACGGAGAAAGGATGCCATATCTCCCCCCTGTGTCCGCAGTTCCTGAACATCAATGGTTCGCATCATACGAGCACACCCTTATACCATAAGCCGTAAGCAAATGCTAGGATAGTATATTATTGAGGCTGGTCATGTACAAAGGCCAAACAGCACATATATACAACACTTGTTAGGTGAAGGAAGTAGACTCCTATTCAATACATTTCAAACAACAGAAAGTTGCAACCATTTCTCAAAAGCAAAAGCTGCACTTAGCTATGGCTATTACACTTTATGCGAAGGATAAACAGTACACATAATCTAAATCTTAGAATAACTTAAACCTATGTAGTAAAGCAGTGAGAAGACGTCGCATTCACCGTTGTTGACAGCCTCAGTCGGAACCGTCGACAGCTCGCCTGGTCCTAGAACGGTGATATCTCAAGACGTGCGGACACACTTTTTCAAAGCGAATAAGTGAACGGAGTTAAAGTAATATGGGACCATCCTGTATTCACCTCAGCAGCAGGACGTTACTCTGTTTTACTTCCGTGACTACCTCATCTACGGTGTACCATTTCGAGAGCATAAATTATACTAGGCAAAGTTAACTCGCGACTAGACCTAGCGAAATAGCGACGAGTTTTCTCCCAAAATGGACTAGCCCTTCAAACTGTGTACAGGCGATTACTGCAGGATCGTGTGAGCCCTACAGCTGCACTACACAACCCCTGCCGTGGGTTAGACAATGACAGCCATGCTAGTCCAGGATGTAAATCTTACCCTGGCTTCTGATCAGAAAAGGGGTAACCACGTAGACGCTATAAATACACGTACGGAGAACCACGTGGCCTACAGCGTGGTGTAATTGCTGGATTTATTATTATTATTATTACTATTATTACCATTATTATTAAGTACTATGAAGAGGAAACCAGACACACATTTGACGTTTACCCGCGCTTTTTGTACTAAGAAAACAGCTCATTCATCAACCCCCTCCTCCCTTCCTTGGCAGCATTCCTAGGATTCTCATGTAATTGTATGTGAACAGCGGAAACTTAAAAATAACAAAGTGCACCCATGGGTTTCCAGCCTTCACCAAGCTGCTATTGGTTCCACCGAAGAGAGATCAAAAACTGGAAATACTTAGGCTGTTCAAAAACAATACTGTAACAATGTCAACTCTCGCGGGCATAAACCCAAAAGCTCTGTGCAGAACCAAAAAAAAAATACTCGGGAAAACCATTACAGCGAACTACACAAAATGCTTCTACTGCAAAGCATGCTTAAAACACCAAACTGCTGACATTCTTAAAAACACGAAAAACGTAGCGCTCTCCTGTATGACGTACGTTTAGGACCCAAAATCGAATTTGATAATGAGTTGCAACTCACTACTCGCAAACTGCCGCAGTTCTGTTGCAGCAACTGACATACCAATAACCTACAATATGTCCCGACCACAGACGAGTGCGCGTCTGCTACTTGCCTCTGTGGGGTCTTACTTGGACCTAACTACCTGCTGCTAGGTGATTCGCAGACTCGGAACCAGCTCTGACTCGATTACGTTGTGAGGATAAAAAGCATTAAGACGATGAGCAGTCTACACTTTAACTTCTTGAAAATTCCTCGTTTGAGTCAAGTTGTGCTAACTTTGCACCTTAGGACGAAGTTGTTGTAATGTGTAAAATAGAATTTGATAATGTCCTGGCAACCATTGTCAGAAAAAGGGTTCACTTCCTCAGCTATTTAGTCCTTTATCATGATTTATTTTCTGTTGGTTCCCGGTAGGCTGTGGAGACTTGACGCTCGTGTTGTTCCGCAACGACCTTCCGCACAGTATGAAAAACTTCCATTTGAGCGAAAAGCTAGTCGCCATTTCGGTAGGTTCAGTAGCGAGTGATAAACATATGCCACGTCACGCACAGGATGAGCCCATCTTTCCTAGACTGCACCGAAAATGACTGTAGCATACGGCCCCTGGGGCCGTATGCTCGTGCTCCCTCCTTGGGGGAAAAGCAATCAATATCAGCATATCTTATCACACCTCGATCCTCTACACATCCAAAATGAACTGACAATGCTCGATACAATGCATAGAAGTTTTACGAAGCATGAATCTCATTAGCTGACTGAACCGAAACCTCAATTAGACTCTCTATGTTTGAAACTCCTTCAATTCCTTAATCGCCCACAAAGTATGCAAAGGGATGAACAGAGATACTAAAGCTCAAGCGCAACCAATAACGCTAGAGCCGTGACACTGTTTGGGTGCAGTTTCACCAGCAACGAGGCGCGGGCAGCTAAGCAACCTGGCAAGGTCGGAACAGAGCGTCCCAACCCGGAGCACCATGGCAGCCGCAGCTTTTCGTTAGACGGAAACAAAGGGAAACACGCGAAGTGGTCCATGCACCGGCACGACCACACCGACGAAACCAGACCACCCACCGGCCGGCTGCGACGCTCGACAGCACGCGTCACGAGGCCCGATCAATAGAGGGCTACATGCACATCTAACAAATTACGGTACCTGTCGGCAAGTCGCCAGGTTCGAACGCCACGAGCAATCGATTGCACCCTGAGGAGGCGTCTAGTCCACTGCCGTTGAAGCAGTTCGCGTCATCTGTTCTTCGGTGAGATGCAACAGCACAGAGCGGTTGGGACGCCTGGGCAGCCTCTCGGACGATATCCAGCACAGGTGAGTGTGGTTTCTGCAGGCATGCGATTTCTTTGCGGAGGGGATGCTTGGCCCTTTATTCGGATTCTCTACGCGTTGTTAAACGTGCGCTAAAAAGTACGGACAAGTTCTCGGGCATGGCGGAGATTTCAAATCGCGTCTTCTCTTCTCTTCTGCTTTGAGGGACGAAGGGAAAGAAAGTGTTTGATAAATTAACCACCGGAAAAAACCCGTCTCAGTTATTCACCGTTTCGGAGTGAAATTCAGGGAAATCGTTACGGCACCGAGTTGCCTATCCCTCTACTAATCAGTCGCTGCAGCTAGTGATATTTGCTTGCATGCTTCCCCGGCGCAAATAGGGTCGGGGGGGGGGGGGGGGGAGCTTCTGATGGGCAGAAAATCTCATACAGCGTCGTAGCGTCGTTAATGTCCTTCATCCCTGGCTCCAATGTATGTAGTAAGGGCGTTCCATGGCTAGCAAGAACTAGGTTTTACTCCTGCGGCTGTGGGCGTTGCACACCGGACAACCCAGACGGGTTTTTTCCGGTAGTAAGTGTATCGGCGATTGCGAGAGAAGTCCAAGGTGGAGCACTTGCGGTCACCGTAAACCTTACAAGTGAACATTACTAATTAGAGGGACGTTAGAGACAGAATATTCAAATTGCGGAGAAGTGAAGCAAGCGAGCTGATGTTGATTTGATTTCTCAGTGTTACTTTTCCCGTTAAAGTGTGCTGCGAAGTACTTGCTTTTCGTCATACTGCAGGAGTATGTAGTCGGTTCGTTGCACCACGATTTTGATTCTCCCGTATAGTCTCGGGATGGTGTGTCGTAATTAAGGCAGTGCCAACAACTGACCAAGCAACCAATGCTCCAGTGTAGAACCGTGTAACGCCCTCTCTCTGTATATTCTTCTGTTCCATTGAACACTTTGCTTTAACGCGAGGAAATCAGAAAACGAGGTTTGCATGGTACAGGCCCTGGACGCAATCCAAATAGTACGCCCCAAACCAGTAGGATTTCGCTCGACGCTTATGGAAAGGCCAAAAATTCAGTGAAATCGTGAGCGTAGATGGTTAAACTTCTGAAAACGAATGCGCACCACTCGTCATATTGTTGATCTCCAAGACTCTGGCTCCCTTAGGACCTTCTCTGTACCTTCAAGCCTATCTAACTATTGCATATTGTTCCAATAAGGGAGCTCCTTTTTCATTACACTAAAGGTCTTCGTCTCCCAAATCATTGCAAAGGGACCACGATTGCACTCTAATTGTATTAAATCCTGATAGCTATAGCGTAGAGTCGAGAACAGAATAAAAATGAGTGAAGGGCCCGGCAGGACCGTTTACAAGCGCTTAGAGGCCGTGCGTACCCTTATTCGAAGCACGAACAAAAACAGCTGGAGTAGCGCTGTTGTGTTCTGCTAGGTGAGACGGTGGGCACCTTGTTCATCGCCCCGCCCTGTCCACGCGCCATTGGCCGGGGCGATGACTCAAAGCGTCCGCCTAAGTGCGAATCAATCAGACCGTTGAAATTCCCATCGTGCCCAAGAACTCGTCCGGAAGCTCGTCCGTACGTTTTTTGCGCACGACTAATGGAGGATTTTCTCAATTTTTAACGTGTGTTTTTTAAGGAGAGTTGCTCCTATCGTTCAGAAGTCGTGGTCAAGCACATTTAGATCAAGTAGGCCCGAGGAGGGGGAGGGAGGGAGGTGGTGACCATGTATGCAGTGGATATTCACCTTGGTAGGAAGGCACGTGCGTGTCGAATTAAATACGAAATGCCCTAGCTCAGTTCACCATAGGTGTAGAGAGCACCAGTGCTGTTAGTTAGTGTGTATTGTGCCACACGAGGTTTTTAGGTGGATCTTTATTTCGCAGGGCCTGACGCGTTTCGACTTCACGTCGTCTTCAGAGGCCAGAACGTGGTGCATAAGTTAGAATTGCACTCTACCTCACCAAGCGCCTTATCTGCGACCACAACTAGAGCCCAGACGGAAGAAACGAACCCACCAATTGGATCCACCGCAGGGCCGACTCGCCCAGGTAAGCTGACCAGTAGAGGCGAATGAGGCACACTGTGCATCACTGTCACCACCGGTCGTCTACAGTTCACAATGAGGCACAAATGGTAAGAAGTCACTCCTCACAGAAAGGCACTCATTTCGGTTGTTCACTACTGGATTTCTTGCGAGAATCCAGAATGCCTCTAACGCTTTTCTTGGGAAATATCTCTCTAAATGGCCAAAATTGTGCATTTCACCTCGTAATCATTACCGTTATGCGCATCAATCCTATGTTTTCCAAGTGGATTGGTGAGTAATCTACGTCGTTTCCCAGATAGATGTTCCCTAGGCGTATTCCTAGTGCCCTTCCCGCCTCCCCAATATATTTTGCGTTACATGCCAGACACTCAATTGGTGAAATGCATTGAAATTGTGCCAGGTGACATGCACAATTTTGGCCATTGAGAGAGATATTTCCGCAAGAAAAGCGTTAGAGGCATTCTGGATTCTCGCAAGAAATCCAGTGATGAACAACCGAAATGAGTGCCTTTCTGTGACGAGTGACTTCCTACCATTTGTGCCTCATTGTGAACTGTAGACGACCGGTCGTGACAGTGATGCACAGTGTGCCTCATTCGCCTCTACTGGTCAACTTACGTGGGCGAGTCGGCCCTGCGGTGGATCCAACTGGTGGATTCGTTTCTTCCATTTGGACTCTGGTTGTGGTCGTAGGTGTAGGTCGAAAATGCTAGGTCAGTTGAGGCGCTTGGTGGGGTAGAGTGCAATTCTAATTTATGCACCACGTTCAGGCCCTGCGAAATAAAGATCCACCTAAAAAACCTCGTGTGGCACAATATACACTAACTAACAACTCACAACAATGTCGAGGTTTCAAGAAGAGAGAAGTTTGGGAGTGCTGTGTAAATTTTTTAGTTTCGTACAACACAAAACGTGTAGGGTTGTCCTACATGATGACTATACACTGTATCCGAATGAGTCATTTTCGGATATCCGATTGGGATATCCTGATCCGAATCATCCAATTATCCGGGGTCCATTGGGCGCGTGTAGCGCTGTCGGAGGAGGCACGACTGTCGCGTGCACCCGATACCAGGTTCCTGGTTCGGATTTCCCGCCCAGGCCAACCAAGCCTTCCATCCCTCCGGGGTCGGTGAATTGGTACCAGACGTGTCTGGGAAGGATAAAGCGCTGACTTGTTCATCGGCTGGCCACCGCAAGTCATTGTATAGCCAAATACGCATTCATGTCGCCTCCACGACATCCCGTGGAAGTAGAATGCGCTGGCGCATCCCAGAAGGGAATGAGTAACGCCGTCCTTTATCCTTTTTTATCCTTTATCCGAGGTCCTCAAAATCGCCCTTTTCCGAGTTATCCAAAAATTGGGTGTCCGCAAAATCGCCCCTATCCGAATCATTCAAAAATCCGAGATCCGCGAAATTGCCATCGTCCAAATCACTTAATTATCCGGACCCTGGAGAAATAAGATAATTCGGATAAAATCGGATAACCGCTCAATGTCCTCGCTCCATTTTGAAATCGCGCACCTTGGACATTCAAAACGAATTTCTCGGGCGGACAGCTGTTGAGTCACACGTTTTCGCGCCCCACTGTGAATTAGAGTTGTAATGACGATTAAATACACTTAGCACGCTGCTGAGCGTTACGTCAATCTTGTCATCGTCTTCTTCAAATATCATGTTGCGCTGCCGGGGACAGGAAGAACGGGGACTGAGGGAGAGAAGGGATTAAGAGTACTCTGATCGGGACTTCGCTCTTTCACATTGTGTAGCATTGGGCAAGGAGAATCTCTCGCTAACGCTCATCAACACCCTGGCGCGGCTCTTCACACGCTACCTGTCGGAGTGCAAGGTTCCTTCTCAGTGGAAGACCAGCAGGACCGCCTTGCTGTACAAGAAGGGAGACGTGCGCGACATTTGCAACTATCGCTCGTTCTGTTTGCTGTCCGTACTTTATAGGCTGTTTTCTCGAGTCATCTTGTATTGGATTAGCAGAAAGCTGGACAAAGGACAGCCATGCGAACAAGCAGGATTTCGGAGAGGATGCAGCACTATCGACCATTCGACTCGGTCGAAACTGAAGCGGCAATCGACGCCGTGCTCACTCAGAGCGTTCTTACTCAGTACATTGAAGAGCTGTACAGTGGATTCGCGATAAGGATTTCTCCACTCCACATCGATGTCAACAGAAGGGTTCGGCAAGGGGATACCATATTCCGAAGCTCTTCAGCGCCACTCTCGGAGACCTTATGCTCGATCTAGAATGGGATGACATGGGAGTCAACGGCCGGCAGCTGCACCATCTTCCTTCGCTGACGACATCGTGCTCATAACACCAAGCATCAGTCAGGGCCTGTTCATACTTCGCGACAAGAGCGACTCGTCGCCCGTGCAAAACATGCATATCGATTAAAACCGAGCGCGCGCCGCCGAAAAGTGTTCATACTCGAGCGCCGGTGCCGTCGCTCCAGTCGCTCTTGTCGCTCTTGTCGCCTGTTCATACTTCGCGCCGGCGCCGGGAGCGACTGGAGCGACTGGGGCGACGAACGGAGTGTGGAGTACGTAATTACACCGCACTAGTACTGGAAGGAAACGATTCCTGTTCGGACGTTCTTCGCACAAAGGTAAGGAGGGCTTTTATGTCTATTTTGAGTGCCAGACTGACGATGTAGGTAATATGACTGTTCGCTTCCGTCTGTTTCAGTTTCTAACAACTTTTTGACTAAAAATATGTCTGTTTGCTTGTGTTTGTCTCAGTTTCCGGAAACTTTTTACAAATATAACTGTTTGCTCGTGTCTGTTTCAGTTTCCAAAAACTAATGCAATTGAAGTTGAAGTTAGACGTGAAGACCTCTATTCACTTGATATTTTAGGCCACGAAGTTATAGTGCAATTACGTACACCACACTACGCCCGACGCCCCAGTCGCTCTTGTCGCTCTTGTCGCTTGTTCATACTTCCGCGCGCTGCGCACGCCGCGCACGCCATGCGCGCTGCGCTCTTGTCGCTGCTGTCGCGAAGTATGAACAGGCCCTCAGGCGGAGCGAATGCTGGCCGACTTCGATCGCGTATGTGGGAACGTTGGCCTGCAGCTGAATCTTCCGAAGACGATGTTCATGAGGAACGGACAAGTTTCTGATGCCCCATTCTCGCTCAACGGAACGAACATCTCCGAATGCTCCAGCTACGTGTATCTGGGTCGCGAAGCCAATATGGCCAACGACCTAGCGCCGGAGCTGAGCAGGAGGAAACGAGCGGCTTGGGGAGCTTTCAAGAGCGTCGAAGAAGTCGCGAAGAAGAGAACGTCCGACTCCGTGCCCACCTATTCGACTCTACCGTTCTTCCTGCCCTAACATACGCCTCAGAGACCTGGGCTATAGGAAAGCAGGATGAACACGCGATCAGCGTCGCGCAGCGTGGAATCGAGAGGACGATGCTCGGAGTGACACGACTCACGCAAGTGAGAGAAGTCCTGCGGAGTTCCCAGGTTCGTCGAAGATCAGAGACACTGTCGTATAGGCGTCGTCTAAAGTCGTCTAAAATTAGGTGGGCCACCCACGCAATGTGCTTCGCAGACACTCGCTGGAAGAGAGCCGTCACCGACTGGATTCCGCGGGATGTTAAGAGACCACAGGACGCCCACCAACGCGTTGGTAGAGACTTCTTCGTGAAAGCCCTGAACGAACGATATGACGCTCTTAGAGTCCCTCGAGAGAGGAGGATTCGTTGGAGCACTCTAGCACGCGACAGGGACGAATGGAAACGCTGCTGGTGTCGATGATCAACGGGACGGCAGATGAAACAGTGATAGAGGTGATAGCATTGAGCGCAAATTATGTCGTGGGGAGAGCACCATGTAGAGCAGCCCCATACCGCACTTTGTGCTCCACGAATTTAAAAATGTTATTCAACACACTTGTGTCTACCATTTGGTGAACTGTGTTAGACCATTTCTGATGTAATTCGACATTCATGTGCCTTCTTCTTATGAAGGAGAAAAACCACTGGATACATGGTTACCCCCCCCCCTTTCTCGAACCATTTTAAAATGGCGATTTGGAAAGCCCCGATATTAGAATAATTCATCCTAGAATGATTCAGCTCTTGGATGATTCCTTCCTTGACGAGAAGTGAGAGTCTTTCGATACATGCACTGTTGTTGCTGTTGTAGTTGCTAAAGAATGCGTTCCTCTTTAAGGAATGGTGGTCTTCTGATAAACTGCATCTTGCGTTAATGCGTCGGATATTCGATTCGGATATCCGGAATCCGGGTCCCCGAAATTGCCATTATCCGAATCATCCAAAAATCCGGCCCTCGCAAAATCGTCCTTATCCGAATCATCCAGAGATCCGGAGTTCGCAAAATCGCCACTATCCGAATCATCCAATTATCCGAAGATTGTCGATCGGATCCAATGTATAATGGTGACCCTTTGACCATATTTGCGCCAGCATTTGGTTGAGTAAGCCAATTATGTAACGCGGGCTCAATTGAGATTACCAGGAAATTCACGGCAAATGATTCATGATGGTTTTTGGAGTTGACGACTGTTTGCGAGCATTACTTGTCGTTATATAGTTGACTAGTGTGTTTATATAGAAGATCGCATGGAGTGTCGTTTTCTCTTTGTTTGGAATGTCTGTTTTTATTATTGTTTATATAACCTTAGCCTGTTCGTTAAACAATAGCATTCACAATATTTAGGCTAGTTCCACGCCACAATCAGCAATGCGACGACCTGGAGGTCCACAAATGCCTTCCCAAGGTTCTGCTATGCAGGCCAGTCGTGCTACTCAGCCGCTTCGGAAGAAAAAGCGATACGCTGATAAGCTAATTTCTCCTCAGGTTTGGACGTTTCTGGGCATTGGACCCGTTTTCCTAAAATCCGAAATGCATGTCCTTGCGAATCGTTGCTATTTTGTAGATACAAAAAAAGAGTTGGAAGTAAAAACACGGAAGAATTGTCTAAAATCTTTCATGAGTGTCAAGCACGGATACATGCACAAAATAGGTGCATGAAAGTTTCCGCTGGTATGTTGCATCTAGGCTAACGCTGTGCATTTTGGAATATGTGCAGAGTGGCACCTGTCACGGCGTGGACTTTGTAGTCTTTTGGATTTTAGTGCACATAATAATCTAAATAACTCTCAGACAGTCACTGATGTTGCGCTGCTTGTCATATATGCTGTATCGCTACATTTTTTACTACCTTCGTCACAGGCTTTTAGAGGCCTACATAATTGCCAGGTGTTTTGAAGAAATTTCCGAAAGTCGTTCACTGGTACAAGTCTGGAGAGAATGCACCCTCATACTCCTCTATTTATGACGGCTTTACCCTAACCCTAGCAAAGCTAGGTGTTGTTCTAGAGCTATAGCGGATGTTAGGCGTGTTGTGTTTTCATTCCATAAGTTTCTGAGCAATTTCTCCGAATGTTCCTGAAACTGAATGAGGGTACTCCGCCGCTTTGGACTTGCACTTATTCTCTTTTCACATAGTGGGACTTTTGAGCATTGGCGCAATACAGTTTGTGCGGGTGCACTCCTGTAAGGCCTTTGTTATACCATCGCTCACCCCGAGCGACGCCTAATGATATGCTCCCATATCGATCGCGCAGCGCGACGACGACGATTGTTTTAATTGCTATTTATCGCTCCACAAAACACCTGGGTAAATTAGCTCCATTTTCATTTCGTTCAATTGCTGTTTGTTGCAGGTGAGGGAGCTAGTTCCCGAGTCGCAAGCGTACATGGATTTGCTCGCTTTTGAACAGAAACTTGATGCTACAATAACTCGTAAGAAGCTCGACATACAGGTGCGAAAGAAATTCTTTATTACATTTCATGCCGTTAGTCATTGACACTCATTTGACTGCTTCAGGAAGCACTCAAGAGGCCTCAAAAAGTAAAGAAGCGGTTGCGTATCTACATTTCGCACACGTTTATCGCGGGAAAGGAGCCAGAGAAGGCCTGTGATATTTTCTGGTTGTTTAGATTTAGGCTGCATTTCTGAATGCTTACCGTTTTAAGGAAGGAGAAGAGGGCACAGTGCCAATGTGGGAATTGCGCGTTGAAGGACGACTGATCGAAGACCAGGTCAGCAAAACAATGAACTCTGAATGTTGTTCATTTCTGATTTCATATCTGTCGTCGATATCACTTTAGTCGAGAGTGCCCCTTAAAAAAGGATGGTCTGAAATGTGTCTAAAGAACGTGTGTCATATAATACACTGGTGGGAAGACTGTTGTCTCGCTGTCTGCACCTCCCATTCCTAGAGATTGCGCCACGCCAGTTTCCTCGGCGTACTTACCAGGCATGGTCTGCCTCATTTTTGATGGATCTTTTCATTTGAAAATTTCTGCAACCATTATTGGGCTCCATCCGGGGGGGGGGGGGGGGTGGGGGGGGGGTGGCACTTTCTGTTTCACAACGGCGCTGAAATTGAGAGTAATCAATCTATAGACGGGGTAGTTGGCGCAAAGCGGCTCGGAGGGGGTCAAGTTGTATTATTAGGTTGTAACGAATTAAATGGCACTGGCTCGCGCGATTTTTGGCGCGTCTTTACGCGTTTGATCAAGAACAAACCGTAACATGTGGCATATCATTTAGAAGCGCAAACTTTGCTCTACCGGTGAGTACCAAATTTTCTATGTAAAAGTGGGAAAGCTTTAGAGTTTTATTGACTTTTTTGCAGATGGACAAAAGGGTAATCCGGGCTAAATCCCTTTAGACACCAAGTCCACTCTAGGGAATTGTCTCTCATTCATGCTCGACGTGTCTCACACGTCATTGCTGTTATGCAGCACTGTGCAATACACGTCTTTCACGGTCCTTACACGAAAATTCCAACTCATCAGTGACGTTTGATAGCCGGCGAGTACCACGGAAAACCATTTCCCGTTGGACTACGACCGGCAAACGCAGCACCACGGGTTCGCGGCGAATTTGGGGGCAAATAGGCTCGGAGGGTCGCCATGGACTCAGTGGATGCTAGCCTTGATAGGAACAAGAACGGAGGCAGCGGACGGTTGACATAGGGTCTACCGTAATCTTCCCGCGCGCATCTTTGTGTCTGATGCAATAACGGAGGACGATCGAAGATGACGCTTGAAGGAAGCGAACCGTTAGGATGTGAAATGAACCTAGAAGAATGGAAACGAGGCATCACACATCACTTCTCTCCAGAATTCGACATGCTAACTGGTTTTTAGTTAGGAACTGAACCTAGAAGAGTGGAATCGAAGCATCACACATCATCTGTTTCCAGAATTCGACTGCCTAAATAGTTTTTAGTTTGGAAGTGAGCTACACATTATAGGAAAGGATCCTCGTTTAGCAGAAGTTTGGAGCCACCTGTATTGTTACCACAGATTTCGGACATGCAGTTTTAGTGATGATGTCACATGTTAGCTTTGAGAAGACGTTGCGTGCGGTTCACTTCCAAACTAAAAACCACTTAGCAATACTAATTTTGGAAAAAAGTAATGTGTGATGCTTCGTTCCAATTCACCTAGGTTCACTTCCGAGCTAAAAATCACTTAAGAAGTCGAGTTCTGGGGTCAAGTAATATGTAATGCTTCGTTTCCACTCTTCTAGGTTCACCTCCTTCAGACGTCATCTTCGGACGTCCTCCGTAATTGCACCAGACACAAAGAAACGCGCGTGAAGATTACGGTAGACCCAATGTCAACCGTGCGCTGCCTCCTTTTTTGTTTGATAGGAAGGCACGTGCATGTCCAATCACATCAGAAATAGCCTGGTGTAGAACACATTAATGCTGCATAAAATTTCAAGTTTCCTTCAACAACGTTGCGTAGGGCTGTTCTACATGTTCAACCCAAGTATGTTGAACTCATCATTCCTTAGAAAACAACTGCGCTAACGGAATCAGAATGACACAGAAAACCTGAGAATATATGCATAACACCTGTGAGCTAGGTCAGTACGTTTGCAAATGATTAGGACGTCCAGTACATTGTCTTGCCTGGGCCGAAAACGTTGATTGACGGCGTCTTGGCCTATTTTATATTTTTGCTGATGTCATTTTTTTAGAAGCTTGAAAATTACGTCTCGGTGCAGATCTAATAAAAGAATCCTCCTAGCTAGATTTGCACCGAAAATGGTCCTCTTTAGGTTACCCTCTCTTGACTAGGAACTCGGAAACTGGGTCTGACTGAGCAACCAGGTTGGCGTAGTTTATTATTTCTACATTGCTGCCAATTCATTGCGTTTCGCTATGTAGGGAAATCGTTTGAGAGCCACCACCAACCAGGAGTGCATCCTCCGCTACTGACTTCTTGAAGTTTACGTGTAAGGACGTGTGGAGGACGTGAATTACCAGTCCAGAATAGCTGAGTAATAGTGTTTGCGTTCAATGACGTGTAGCAAACGTGTAGCGAACGCGTCGGAAATTCCCCAAAATTCACTTGGTGTCTAAACGGATCAAGCCGGTAATCCGAGGCATTTATTTGTATGAATTCAAGCTGGGCACTACAGCTAAGGAGGCGGACGAGAAGATCAACGCCGCATTCGGTCAAGGATGTTCCACAATTCGGACGGAGTATCGTTGGTATCAGAAGTTCCGGAATGGAGATGAGAGCTTGGAAGAACATGAAGGTCGTGGGAGGCATACTGATGTTGATGAGGACAAGCTGAGAGATGTGGTAGAGGAGGATCCACACAAATGTACCAGGGAGATAGCGAAGGTTCCTTGGCGTCAGTCACAACACAGCTGCCCGGCATCTGAAGGAAATTGGAAAGACCAAAGAGCTGGAAAGATGGGTGCCTCACGAGCTGTCTGAGGAGCAAAGAAACCGACGATATGAGATCTCGTCCGCACTGCTTCTACGGAACGAAACGGACACATTCCTTGATCGCATCGTAACCTGTGACGAGAAATGGATAATGTACGACAACAGGCGACGATCGGCACAGTGGGTGGACAGCGATGAGAGCCCCAAGGTTTTTGCGAAGCCGGAATTGCACCAAAAGAAAGTAATGGTGACAGTATGGTGGTGTTCGCTGGGAATTATTCGCCACAGCTTCCTCCCTCCCGGTGAATCCATCACGGCAGAGAAGAACTGCACTGAAATTGAAGAAATGATGAAAAAGTTGAAGGATATCCGGCCGGCCTTGGTAAACCGACGGCGAGTTCTCCTTCTGCACGACAATGCTCGCCCCCATGTAGCACGGACGTTGCAGAAATTGAATGAGCTGAGTATTGAAACTCTACCACATCCTCCGTTTTCTCCCGACCTCTCCCCAACAGACTACCATTTCTTCAAGCATCTTGGCGACTTCTTGGTAGGGAAAATATTCAAATACCAACAGAATGCCGAAAGTGCCTTCGAAGATTTCGTCAATTCCAGAACTTCTGATTTTTATGCTACTGGGATAAAAAAGATTGTGTCACGTTGGCAAAGATGTGTAGAATCAGAAGGTTTTTATTTCGATTAATAAGCTTGCCTACAAGCCGAGATATTAACTGTTTAAATTTACAGTGGTTCAGTGCCATTTATTTCGTTACAACCTAATAATTGGTTATCTACCTTGATATAAAGGTACATGAATGCCCAATTACATGGTGGCGATGTCCGTTCCTCCACGTGGTGCCACTGGAAACTGCTCGCATTGTGAGCTAAGCCAAACAAGGACACTCGATTGCGAGCGTTTGTGACAGGCCGGCCTACGAAGACCCATGCCACATCACATGGTGTTTGATGAGTAATGTTTTTCGAGATTGTGCTTCGGCGTCCGCGGGAGCCGAGACGCATTCGCAAAGCTCGGCAAGTGTGGAAAGCATGCGAGGGTCCCTGAGGCGAGGACGGCATCGGGGGGCAACTGAGCTCTTCCGAAAGTCCCGTAACGTAAGCAGGACCCGCGAAGCAGCGCTGAATGTGGGTAGGTTGACGGACCGCTGTGCGAGTTGGTTGAAGCACTGGAGCGCGGAAGAGCTGATTTCTGGCGGTGCAGGAGACGAGGTGGTCCAGCCGAAAGTCAAGGGACATAGGACCAGGGTGCACATTTAACGGTTAACGAGTTTAACGAATTGACGGCATTTTTCGTTAATATCTGGCTTAACGACTCAACGGAAATTTTTCGAAGTTTGAGGATTTTTTTCTAAGTAACTTCATCACATTTACCCTTAGTTTTCCCTAATGTTCCAGGTTTCATCCTCCCGATTAGGACCGTTCCTGAAAAAAGAACCAGTGAAATCAGCAAGAATATTTGGCGCAACACGTGGACGAGGGGGGCAGTCCTTGGTTTCGACCGCCTTGAGCGTAGCAGTCGGGTTTGGTGACGTGTAATTTCCCCCATTGTACGCGTACGTACTTGTAATGCAAGTTGCACCGAGAGGGGCCTAGGTCAAACGGGTAAAAACCCGTAACTTTTTCGAGTACTGATGAACTGCCCCCCCCCCCCCCCCCGTCCACTAATAGCGCCGAATAATTTAATGTTTTCATGAATTCGTTTTGAATCATCATTACCATATATAATCGAGAGATTATTATTACCATATATAATCGAGAGAGGCATGAGTCACTGTCCGACGACATGTTTGCACTCTTATGTGAAGCCAATGTGCACTCTTACGTGAAGCCAGCATGCACTCTTAAGTGAAGCCAACATGCACTCTTATGTGAAGCCGGCCGCGCACGCTGCGATGAAGCCCGCCGCGTCGGCTGCGTCGGCTGCGTCGGCTACGTCCACTGCGTCTGCCGCATCCGCTGCGTTCGCTGCGTCGGCTGCGCTGAAGCTTGCCACGTCCGCCGCGCTCAAGCCAGCCGCGCTCGCCGCGTCCGCCGCGATAAGTCCGCTGCGTTCGCCGCGTCTGCCGCGCTAAGTCAACCGCGTCAGCTGCGCCCGCCGCGCTAAGTCCGCCGCGCCCGCTGCGCCCACCGCTTCCGAGGATGTTTACTGCTGACGGCGCATGAACTGTCGATGGTAGCATGTTGATCCCATCTAATGTGTTTATGAACAGACGGCACTATTGTACTTTCACAACTCCACGAGTCGAGGAGAGGTTGGAAAAATTTTTTTTCGCCCAAACTTCGGCTAGGGGGGTTATTTGGGGTGCTGATCACGAATCTGAGATCCGTTTTCAAAATTACGGCCGATTACGGTAGGTTACGGTAGGTACGGGTGACTAAGGCTGCCAAGGTCATGATCGCCGATTTCGCCCAAACTTCGGCTAGGGGGGTTATTTGAGGTGCTGATCACGAATCTGACATCCGTTTTTCGTTTTACGCTGGAGTTTGGGCGCAATCGGTGACCATTACCTTACTCACCGGTACCCACCCTACCGTACTCCAGCGTAAAACGAAAAACGGATGTCATATTCGTGATCAGCACCTCAAATAACCCCTCTAGCCGAAGTTTGGGCGAAATCGGCGATCATGACCTCGGCAGCCTTAGTCACCCGTACCTACCGTAACCTACCGTAATCGGCCGTAATTTTGAAAACGGATCTCAGATTCGTGATCAGCACCCCAAATAACCCCCCTAGCCGAAGTTTGGGCGAAAATTTTTTTTTCCAACCTCTCCTCGACCCGTGGAGTTGTGAAAGTACAATAGTGCCGAACAGACTGCCAATGGGATGCAAAGCAGAGAACATTGTGCGATTGCTTTCGGTACGGGTTCATCGACCTTCACCCTCCATTTTCACTTCATCTTTGCATCCGTCCCTTACTCCATTTTCGTTTGCATTTCTGTATTTTCACAGTTCAGCTGACCTTTTCCTCACCCACTTTCATTTCTGTTTCAATCTATGCACATGCTATGGACTACGTTCCTAGCGTGACCCGCCACACCCGAAGCCGGCGAGCCTGGCGTGGCGCACGTCTAGCGTACGGCGCCGGCGAAGCCGACGAGAGACGCTGGCTGAGGAATCATCCCCAGCTACGTTTGGACCATCTCAAACTATGTTTGGACTACGTTCCTAGCGTGGCCCGCACGTCCAGCGTACGGCACCGGCGAAGCCGGCGAGAGACGCTGGCTGAGGAATCATCCCCAGCTACGTTTGGAGTACGTTCCTACCGTGGCCCGCCATACCCGAAGCCGGCAAGCCTGGCGTGCCCCGCACGTCCAGCGTACGGAACCGGCGAAGCCGGCGAGAGACGCTGGCTGAGGAATCATCCCTAGCTACGTTTGGACTACGTTCCTAGCGTCGCCCGCCACAACCGAAGCCGGCGAGCCTGGCGTGGCCCGCACGTCCAGCGTACGGCGCGGGCGAAGCCGGCGAGAGACGCTGGCTGAGGAATCATCTCCAGCTACGTTTGGACTACGTTCCTAGCGTGGCCCGCCACACCCGAAGCCGGCAAGCCTGGCGTGGCCCGCACGTCCAGCGTATGGCGCCGGCAAAGCCGGCGACGGACGCTGGCTGAGGAAGCATCTCAAACTATGTTTGGACTACGTTCCTAGCGTGGCCCGCCATACCCGAAGCCGGCAAGCCTGGCGTGGCCCGCACGTCCAGCGTACGGCGCCGGCGAAGCCGGCGACGGACGCTTGCTGAGGAAGCATCTCAAACTATGTTTGGACTACGTTCCTAGCGTGGCCCGCCATACCCGAAGCCGGCGAAGCCGGCAAGCCTGGCGTGCCCCGCACGTCCAGCGTACGGAACCGGCGAAGCAGACGAGAGACGCTGGCTGAGGAATCATCACTAGCTACGTTTGGGCTACGTTCCTAGCGTGGCCCGCCACACCCGAAGCCGGCGAAGCCGGCAAGCCTGGCGTGGCCCGCACGTACAGCGTACGGCGCCGGCGAAGCCGACGAGAGACGCTGGCTGAGGAATCATCACTAGCTACGTTTGGGCTACGTTCCTAGCGTGGCCCGCTATACCCGAAGCCGGCAAGCCTGGCGTGGCCCGCACGTCCAGCGTACGGAACCGGCGAAGCCGGCGAGAGACGCTGGCTGAGGAATCATCACTAGCTACGTTTCGGCTACGTTCCCTGCGTGGCCCGCCATACTCGAAGCCGGCAAGCCTGGCGTGGCCCGCACGTCCAGCGTACGGAACCGGCGAAGCCGGCGAGAGACGCTGGCTGAGGAATCATCCCTAGCTACGTTTGGACTACGTTCCTAGCGTCGCCCGCCACAACCGAAGCCGGCGAGCCTGGCGTGGCCCGCACGTCCAGCGTACGGCGCGGGCGAAGCCGGCGAGAGACGCTGGCTGAGGAATCATCACTAGCTACGTTTGGGCTACGTTCCTAGCGTGGCCCGCCATACCCGAAGCCGGCCCGGCAAGCCTGGCGTGGCCCGCACGTCCAGCGTACGGAACCGGCGAAGCCGGCGAGAGACGCTGGCTGAGGAATCATCACTAGCTACGTTTCCGCTACGTTCCCAGCGTGGCTCGCCATACCCGAAGCCGGCAAGCCTGGCGTGGCCCGGACGTCCAGCGTACGGCGCCGGCGAAGCCGGCGACGGACGCTGGTTGTAATATAATAGCTGCTAGTCGGCCGCAGGTTGTTCCCGTGTTTAAAACCTTGGGCACAAAAGACCCTGATAGAGAGAGAGTTCATAACAGCTTCAGTAGGAAGCTGTTATGCGCTCGCTGCGTTTCAACTATGGTGGTATTTCTAGGAACACGTTAAGTAACAAACAACTAGTTCTCCAATATCTTAAATGGAGAAGAATGCGGAACATGATTTCAATATATAAGCTCATTCATGGTTGAGCTGAGGTTAATTCTGAGGGCTGTTTAAATTGACCCACTCGTCCACAAGGGGCAACAAGCTTAAGCCAAGTTTCCAAGCTTAAGCCAAGTTTCCCAAGGCTAATGTCAAAACTGAGACGGCACTGTCGTGGATCTAATGAGTTTGGCACATTTTTCAAAAGTGTCCAGCTTCCCAGTAGTGTATGCAAATTCAAAACCATTGTCAGTGATTAACTGCTCTAGGGTCCACTGCCTTTTCCTCAGTGATGGTTTGATTGTTTGTTTCAAATATTCTTTTTCTCATTATTCGTTGCGTTGTTAGATTCCCATATGTTGGACTTTTTGCATTCATGTACCATTGTCTTTGCTTCCGGGAACATGCCGTGGCATGTAATAAATTCGTATCCTCGGGTTCACGTAATGTTGTCCCACCGTAATACCGAGGAGAGTACGCTGCTGGTACCAAGATGAGGTTGGACTGAATGCCGGTGGTGTCACGGCGCGCGTTAACGTTATTTGGCTCCTTTGGCACAGTCGACATCGTCAGTGCGCAGCCGCTTTGGGACTAACGGCTGTCTCCCGAATAACGTCATCACCAGAAAGCTGCTTCCATTACCGTGGATCAGAACATGGTTTCCAAAAAAAAACTATTGAGGGGTGGAAACCTTGTCTTGAGTCAGGGGTGTACTCTGTGGATAGCCGTACTAAATCACATTGCATTATCTCCACAAAGGGGGGCAATTGGAACGTACAGCCTCGTAATCTCTAAAAACAAAGATTAGGTATCATTAACACATTCACGACCAGAGCGTTTTCGCGCCCAGTGCGCTCGACGGCCCGTGGCTTTTTTGGCGCGTGCGTGTGTACACTCATTTATTTATTTATTTATACGTGTATGACAACACGCGACGAAATAAACACCAGCAAGAAAACACATTGGTAATAAACACAAAAATACAAGAAACGGCGAATTAGCGAGTCTTAAGATAACTATCAACGAGCTTTTTATATTGGTTAAATGAAGATGGCAAAGTATCTTTTTTGGTAAACATCAAGAATTCAGAACCGGCCCTTTGAGTAAAAAAGGAGGCACGAACACAACTTTTGGCCGTAGAATAATGAATTTTAGATCTACAACCCCTAGTGGTAGAATGATGGACTGTGTAAAGCTCAGTAAGTGGAAGTGCAACTTTTCCAGCCATCATCTTGAAAATCATAATTAGATCGTTTCGCTTCCTACGAATATGTAGCAAGCGATCCCAGCTCGAATATTTTAATACGATCAGGCGCTGATGGAATGGAGGTGTAGTCATAGCCGTTTAAGCGTAACCATAGCTTTCTAGTGTAGCTATTCTGAACGGATTCTAGCCTCTGTATGCAGCGCTTAAGGTGAGGACTGACCACAGTGGTGCCATACTCCAATATTGGGGGAACATATGATTTGTATGCAAGAAGCAAGTGAGTTTTTGAATTTGTAAACAACGCTCTAAAAATGTAGTAAGTAACTCTTTCAGCTTTCTTTGCAATCGTCTCACAATGCTCTGAAAAACTAAGTTTTTTTTTTGTCCAAGATGAAGCCCAGATCACACAGACTGTTTTCACTGAGTAGGTTGCAACCACCAAGGCTGTAAATGTGTTTAACCGAATTCGAATTGCCTAGATGAAAAACCCGAGTTTTTTTTTTTAGCTGAGATAGGTAATTTCCACCTGTCCGACCAATCGGCAACATCTGAAACTGCACATTGGAGGGCAAAGTGATCCTCTTCACTGGTAATATTCCTGTATACTTTTATATCATCTGCAAACATTTTGCACTTAACGCCGCGCCCTTCAACTAAGACAGGTAAATCGGAAGTGTAGATGATGAAAAAAATCGGTGACAATACACCCCCTGGGGTACGCCACTTGTTATTGGGTACGTGCGAGAAAATTTGTCATTCATCTTCACATGGAAGGATCTATTTGTGATGAAGTTCTTTACCAACTTAACAATCCTGAGATGAATTCCATTTGCGTGGACAGGCGCTGAAAAAAAGAAAGAGTCTTAGAAAACAAAACTGTAGACTCAAGAAAAGTTCAGAAGAACTGCACAGCTTGCTATGAAAAACTGAGTAGCAGCCTGGCAAGAGGTATTGCCAAGAAGAAAGTATAGTCCATACGCGCTGCACCAGTTCCGAAAAATGTGTTTGTTTGAGATCCTCCAACGATAAGAAGTGTTCTTGTTAAAAGTTTGTGCAATGTCACAATCATTCAGGGCCTAGGTTGCTTTATTTAAGAGTTCAATTCATATTTCATCTGTAACTTGTGCATTAATTCTGGTCTAGAAGTATGTGCGCTTATTGTGTTTCAGTAATGGAAAAAGTTCTTGTCTTGTTAATAATTACGATAAAGCCAATCATTTTTCTGTCTACGCAAACCCAACATTTTTTTGTTACTATAATTTGCGAATTTGAGAAGAAAATCGAACAAAAACATCAGTAAACAAAGTTCTTCCCAAAACTCCCCGTCCACTCAAATATGAGTGAACACCGTCCGTCGCGCCCTCTCCGCTGTCCACTCATATGAGTGGACATGGTCGCGAATGTGTTAAGGATCAGTCAATTAGGTGCTCCTCCTAAGTATGGATTTTAATACGAGTGAGCGGAATGCAGAGGCTAAGGTGATCAATCTAAGCAGAAGAGTGCAGATGGCGACTCACTGGGTTGCAGTGGACGGGAGAGGCGTCTCGCAGAGGCACCACACCATTTAAATTTACATTTATTACATGCATAAGCATAAGTAGCACAGCTGAATATAACATTAACACCAACGAAGGAAAACTAAAAAGGCACTCCATAGCAATCGAAGTAAGATGGCATAGAAAGAGAAAGTTTGGAGGGAATTAAAAGAAAGATGAACACTTGTACAAATTTGTTCAAATTGTTTGAAAGCTGTTGTTTCCTGTTAAACTTGGTGAGCTCCAAAGGACCCCGATAGACAAAGAATTGTCTCCACAATTTGGTCCTAGCAGCTTCCTGGTGAAGCTGTTCTGAACACGCTCTAACCTTAATATAACACATCATGACCTCCGCATATGACATCCGCCTTTCACGCCTTCCCTACAGCAGGAGATCCATTTTGGGGTGCAGTCCGTAACGAAACTGGTAGGGCCGATGCAGCTTTTGAAGTTCACATAACACAGTCGGCAATCGTGTTCTAGAATTTAGCCTGATTGTGCAACTACTCTTTCTGTGTGGAGCTTCCGCAGAGGCAGAACTAATTGCATGTCTGGTATGTGTCCCGGCGCCAATAATGGAGCGAAATCTATTAGGTTGTAACGAATTAAATGGCACTAGCTCGCGTGATTTTTTGGCTCGTCTTTACGCGTTTGATCAAGAGCAAACCGTAACATGTGGCATATCATTTAGAAGCGCAAACTTTGCTCTACCGGTGAGTACCAAATTTTCTATGTAAAAGTGGGAAAGCTTTAGAGTTTTATTGACTTTTTTGCAGATGGACAAAAGGGTAATCCGAGGCATTTATTTGTATGAATTCAAGCTGGGCACTACAGCTAAGGAGGCGGACGAGAAGATCAACGCCGCATTCGGTCGAGGATGTTCCACAATTCGGACGGCGTATCGTTGGTATCAGAAGTTCCGGAATGGAGATGAGAGCTTGGAAGAACATGAAGGTCGTGGGAGGCATAGTGATGTTGATGAGGACAAGCTGAGAGATGTGGTAGAGGAGGATCCACACAAAGGTACCAGGGAGATAGTGAAGGTCCTTGGCGTCAGTCACAACACAGCTGCCCGGCATCTGAAGGAAATTGGAAAGACCAAAAAGCTGGAAAGATGGGTGCCTCACGAGCTGTCTGAGGAGCAAAGAAACCGACGATATGAGATCTCGTCCGCACTGCTTCTACGGAACGAAACGTACACATTCCTTGATCGCATCGTAACCTGTGACGAGAAATGGATAATGTACGACAACAGGCGACGATCGGCACAGTGGGTGGACAGCGATGAGAGCCCCAAGGTTTTTGCGAAGCCGGAATTGCACCAAAAGAAAGTAATGGTGACAGTATGGTGGTGTTCGCTGTGAATTATTCACCACAGCTTCCTCCCTCCCGGTGAATTTATCACGGCAGAGAAGTACTGCATTGAAATTGAAGAAATGATGAAAAAGTTGAAGGATAACCGGCCGGCTTTTGTAAACCGACGGCGAGTTCTCCTTCTGCACGACAATGCTCGCCCCCATTTAGCACGAATGACGTTGCAGAAATTGAATGAGCTGAGCATTGAAACTCTACCACATCCTCCGTTTTCTCCCGACCTCTCCCCAACAGACTACCATTTCTTCAAGCATCTTGGCGACTTCTTGGTAGGGAAAATATTCAAATACCAACAGGATCCCGAAAGTGCCTTCGAATATTTCGTCAATTCCAGAACTTCTGATTTTTATGCTACTGGGATAAAAAAGCTTGTGTCACGTTGGCAAAGATGTGTAGAATCAGAAGGTTTTATTTCGATTAATAAACTTTCCTACAAGCCGAGATATTAACTGTTTAAATTTACAGTAGTTCAGTGCCATTTATTTCGTTACAACCTAATAGTAACAATACCAAATGATAGAGAATGTAAGGGCAAATGATATCTTTTGGCGAAGGCTGTATGAGGAAACTCCTTGGTCCGGCTATATAGCTTACTCATGTTAATGCTGTACCCTACCTGGTGTTGCTTCGCTTGCTCAGTTCCACTCATGCGTAGATGAGCACCACATTGAGATTCATTTTGGGTGTAAAATCGTGGGTTTCAGTCGTCACTTATTGCATTTGTTTTGCAGGCTAATGGATCAACTGCCGCTTCTGGTCATTCAACTCCAGCTCCTCCAGCTCGTCCCTTGCCTAAGCGAAAATTCAGCTCGTTTTTCAAAAGCTTGGCAAGTTCATCCTCTATATCTCTGTCACTTATTTTTCCATTATGTGTGTCTATGATGGGGTGCGTAGCGTTCGTATCGGCTGGTCGTGGGCGCCGCGGCCGCAAGCCCAGGTTGCCAGACCTGCGGCGTTATCCCCCCGCTCGCCGTCTTTGCTCACGCTGTGGCACCTATCGCGCGCGCGGCGGACAACGGCCCGACGGAGGCCGTCGTCGGCGGCCCAACGATGACGGCCCGACGAACGAGCGGAGCCACAGGTCGACCAGATTTGCTGGAGCTGCAATTAACAGGATGTTCAGAGGATTTACAAAACGAGTGTAAAGATACATGTTGGCGCGAAAAAACATAGCTCTACATCACAATTTCGAGCTCTATCTAATGAGCTCTACCTCAAGCTCATCAGTGCCACCGTTGATGCGATATTCTTCAAATTTGAAACTGAAAAATAATTCTTCGCATCCTGCTGCGAAGCTGTAAAGGATATGTTTCCAGACTAAAATTTCCCACAGAATTCAACTACGCCGTCTAAATACCTTCTAGAAACGTTCTTTTTCTAAGAAAAAATTGTGTGTACCACACCGTTGGGGACATGTCTCCAAGCCATTCAATCACGAAGTTGATATCCCATTCTGTTACATATAAAAGAGTTGTGTGTTTTTTGTGTATGTCATTTAAGCGGTTCAAAACTTATGCCGTGGGGGTAACGGAAATCGTTGAACACGAATCTGAAGTTCGCGTTTGATGCTTCGATCGATCATCAACCGATATTGGTCAATTTATCGATTCTTTGTGGATGTCATTCAGCGGTTCGAAACATCAGCCCGGGGGTCATTGGGGTCACTGAACACGATTCTAAGTTTCGTTTTTAAAGTTTCGATCGCCATCAACTGATATTGATCAAATTATCGATTCTTTGTGGATGTCAATCGAGCGGTCCGAAACGTCAGCTCTGGGGATAAGCGAGGTCACTGAACGCATAGTCTTTCATTGCCCTCTCATAAGACCTCGACCTCCTGGAGGCCGTGCGTCCAGGGGCGAGGTTATGTTTACTACCAGGTAGTAGGACATGTCTATTAATCGTTGCTCAATCGTTGCTTACCGCCGTCACTGCTTCTGTGAATGGACTATGTAGTGAAGTAGCACAAATTCTCCACTCTACACTCAATAAAGGGTATCGCAGAGTCGCCTACGCACTTCGACGGTGTTTTCGAACTTCCAGTGGCACTTCAAGATAAACTCCTTCTCTTCGAAAAAAAGCCTAGAGCCGGGCCTGACTCTTGTTATGGGCTTAGAAATGTAGAGAGGGTTATTAGAGCGATAGCGAAAGCGATAAATTGTGCAGTCAATGAACTCACACGTCAGGTGCCTTTCACGTAGTTGTCCATCTCTAAACGTTAAAATAGGCACTGCACAGGTTAGTGTGGCCAAGTAGTAACAGAATTTTAACAAGCAGTTAGCCCATGCACAATCGATCGAATTTGAAATGCAAGGTTTCAGTCTAGTGCATGGCGCTTCACTATTTGCACTCCAAAAAAAATTTCGTTACCCTGAGCTTTTATATGAGTTTTAAAATCTTCAAAAGCTTCACTATCACCAATGATAGAACCATTCAAAGACTACATGCATTTTTTTAGGGTGCCCTGCATTTTTCGCAAGCCATAATGTGTTTTTAACTTTCAAACCTTTAAAGAAGCTCACATCAATCGAAACGGCCACTTTCTGGAGAAATGATGACAAGTATTCAAGCGAAAACAATCATTCGAGTATAAAATGCAAAGTTTTAGACGAGTGCATGGCGCAATCCATACCGCTCATTTGTCAGACATTTTTTACCGTCTTAAAATTTTATATGAGCTATCAACTTTCAAGTACTTTTACTCTGAGCAAGGTTATCACCTTTCAAACGGCGTATACATTTTTGGGACACACTGTATTTGTGAACATAAATTTTGTAATCGAATTCTGCGTAGAATGTTGTCTTGGAGACGGTGTCATCCACACAATTTTTTCTTTAGAAAACAGCTCCCCTAGAAGGTATTTAGGCGACGTAGTCGAATTCTGTGTGAACTTTTAGTCTGGAAACATTCCTTTTACAGCTTCGTAGCAGGTTTGCAAAAAATTATTTTTCAGTTTCAAATTTGAAGAATATCGCTTCAACTGTGGCATTGACAAGCTTGAGGTAGAGCTCATTAGATAGAGCTCGAAATTCTGGTGTAGAGCTATGTTTGTTTCACGCCAACAGGTATCTTTACACTGGTTTTGTAAATCCTCTGAACATCCTATTGATCGCAGTACCAGCAAGTCTGGTCGACCTGTGGCTCCGCTCGTTCGTCGGGCCGTCGTCGTGGGGCCGCCGATGACGGCCTCCGTCGCTCTTTGTCAGCCGCGCGCGACGGGTGCCACAGCGTGAGCGGAGACGGCGAGCGGGGGGATGACGCCGCAGGTATGGCCACCTGGGCGCGCGGCCGCGGCGCCTACAACCAGCCGATACGAACGCCCCCCTCCCTCTATGGTGCTGTACAGGCGAATTTCTACGCTGATCCACGAGTGATACGTTGTTTATGTCGATATGAAAGGGAATGGATCTACTTTAATATTGATGTGAATTCTATTCCGTATGGTTCCGGGGGTCATCTTTACCACCTGTCGTCCCATTAATTGCCGAGTGGCTCGAGCGGGCGCCACGATCGTCTCCAATACGTCACTATTCCTTGAGTGTCGGCAAATCTCGGGACTCTGGAGGTCGTCTTTCACCTGAATTCAGCTCTTGAAAGCTCAATTTGTTCTGTTATTTCTGCACAGCTCTGGCGCTAGATCGCTGATCATGCTGAATTCGCAACCAAGATACGCGTAGCTGGAGCATTTGGAGATGTTCGCTCCATTGGGCCTTTTTGGGGAGGGGCGTTCGTATCGGCTGGTTGTAGGCACCGCGCCCGCGCGCCCAGATGGCCATACCTGCGGCGTCGCCCCCTGCTCATCCCACGTCAAGCTCCGTCGTCGGCGGTCCAACGGACGAGCGAAACACACAGGTCGACCAGATTTGCTGGGACTGCAGTCAATAAGGCGTTCAGATGGTTTACAAACCCAGTGTGAAGATACATGTTGGTGTGAAACAAACAGCTCTACATCAGAATTCCGAGCTCTATCTAATGAGTTCTACCTCAAGCTTATAAATACTACCGTTGATGCGATATTCTCCAAATGTAAAAAAAAATCTTCGCAGACCTGCCACGAAATGTGGCCGTACGCGGAAAAGTTCGAGATATAGACGTGATCAGGTCACCGTTTTCAACACTCGGAGTGCAACGCCGATAGAGTCAAACAAATTTATCAACAGCACAACAAAATGCACACGAAACAAGTAACTGAACGTCAGATCAATGCCCTGAACACGCTCCAACACGCGGCGGTCCGCTACGCGAAACTCACAGGCGGTTCCGAGACAATGGCAGGTTCGCCTTCTACCAATAACTCCCTACCGGTCCTTCCTCACCGAATACCTAAAGCCGAGGGCCTTCCTACCTGCCTTGGCTAGTCGGCTACTACTTAGGCAACCTCTGGGTCGGGCCTTCCCCACCTAAGACAGCGTCGAGGGTGTGCCTACCGGTCCTCGCTGATCGGCTGCCATTTATCGTTAGGCGAGTGCTCTCCACTTAAGAGAAAGTAGACTGAGGTTATTCGGAACACTGATTCTGAGCATGACGAAGGGGCTGTATGAACACGATGTCTCGTACAGAGACCAGGCGAAGAATAGCTAAAGCGACGTCAGAACGACCGAACGCACACCGACTCTGCCGAGGGGTGCCTTATATCTACAGTTTCGCGCGCCAGATCTCGCCCTGCGCCCGAGTACACGATCTACATGGTCTCTTCCTCGTCATCGTCACGGTGGCGTCTACGGTTAGATTTGCCTATTGCCGTGTCTCCCTTAACACGTTGATGACAATGTCGCGCGATGGTGCGCGACAGCCAGTCTGTCTCATGGGACCGTATTGCGCAATGGTGCGCGACAGTATTATTTCGATCAGAGTGACGTTACCTTCGTCCAAACTTTGCCTAGGGAGGTTATCTTAGATGCTGAACACAGTGGCGATGTCCGCTTGGTAAATTACGACTGGTTACCACCCATATCGATAACTAGCGTTGTCACCAGCTTTGCCCGAACTCCCTGAATGGGGTTATTTCAGGAGCCGGTCGCGAATCTGACATCCGCTTCTCGAATTTTGCTTGATTACAATATGTTACGAATGGCATGGCTACGTGGGAATATAACATAGACAACCTATTATGGCATCGACCAGCTATCCATTGGACTTCAGAGTTAATTTTGAGACTTCATTCAATAAAGTAACAGTAACAAACAAACATGATTACAAACTACAACTACATGGATGTTATCAAACGTCACTAAGGAGATCAACTTCACAAATGAAGTCCAGACAGAAAACATTTTAAATCGACAATCAACAGCTATGAGTTGTTTGGAAGCAATCTAAACAACAGAATTTGTTGCATTTACTGCAGCGATGACAAGCGAGCGACGGTGGCGCAGTAGGTAGAGGGGCTGCGTAATTCCCATAACCGCTGTTTCCAGCCAACTTGAGCCCGCCCTCCGCCTGCAGGCATAGGGCTAACGCCGACAACTGCCCAACTTCCGTCGTCCCTAACTCTGCGCAGAGTTGTATTGGGGTCGAGATATCTGTATTTCTTTGTTTCCCAGAGAGAGGCGATTCTGCCCATATACAACGCTTGGGCCATTCCGACCTACCGTTGAGATAGTTTCCTGGTAAGTCTGTTTTCTTATAAACGCTGTAGCAGCCATCTCTTCTTTAACGGCTCTCGGTCATCGTCAATTGAAAAATAATTCTTCGCAGACCTGCGACGAAGCTGTGAAAGGTAAATCGCCAGACTAAAATTTCATACAGAATTCAACTACGTCGTTTGAAGACCTTCTAGAAGGCCTCATTTCTTTGGAAAAAAAATTGTGTGTATCACACCGCTGGAGACATGTCTCCAAGCCAACATTCTACGCAGAATTCAATCACGAATTTTATGTTCGTAAATACAGGGTGTCTCGAAAAGGTGGTGTCTTTTTGAAAGGTGGTAACTTCGCTCAAAGATGAGGCATTGAAGAACATGATGGCTCATATAAAAGCATAAGAAGGAAATTTTCCGAAAAATGAGCAGTGTTGATTGCGCCATACACTCGTCCGAAACCTTGAATTTTTTACTCGTTTGATTGTTTTCGCTTGAATACTTGTTATAATTTTCCAACAAAATGGCCGCTTCAATTGATGTGAGCTTCTTTAAAGGTTTAAACGTTAAAAACACATTACGGCTTGCGAAAAATGCAGGGTATCATAAAGGATGCAGGTACTATTTGAGAGGTTCTAACATTGGTGCTAATGAAGCTTTTGAAAATGTTTGAGACTCATATGAAAGCACAGGGTAACGAAAGTTTTATGGCGTGCAAATAGTCAAGATTGCGCCATGCACTGGACTGAAACCTTGCATTTCAGACTCGATTGATTGTGGATATGCTGACTGCTTGTTAAAATCCTGTTACTACTTCACCACACTAACCTGTACTGTGCCTCTTTTAATGTTTAGAAATTGACAACTATGCACGCGAAAGGCACGTGATGGGTGAGTTTATTTGCTCCACAATTTATCGCATTCGCTGTCGCTTTAATAACCCTCTCTACATGTATGAGTCCGTAGCAAGAGTCAGGCTCGGCCCTAAGCTTTTCTTCGAAGTGCAGAAGTTTATCATGAAGTGCTACTGGAAGTTCGAAAACATTGTCGATGTGCATAGGCGATTCAGCGATTCCCTGTATTGACTGTGTTGAGAATTGAATGGAGAATGGGTGCTACCTCACTATATGGTGCATGTACAGAGGTAACAGTAAGCAAGGATTGATTAATAAACATGTCCTACCCAAGGGCTTGGTAGCAGTGAACAAAGAGCAACTAACAATCATGACCTCAACCCCGAGCTACTGCCTCAGGGCTTGCTAGCAGCAAGCAAGTACAGATTAATAAACATGACCTCGAGCCCCCTCCAGGGGCTAAGGTCTTATGGGAGAGCAATGAAGGCCATGTGTGTTCAGCAACCTCGATCACCCTCAGTGCTGAAGCTTCGAACCGCTTGTTTGACATCCACAAAGATTCGATAACATGATCAATATCGATTGTTGGTGATCGAAAGTTTAAAAGCGAACTTCAGATTAATGCTCAGCGACCTCAATTACCCCAGGGCTGAAGTTTCGGGCGACTGAATGAAATACACAAAAAACACGCACAACTGAACAGTAGTGTACGACGTTGTGAAGCTGTTGATCCAGGATTGTTATGGAAGATTTATTCGGCATAGGTTTCGGCGTAACCGCCTTCTTCAGAGCCTGGAAAAAACAAAAAGAGTTTGAGGAATCTCGTCCAAGGATCATTTCAAGCTACAGGAGTCTCGAAAATTAATGAGAGAACGACACGAATAGGGAGTAAGGCAACCCGACTGACCTTATGGAATCAGCCGAAAGGCTGGTTGGTCACAATCGGATGGAGAACGGCTGAGTGAATGAGCTCTCCCTTGGATCAGCCCCTCAGCGGCCCTCCCGGGTCAAGCCCGCACAGGTCGGCAAATGGCTCCTGGGTTACGGCCACCCGTTCCTCTCTCCTATTGATCGCGGGATTCTTGAACGCAATCCGAACATGGAACACACACAACTCATATCCTATATATATATATATATATATATATATTTATATATTTATTTATTTATTTATTTATTTATTTATTTATATACAAGTGCTCCGACACCTAACGGAGCCTCTCGCACTTGCGCGCTTCGCGCTTCTTTGCAGCACCATTGACCTACGGAAAGTAGTTTTTTGTAAAGCTTAAAATTCGCTAACATCTAGGATCTGCTGCATACTATATTGGCATCAAGCCGTTCACCACTTCCGTGCGTTCATAATAGCCATTCTCTCCTTACCGTCCAGTGACGCCATCGGTTTGTGCTACGCAGTACCTCTGCCCTCGCGTGGCTCCTCTGCTACCGTTCTCATGTCCAACAGCTTGTGTTTCCGAATATCGTTAACACGCCTTCCGAATCCGGATGCCACGTTGCCCTTCACTGGTTTCTTCTTACTGGATCTAATTGCTGGGCCGCCTTTACTGGTCTCAACCCACCTCCCCCTCCCCCACCCTTGCCTCCCCACTTTCCTGGTCCCAACTCCTGGCCCACTTCCTTGTTTCCACTATTGACCCCTTTACTGGTCTCTTCTTGCTGGTTTCCCGCCCTGGTTCCTCCTTCAGGTTGTTCCTTTCCCTCCTGGTAGCTCTCCTGGTTCACCCTAGAGTTCCCCCTTACTTCCCTTCTCCACCACCCCCTTAGTAGTCCTCCCACGGTAGACGTCGGTAACACGCGCTCGGAATCAGTACGCTCAAAAACGCGCAATTACCGCTGCGTCAAGCAGGAGGAGGCAGCGCTTTATCGGCTGCAGCAGCATCTCATGTGCGGCCGCTCTGAATGCAGCCGCTCGTCGTACGACGACGGTGTCACCTCTCCAGACTCCAGACGCCTGTTGCTCGATGTAGAGAACCCGTATTCTGGATCCGGATGGCGTATCTCACGCAGGTTTCTAACCTGCATGAGGTACGCCTCATCATCTACAGTGCGGGCAGGTAACTCAATTATATAGTGGTAGCTAGTAGGATAGGATATCAACTTCGTGATTGAATTCTGCGTAGAATGTTGGCTTGGAGACAAGTTCCCAACGGAGTGATACACACAATTTTTATCAAAAAATGAGCTCTTCTAGAAGGTATTCAGAAAACGTTGTTGCATTTTATGTGAAATTTTAGCCTGGAAGTATACCTTTTAACAGCTTTGTCGCAAGTCTGCGAAAAAATATTTTTCAGTTTTAAATTTGAAGAATATCGCATCAACGGTGGTATTGATAAGCATGAGGGAGAGATAGATAGTTTAGATAGAGCTCGAAATTCTGATGTAGGGCTATGTTTGTTTCGCTCCAACAGGTATCTTTACACCGGTTTTGTAAGTCCTCTGAACGCCTTATTGACTGCAGTCCCAGTAAATCTGGTCGACCTGTGTGTTCCGCTTGTCCGTCGGGCCGTTGTCCGCCGCGCGCGCGACGGGTGTCACAGCGTGAACGGAGATGGCGCGCAGGGGATGACGCCGCAGGTATGCCCACCTGGGGGCGCGTCCGCGGCGCCCACGACCGAACGCTAAGCACCGCTTCTTGGGCATCAGAAGCTTGTACGTTTGTCATACAGTATCGAAGTCGGGAAGCATTCGTTCCGCTTGACTAATACTCCGTAATTCTTCATCAGCGAATCGAAGATATGTGGTCGATCTCGTTGCACAACTGGCCGCCGGGGGATTTCGAGGTCCATCGTAGTGCGGGAGGTTTCTGGAACTGCGAGTTCTTGGTCGACATGATGACTTGAGCCTTCCACCTTGCCGTTCCTTTCCAATCTTGGGTCCTGATGTGAGGTTCTTCAGGCGACCTCCGCGTCCCGATCTTTGCGTTGAAGTCGCCGACGATCATCTTGTCGAAGGTGTGATCTTTCCTATAGAACTTTTCCAGCTCCACATAGAAGCCTTCGACCGCTTCCTTTAGTCGGATGTTGGTACGTACGCAACGAACACCACCAAAGCTGACACGGAGTGTCGTATTTGATGTTCTTGCTTGCATCACCAGGCCCTAAAAAGATGCTCCCGAAACAAGCGTGCGGGCGTTGCGCAGCGTGGTGCCTGGTTAGGCCCTGAGATTTCAGCACCCTCTCCGTACTCGTCCTACACATCGTGAGAAAATGAGAGCTCTTTCGAGGTCAAGCAATGATACTCTTTAGTGCTGATGTTTTTGACGGCCTACAGGAGTAGCTGCTCAGGCTTTTTCGTGCAGGCGAAAAACTCCAGGCAGCCAGCCAGGCTACCCGAAGGGACGGACGGGACTTCATGCAGCCTCGAATCGCCTATGTTTTCCCAGCCCACCAAGTGCAAGTTTTTGGGCGGCCAGGTCGACGTGCAGAATACAGTCTGCGCAGACTCAAACACGCTCATGAACTGAAGGTGCCACTCATGCAGAAGGTATTACCTGGCTCAGAACTCACTGTGACCAACCTGCTCTGGGTCTGACCACATGGCACTGTGACAAGTACTACGTGGCTCTCTAAAGAGGGGGAGTTGGAGCGTTTTGGAATTAGTCACAACAATGGTAAGAAAGTGGTTGGCGTCACTTTATGATATTACGTAGAGAGACGAGTTTAGCAGGCTTATAACTAGCTCCTGTTCCATGTTTTGCAATGCCAACTACCAGAGTACTGGTAACAGTCGGTTCTCCACTACGTGCTCAGAGAGGCTGTAGTTTAGGAATGTGGACCTTTTTGGAAGGTGGTTAAACTGACGATGAATTCCAGTCTTAAATTGGGCTCTAAAGATCCATGGTTTAGGTAATCGAACTTGACAAGGACATATATGGTCCAGATAACCATTTAGTCGAGTGGCATCGTACACCAACAACGAATGAAACTGACGGTTTCCAGGTTTGTTAGCATTTCCTACCATCCGCTGCAGTTTTGTAATTAATTCGTCGTTTGTTTTAGGTGAAAAGACCTGGTGATCGGCCTGTAAAATGCACCATACTACTACTTCTTGACTACCAACCGATGAAATTTAAGTTGCATCCTCGATTGGCAAAGGTACTAGCATAGCAGCCTATGTTAATCGTGTTCATTATTTTCTTACGAATGCTTTTCACTTAGGTTCTGGGAATTGCTGCTGAAACAAGACCTAAAATTATCGAAGCGCTGTGGCAATATATCAAGACCCACAAATTGCAGGTAGTTAAATGACGGAGCGCATTGCAGTAATTGTTCTATCGGGGATAGTTGCTCTTTCTAGGATCCTGTCGACCATGACACCGTCAATAACGACACTTTCCTTGAGCAAGTTTTCAGCTGCAAGAGAATGCGGTTCATGGAGATCCCCCAACGCCTGCACCAACTATTGCAGCAACCGGATCCTCTGGTGGGTCTTCATCTCTCGGTATTGCTCCTGTAACATCGTTCTCGTGCTCAGGTTCTATCACACATCATCAAGCACAATGAAGGCGGAGCTGAAAAGAACACTGCATGCTACGACATTGGTGAGCGTACAATATCTTGCAGAAGTCGATGTCGTAGGCCTTTATTAGTTATATTATTAGAGTCTCTAGAAAAAGAGTTCTAGAAATTTTTGGTCAGTTTATTCAAGACATAATAACTCCAAATAAAACGAAAGATCGTAATCGAGAATCGAGCTAATGGGCCTCCTTTGCTACTACGTCTCTCCATCAATTGGTCAAAGCACCTACACCGTCCTTCCAGAAGGAAGACGGACGAGTGGTGGTTGTAGAATTTCTTATCCCTCCTGAAGGACTCCTGAGTGGGCGGAGAGTCGTTGGATACGCCGCCCTCGGAAAGGGGTGGGGCGAGGGGGGCGCCGAGGACAAGATGTCCGGGTCCCTGCCGTCGCATGGAGGCACCGCATTTCTAATCACTTCCCTTGGCCCTGCAGCTCTATTCTGTTCTTGTTCACCATATTTGGAGGAAAAGAGCTTTCAGCTGCAAAGTCCCGCCACATTGATCAGTTCTAAGGCGTTATCCGCCCGCATTTTCCGACAAGTACAGCAACATCTTAGCGAGATATGTCATGACAACAACGCGACCATCCACTAGAAAGTTCTTCAATACAACGAGTATTGCCTGATCCATAGGACGGTGAGCCGGTTTTGCGCACAATTATGGATAAGCCTTCAACGTAGAACTCCTGACCGGAATCTCTAGTTGAGGCGAAAATTGAAAGGGTCTAGAGAGAAGAGCGACGTTCTCCTTTCTTCGACTGCCTCCATAACCGAACCGACTGGAAAATGACTTCAGAGTTCACCGAGATGCGCTTTCCAATCGTCTCCTATCAGCTGTTAGGTTTTTGGACGACGTCACGTCAATTAACGAAGGCTTCGCGTGCAGCGAACTTGTCCAAATAGGGCGGCTCGGGCAGGGCGGGAAGTTGGCGGCGGGCAGCACGGTGTATCGAACGACTGCCCCCCCCCCCCCCCCCTACTCACCGGATTTGAACCCTCACGACTACCGTGTGGTCGATCCTTGGAAGCAAAGCAGTCACCTTTTGAAGCAAAATGCTTCTGGACAGGCTCTTTCTTTTTGGTGATTCTCGAGCGGCTGTTGTCAGTATGAGATTTACTTTCTATTTCAAAGAATAGTGGTATATTAGTTGAACTCATACTGCTTAACTTGATGGTTGCACGAGTCTTGAAGTATTTGAACCTCGAAAAACGTGTTAAGGCTTTGCGGTATGAGCTATTTGTTGCTCTCATTGAAGAAGTTTGCGCCAGTAATGTATCTGTAGGCACCAACCCTGCTAGAGTTCCGTCTGAGGATATTACAGACGAGTTCTCAACCCCATCTTGGTCGAACGAAGCTTCTTGCCAGTTTATTGAGCTGACTTTTAGTTTATATCATGTGACATTCAATCAGTTGGATCATTTCAAATTGACATTGCAATTCTCTCGAGGAACTGGATCCATTTCAGCAATCTCGCTGAGGAGGATCTCTTTTGCCTATTGCTGACCTCTCTTCTTGGTGAATCTCGTCGATTAGACACTGAAGTGTATCTCTGATTTCTTATATTGTCTCAACACTTTCTGAATGCAATATTATCTTGATGGGGTATTCTTCGTATTTGTCATGGTCATCTCCTGAGCTAGGGGCACCATCTACATACGAAGAAAACATCAACATTCTGCAAGTTTGCAGCTCGGGTCAATCGGTTTCTTATAGAACACCAGAGACATACCATTGGCTGGTAGCAAACCAGTATCAGTCGCTAGTCTTTCGGAGCTTGGTTAGTGATTCTAGGAAATGCTTTATACCCCTATCAGCCAAAATATACAAGAGAGGTCACGCGGAGCGAGAGCTTAGTCACCTCGATTTTGTTCCTAGTGTGGGAATAAAGTGAAGGTCAAGAGGAGACCTCCAAGGAAGGCTAGCGAGTTTAGATTTGATTTCCTAGCAGTGAAGTATTGTTGAGAAAGATTTTATCACCCGACAGGACGATTTAGCATCCCTTGCTTTCTGGCTTGGATGTATACGCTCTACACTGCTGACGCTCAAGTGCTAGTGATCCAATGCTGCAATGCTGATGATGCTCTCCTGTTAAGCGATCGGCGCCTAAGCTATGGAACGGGATGAAGCTACCAGTGGTATCAAGCGTGGAACTATCCGACCTGAAGGACTTGCTAGATAGCCCTTTACTTTTATCTGTGCCTATTTCAGTAGTCATGAGTGAGCTTGGCAGTGTAATGGATGTTGTGTTGGGCCGAATAACGTCATCGCGCACAGTATTGAAATAGAGGCAAGCATTCGTGAGCAGAAAGTATTGGATTGTTCAGAAAGTAATTACGATTTTTGGGGGTTTCAGGAAAAAAAATATTTCCTCACAATGAAGCGATATCAATCAATGATATATTGTTCGTTTTGTTCATTTACCTTTTGACATCTTTCTGGTAATTCAATAGTACCTCTCTCGTGGAACTTCTTATCCTTCTTAGCAAAGAACTCGGCTACAACGACGCCTAAGGCTGATCTTCATCATAAGATGTGATACCTTCTTTTGATAAAGATCAGTCTTAGGCATCGTTTGAGCTGGTTCATCCAGTTTTGACCATAATCGTTTATGAGTGACATTGTTGTAAACAATCCACTTTTCATCATCAGCTACTATTCGTTTCAAAAATGGATCGTCTTTATTGCGTTTGTAGTGTAAGTCGCCGACGTTAAATCGCTGCGTCAAGTGGGTTTCCTTCAATTCGTGAGGCACCCAAACATCCAGCTTTTTACTAGTCCAAGCTTCTTGATGAACTGTTCCAATAGATACGTTGATCTTCTCAGCGAGCACTCGTACGGTTGTATGAAATCAGCTTCGGTCAGTGCCATCAAATGATCTTCATCAGTGCCTACTGGCCGGCCACAACGTTGCTCATCTTAAAGTGGAAAATTGCCAGACCGAAATTTCGCGAACCAGTTGTCGCATGACTTCTGTGAAATAGCATTGACACCATCACATATATCGTGGAAAGCATCAGCAGCTCTTCTGTTCCACTAGTGAAGTAGAAAAGCAAGATGTGCCAAAAATGCCCCTTCTGACACTCCAAGTTCAAATTGATCCTGACGACACAAATAAAGGTAAAAGTAGTCCAATTACACAGTAACATAAACGATACACGTACAAACAAAACATATATCAAACAAGAACAAATAGCAGTGCAGAAACCTTTCACAACATGTGTTCAAAAACATACTCTCCAAAATCGAAATTATTTTCTGAACAATCCAATAAAAGTAGATGCGGATTCGAGCATCGGCTAGAGAAAGAGTTTCATCTGCAGGAAAACATTGACTTGACAGCTTGCAAGCTTTACAAGGCTAAAATATTAGTGTAAACATCCATCCAGATTCCATCATCGCTTTACTTATTAAAATGACAATAACAATAAAATGACGTTTAAATTGAAAATAGCATGTTCAGATGTATGGGGTCTAAATTTGATCAATGGTGGTGATAGTAGGTAGCAATAGTTGAATGAGGATAAGTAGGGGAATCGGGAGAATGTTTTTGTATAACAATAACTGAAATAAACTACGGCAGGAGAGGACATTAAAGATGAAGTCGAAAAAAAACTGCAGTCAACAGTGACTATGAGTGGTTCGAGAGAATTCTGGTACATCTGTTTAGAAGGATGGCTTAAGAACCTCTTTTGAACAGGGTATTTCTGGAAGTACTCGTTCCACCTTGATTAAGGTTTGCACTCCACTATCCGTGGGCATTCCAATGGGTTTCTTCACTGAGGCTTTCTCATTATGAATGCTTTCTAGATGTCGAAGTTGAAGACCCCCTCAAGCAACATATGGCAGCATTTGTGCACGCTCAGGCGAACACGCAGGATATCGCTAATTTAGACCAGAAGATCTACGACGTAGTAGATCAGGTGAGCACGTTGAGTGGTTTCAACGTAGCAATTTTGGTGGCTTGTATTTCGGGTTTTGCGAAAAACGTTCACCGTCACAGATAAATGAGTGGAAAACGCGGCGAGACTTCTATGTTCGCTTCGCTGATCATCCTCACGAGTTCATCAGAAAATGGTTGGTTAGCCAGAGCCAAGATCTCAAGGTACGCTTTGATCTGATTCCTTGAGTTCCTCCCATTTCTGTTCTTTGCCAGTTTCTTTTTAGACAATGACGGAAGCAAGTGGTGATGGCGAAGCTGAAAGGCGCGCCGATCACTATTATAAACCGGAAACGCAGGAGGGTGTGTTCAGGTGGGATGGCCGATTTGTTTCGTTGCTCGAACAGAATATGACCCAGTAATTGAACAATCTTTTGAGCCCGAATGTATCGTTACAGTGTAGGACCTATCTGTTCAACTAGAAATAACCCGCTGCTAGGATTTTGAAAACGGTATATGTATTAAAACTGGTGGTGAGATATTGCACTAGCTGTAGTTCATCTATGAAAAGAGCAGCACAGGTACTTGAAATGGAAGAAGAACTCGTCCACCTACTTCGTTAGTTGAGACACAGTCAAGATTAAAGGCTCGACCGTTATGTCTGATCGTAGTGGAGTCAGCCTGTTTGCTTTTCGTTTGCTATTCACTTTGTCTCCAACAATCTGTTTCCAGATACATCTACCAGAAAGTGCAGCAGAAAAGAGCCGAGTTGGAACAAGGGCTTGGCGTTCGTAATAACTGATACCTCTTTGACTGTGCACTCTTTTTTATACGCGGTTTTTCACATGTTTCCAGTAATTGTAAAGCGTTTCCCGCGAATGTCTCCCTCTTCATAAAACTGCATATTTTCTTGTGAATGTCTTTGTCGGAACGTCGTACCCTGAATCCGATAAGTGGTCTCACTAGCCCTGATTGCACATTCACATTATAAGCCGTTTCTTAATTCATTTCAATAAACGTTTATGCGTTGTTATTTGCCAACCTTGATGAGGTAGTAGAGAGTAGATGACTCGCTAGTATTTTTGAAATGTCCGAATTTGTGGTTCATCGATTCGTGGCGATCTTTTAAAGTCGTGCGGTACTTTCCTGGCTAGTGCTCAATGTTATTGGATTACTCGGCGAAGACGAATCACGGGGCTCTTTCCTTGCTCTGCTTCGTGGCCCAGTCTACTGAGGTTGGCCGAAGAGCGTATGGAAGTACCGCTTAGGCTTTTTCTTGGTCATTTACTGTGTTGATAGTTCTTATGTCACGATATTTTGCTGAAGAAAGAATTTTATTCCTGGTGTAGAAACCCATATTGCCTACAGAGAACCAGGCCCGTGCACGTGCAAGGTGTGCTTTTTTGAGCTTTGTGCGTTCCTCACATTCACCCGCTTCGTTATTAGAACCGTAATATTTGTATTTGGTGTTGGGTGTTTTTGGGGACGGTCAACAGGCACACTCCCCCCCCCCCCCCCCCTGCTTGGGGGCGTGCGATCTTCCTGTCATCTCCCTTGCTCACCCACCCCAAACCCCTTAGGCTTCACTGAGAATCTAACTGCTGCCTTACGAAACACTTGACACGCAAAACAAGAGTTTCCGCTCTGCAGAACAGCGGCAGCACCTCCTGACGCCACGCCTCCCAGCAGAGGGCGGGTGTACCTCCTGTCGCGCTGCCGATGTTTTTGTTTGAGTCGATATCTGATTATTTCACCAATTCTCTTGGTTTCGCCTGGATTATTTGAAATTGGGTCCAATCTTGTTTAAATGAAGAGTGTGATTCAGGCGATTTTATCTACTTTTACGTCCAAAATGGGTAGTTTTGGGGTGCACAGTGTGTAAATTTTAATTGCTGTGTCGTTTCTTAATTGTTCATATAGCGTAATTTTACAAAGGACTGCCTAAACTGATCCAATGCCCTGTAGCCGTGAATCATTTCTAATCGATCTCGAGTATATTGAGTGCTTTGTATACCAGCTGGTTTAAAAGATCATAATTTCTCTTCTAGAATTTAGAGCTTCAGAAGAAGTAAAATCGAGAGAATCTTTCAGCGAAGAGAAATTCTCTCAATTTGTCATTTAACGACTAGCTGCTAGGTAGACTTGGCAGTTCCGGATACGTTTCATAGAAATGGAGTTTACTTCTTGCTAAACCAAACAACTAGCTATAAAGTAATGCTAAAAATGTGATAATTGAAATTATTTCGATTTTTTGGTGTGCAAAGAAGGTATGCTTACGTTCCAGTCTTAGACAAACCAGTTGAGAAAGATGGTGTGAAGTAGTTACTGCATACATTCGCAGCTGCGGTATTCACATGATTTATGCGCACCGTCGTCTGCTCAGAATGACCACGAGGAGCTGCGACTATAATGAATCGTTGGAAATCGAACACCTGACGGGATAGTTCCTGTGGTGTTTGTCTCTTAGTGTCGTCTGCGGTGTGCTTGTTACACTGAATTGGATCTAGCTGTGCGTTCACGCCGCTGTGTTTGTTAGGAACGGGTGGTTCGGCTGCAGTAATTTGTGCCTCTCATTGTTTTAAATAATGTTTGCCATCATCTGAAAGTTTTTCTCTGTTCTCTTTCACGTTGTTGTTTTAAGAGTTAATGATGTTGCAGTCGACACTCAGAGGGACGCCTTGTGTCTTTCCCATAATAAGGTGGAGCATAAGTAAGACAGGCTGAGTAAAATACTTTGAGACGAGGTGATTCGGCGGAAGATTGCAGATTATGAAATTCTGACCTGTAGTTTTTGTGAATCTCGCAGTTTTCAACATCGGATTTCGGCTTCTTGGCCCTTGGATCTGCTGAGTAGGAGGTGTGCTTGTGCCACACCTGAATTGAGAAGCTTATTATTTATGCCTGGTTTACAAATAGTTATACGAGAATTCCATTACGTTGCACCAATGCCATTACACGGCTTGTCGTGAATTTGGGTGTGTGGTGCACAGTGCAATTGCACCACACACCGTCGTCTCTTTCCCTCACGGGTGCGATTGATTCGCACTTAGGCGGACGCTCTGAGTCATCGCCCCGACCAATGGCGCGCGGCCGGCCGGCAGCCGGATGACTCACACGTCCGCATCCACATGGAGGGTATGGGAGTCCGGATAAGCTGCATTGAGGAGAACAGCGTGAAGTAAACGCAGTTATTTTACGATGGCAGTGGCGAATGCAATAGCACAAGCACCCATGCTACTAATAGCCTTATCTAGTTCACAGTGCATTTGTTTCCTGAGGTGCCAAAACAGATTCCTGCTTTGTTATTGTTTCCTTTCACTTCGGGAAGAACCAACCTCCATGTGTTGCCAACCAGAAAATGAGTCATAAAGTTTTAACTACGGCTAGTCCCATATGGAAGGCCAAGAAGTCAGTGAATTCGTGAGCAAATGTGGTTAAAGTTCTTAAAACGAGGGAGCACCACTTATTGTCCTTGGATTATGGAAGGTTTTATTGATCTGCAAGACACTAGCTCTCATAAGACCTTTTGTGTAGCTTTCAGGACTGCTTAACTACTGCATGTGTACAGATACGGAGCTCCTCGTTCTTCATTATACTGAGCATTTTTGTTTCCTAAATCATGATAGATGGATCATGATTTTATTCTACTTCTACAAAATCCTGATAGCTATAGCCTAGAGTCGAGAACAGAATACAACACGAGTGAAAGGGTACTGTTCACAAGTGCTTAGAGGCCATGCGTACTCCTCTTCGGAATATAAAACAACTGAAAGAACGCTTTCTCACCACGGTTTCAGCTGTACCTGCTGTATATCGCTAGAAAACCTCAGACAGTATGAGTCATCGGCCGCGCGCCATTGGTCGGGGCGATGACTCAGAGCGTCCGCCTAAGTGCGAATCAATTACACCTTCCCTCACGCCTTATCACTCACTTGTCATTTGGTTACGAAATGAGCCTAGATGAATGGAAACGGAGCTGCACATATCACTTGTGTCCAGAATTCTGCTTGTTACGTGGGTTTTAGTTTCGAATTGAGCCTAGAGGAGTGGAAACCAAGCATCACACATCACTTGTCTCCGTAATTCTGCTAGGGAAAGGGCTCCAAGGTGTGTGCCATCAAAGCTGCTCGTGTGGAAACTGCTTTCGTCGCCCGCCCCCTGGGGGAGTCCGCGAATGGCTTTTGCGCTCTTCGAGCATAGAATCAAGCTAGGAAAGGGACTCCAGGGTGTGTGCCATCCAAGCTACTCGTGTGGAAACTGCTTCCGTCGCCCAGGGGAGGTCCGCGGCCGGGTTCTGCGCTCTTCGAGCGGCGAAGCGCTTACGGCTGGAAAAATGCGCAAAAAATGCCTCAAATTTGCTCACACGCCAAAGCTCCTCAAATCTCAAGTACCCAGTTGAAATGCAAGTGAACCACCACGCACGAGAACCGAACCCCCGACCTCCCTCGCAGAAACGACGCCACTTCGGCTGCACTACGATGCGCTTGCAGGCGGTGCCATCGCGGGCGCCCAAGACATCGATCGAACGTGGCAACGTGGACGTCGACGCGCGATCTCTAAGGCCTATGTTATACTTCGGCGACGCTGTTGTCGGCGACGTCAGCGACAGTGTTACGCGGGCTGTTACGCAGTGCGTAGCAGCCCGCGCAACACAGCGTCGCCGACGCGTCGTCGAAGTATAACATAGGCCTAAGGGCCTGTTCATACTTCGCGACAGCAGCGACAAGAGCGCAGCGCGCGGAAGTATGAAGATCTTATTAATAAATATAGCCGGGTGTGCGCGTAATTTAGGGTGCGTGGTGCGCCACCGCACACAGCCGCCTCATGATACCGTACCCCGCGCCCATTTTCAGCACTCGCAGCTGAGCGTCACGGGGATATCTGCTTATAATCGCTCCATAAGTCTACTTTGATGCGTTTTTCGGAGCAATACGAGTTGAAGGGCTGCGGGGGGGGGGGGGAGGCTGGCGTGTGGAGTTGTGGAGTGGCTTTTTTGCCTTTTTTCGTACTTGGGCCTTCTATTCCGGCAGAATCCTAGTATAGTGGTGGGGCTTCCGCTAGGAAAACAAAATATCGCAGCTTCATATCGAAAATATCCAAGCCTACCAGGATTAGTCCCAACTCGTATTGGACTGTGGGACATTCTGTACGAATCGTCGCCGCAACGGAGCGACATTACCGGTCGATGATCGGCAGTGGTCCAAAACCACGGAGCCGTCCTCCTTTTTGGAAGCCTCTGATCACGGCAACTCTTACGGCAGGGCGAAAACTTCCTCCCAAACACCACGAACACAATACTGCAGTCAGGCTGAGACCAGGGATGTTTGCCGAGCAATGGTTACCAGCGATGTTCGGCAATTCTGTGCAAGAAAACAGGGCGTGGAGGACGGGAGAGAAGGAACGGGGAACGGAGAAAACTGAAGAAGGAGACAGCGGAAAGAATGCAATAGTGAACCAAATTGTTCAACAAATGTTCGAATTGGTGCATGGAATTACTGTGGCCACTTCTTTTCTACCTGAACAATGGATATCCATTTTCAACGAAACATTTGGCAGAGTAAATGACTTTGTCGCATTCATGGGACCGTGGCTAGGATCGAGCGCATTTCTGGTGACATTTTGGACATCTCAAGACAGAAGTTCTGATCGCAACGAAACATCGTTATGAGAGCTTACGACCTCGCTACCAGCCACTTGGGGCTTAAAGAAACTGATTTGAATCATCTCAAGACACACTGAAATTTTGCAAACAAACCTGTCGCTGCTTTGGGATGTGTGTAGTAAAAAGTTCGAAGCTATCACATGAGCTGTCATCACTTTATACATTTGGAAATGCGCAATCAAAAATAGATTTTCTCAGTGATCCCATTTTTTCGAATAGAGTGGTGTCACTCACTGTTTTCTACATTAGATGCGTTACAATAGGGACAATAGGAAACTCCTTTTTAAAGCTCTCAGTAGCAGGTTTCGTTCAGCCCGTAGGTTGCTGAACATCTGGAAATACTGCGGACTTCCCCCGGAGTATATACTGCTCTTCATCTCTATACGACTATTACGGTCACCATGCAGCCTTGTTGGTTCTGTCAAAAGGCTTCTCACTGGCGCAGTACGAGTCGCGTCTCGGTGGTGGTTGCCGCGCAAGTAGCGAGCAGTCGCACCTCATGCTCCACGAACCGCGACAGTCCGACTCCAGCTGCGATTCCCTGACGGTCGACGCCTGTGAACGCCGGAGTACTTAAAACAGGCGGTACTATTGTACTTTTGGTACCCCACCTAATCTTGTTCAAAATAGGTCTACTAGGGGTAGTCTGCCATGGGAATAACGAATATCATAGTCGTTTTTTGCGGAAATGCCTTATAAGCCCGTTATATTAAGCTCTAATTGCCTAAGGCCTTGCGAGATAGCGCGCGCTGATAAGAGACGCAGAGACTCCGCCTCCTAACGGTGCGCACTATTTCGCCGCCCCTAGCCTGCAGCAGAGATTAGCCAGGGCATAAGCCTTGAAATCTCGAAAAGGCTTGAAAGCTCTGTTGTGTGCTCTCTTTCGCTCACGCGGAGGAGAGCACATAATTAGACAGGGGATGGGACTCCGGGGTGTGGGCCCACTAGGGCACCCGCGTTAAAATTACCTTCATCCTAGAGTTCCCTTCCTTGCCCGATTCGGAAGAAAATAAGACCCGAATCTGTAACCGAAACGAGGAGATAAGACCGCATTTAATTCGCTGCGAGTATCTAGTCGCTACGCCTGCGCGCCACGGCATACTATGGTAACCCCCCCCCCCTCCACCCGAGACGGCCGCGAATGCGTGCTGGTAGGAGGCGGAGTCTCTGCGTCTCTTATCAGCGCGCGCTATTTCGCGAGGCCTTGGGCGATTCCAACTTAATATAGCGGGCTTATAAGGCATTTCCGCAGAAAACGACTATGATATTCGTTATTCCCATGGCAGATTACCCCTAGTAGACCTATTTTGAACAAGATTAAGTGGGGTACCAAAAGTACAATAGTACCAAACAAGCTTAGACTACGATGTCATGAGGCAGCTGTGTGCGGTGGCACCTCACACACCATAAATGACTCGCGCAGCCGGCTATATTTATAAATAAGACCAAGTATGAACAGGCGGCAAGAGCGACAAGAGCGACTGGGACGACGGACGTGGTGTAGTGTACGTAATTGCACCATATTTGTGGCGCCAAAGAGGTTTTTAAATTGCTTCGATTTTTCATCACTTCCCTACTTGCGTGCTCCATTGTCGTCATGGTAGATCTGTTCTGTGCTCTCCTCCACTCACGCGGAAGAGGATGGGCACTATTCGATATCACCGGCTGCCGCGTTGCGACGTGCCTGCTGCCGCGTGCGGCGTCGCAGCGCCCCTTAGCGATTTAGCCCCCTGCTTTGGAGAGCGCAATTCTAAGGTGCACAGATTTCGTCTTCAGCAGATATCTGTAAAGATTGCATTGAGTAAAGGGGCGAGCGCCGGGAATGGGAACATCACTGAATTGGCGGGAACCAAAATACCAACATGGAGGCGAATGTAAAAGAAACCGCCATTTTTCCAAAAAACCATCAAGATGGCCACAAGTTCGACTATTCAATTGTTCAAACTGTTGGGATGGTCATCAGCTTCTCTTGTAGCTTGAACTAGAGAAGTGTCTATGGCTCAGACGATATGTTGTATCTGTTTTGAGAAACTATCTGCCATACACCTGTCCAGATTGTTTCGTTAATGACGGACATCCCATAGAAGTAGAATTATACGGTAGATAGTTGAGAAACTCTTATTCTGCCTTAAACAACCATTTTTTAAAGCAGCAATCTCGATTGCTTGACTCGTTCCTGCAAGTTATGTTAGTTCCAAACCTACTTGATCAGCTGAAAGTTAGGTAGTCCAGATCTCCAAATAACAGTGCAAGACTGCGTCTTTTGCTCTCAAAATATCGTTTTAGAGTTTTTGTTGCTAACGTTTTCTGTTGTTGTTGTGTTAAGACTTTATATTCTTCCACGTAGGTTTTCATTCTGCTGGCGCCACCCACAACGTTTTAACTGCAAGGGACAACTGTTGAATTCGATAATTACCAAATCATGTATTCACGATTTCAGCCCCTTTCCGTTCCTCCTTCTCCTCCAGATATCTGGAACTAGAAAGATGGATATATATGAAATGGTCGGAAACCGGATTCATCAAAAGTGTCGTCTTGCTCCTAGTCCTCTTTAATAAGTCCCTATCTCTTCCTTGATGGAACTAAAGGATCATAGGTCTACTTGACGTCACCTCCCAGGTAGAAGACCTTACAGCTGCATGAGTACTCTATTATATTTACCTCCACTGACCACATCATTTGAAATTCAGTCGTAAAAATGTTTACATATAGCCATTATACTCGCAGCACGCGGGAAGTCAAAGGTGAAAATATTCACGTTCCTGGTTTTTACATTCAGTAATCACTTTTTGGTACTCTCTGCGGTCATTTCTACTAACAGCCCTACTTGTAGGGTCCATGTCCTGTTTCTACTGCCTAGTAAGGAACCTGCACGTCCATACTTTAGCGTGTCACGGAACAGATCAGTTCGAAGAAGCTGTGCCGCGGCGCGACCGCGTCGCAGCCGGTGGTACCGAATAGTGCCCATCGCGAAGGAGAGCACAGATTTGGGCGGGGGAAGGAACTCCAGGGTGTGACTCGAGTGACGCGCCCGTGTTAAGATTGCCTACATCCTGGAGTTCCCTCCCTTGCCCAATTCGGAAGCAGATAAAACACGGATATGTAATCGAAACAAGGAGATAAAACTGCATTTACATGCACTGTGTGTAGCTACTCGCCGTGGCTGCCTGCCGCGGCCGGCCATGGTGACCCCCCCCCCCCCCCCCCCGACCCTATTTGCGTCCTGTCACTCAAAAGAAACATAAAAGCACTCTTTACCTTTGTATGAAGAACGGTAGAACAGGAATCGTTCCCTTCGAGCACTAGTGCGTCTTCCAGGGTCCGTATGCTATTATCTCCCCAACCGTCCCCGGCCGGGTATGGGGCGGTCTCCGCCCACTTCCCCGGTATGCACATCATGCGTCATCGATTTTTCGCGCCGTTCCCGTCCCCGAGTCGGGCGAGAATAGCATACGGCCCCTGCACTAGTGCGGTGTAATTACGTACACCACACTCCATTCGTCGCCCCAGTCGCTCCCGTCGCTCCCGGCGCCGGCGCGAAGTATGAACAGGCGACAAGAGCGACCGTTGCCGGAGAACTGGTCCATGGGCAAGGTGCCAACGCGGCGCGCGGGTTTTCTGCAGCCATGTCTCGCACCCTCTCGCGCCTCACATGCATCCCGCCGTGTCTTTAGCGTCTGCCGCTTCTCACACCCAACATGTGCCTCTACTTCTGGCTAACCGACAGGCCTCTCACTCATGAGCGCACTGCCTACAACTCTCAGGTTGAGGCCACGTGCGTGCAAGTTGGGTGCGAGACTACCAGTAGTGGAGATGATTCAAAGAGGGAATGAGCATAGTCAAATAGCGACAACAGCTGAGAGACCAGCGCGACCAATAATAGACCTTATAAGTAGTGGACCGATTGGTCAAATCAGCACAAACACCTGTAACAAGCATTGAGGACATCTAATGTAGCTGCAGATCTTCAGAGCCCCATTACACCTCTGTTAAGGCTACAGTGAGATCAATTGAATGGAAATAAGTGCACAGCTTCAACACAGTGTCACTGCGCTCTCAGGGGAATTATGACAGGCGCTTCAGACCGTGCAGTTACATGCTACAAAATGGCCAAGCACGGTGAAATTGCTAATCCAAGCAGCGTTTTTTGATCAACCCTGCTATCTCACCACATCCCTACGAGACGAATGCCGTGTGTGAGGGACGCATTAGTTGGGCGAAGGGCGGCTGTTGGCAATTTGCCAGCAGCGCGGCGGCCCTGCGTACGTTCGCCACGGAGCGCGAAATCTCTTACTGCTATCATTACACGCGTGAACACCAAATGAAATCGGTAGCGCTGATCCTTAGAGTGCGCAGCTGGGTTCTAGGGAAGGGACTCCAGGGTGGGTGCCGATCAAGCTGCTCGTGTGGAGACTGCTTTCGCCGCTCAGGGGGAGTTCGCAGCTGGGTTCTGCAAAACCGCATACAGCTGGAAAATGGACAGAAAACGCCTGAAAATTGAGTAGACGTTAAAACTCCTGAGATCTCATCCAGTCAATTGAAATGCAAAAACGCCGACATGCAGAGGAATCGAACCCCCGACCTCCATCGTCAGCGAGACGCTCTACCCACTGCACCACGAGCCGCCTAGCAAGGGGGGGGGGGCTCGCGGGCGTATAAGGCGCCTTTTATACTCCCGCCGCGCCCCGAATTTAACGCGCCACTGCGCGAATGTAGTCAGAAAGGGGAGCGTCAGCGACGCGCGGCCACGAGGTTTTGCTTACTACAGACCGTTCGCCAAGGATGGCGAAGGAGACAGTCTCTGAGTCATTGGAGAACCTTAACGGAAAGAATTCGTCAGGCTGATCATCAGAATGTATCTTGCTAGTGTTAGTGGTGGGTTTCATGTAGGGAGCGACGAATCTTAAGGCTGATCGAGGACGTCTGTCAACCTGCGGTTGAAGTTGGTGAGTGTGGTATTGAGTCGAATCCACTGCAATGCAAATGACACTAGACGACTCTTTATTCTGTAGCGTGTGCGGCTCCAAAAGTAAAATTGCTGGAAGGTTCTCATCGTCGAGAATCAGTCAGAATTCTCTCTCAATGGCCATTCCGTGGTCATTGTGCATTAAACATATTTTTAGCTAGCAAGTGAAACTTCGGGAATGTCTACAGATCTCCATTCCCCTCCTGGGTTGCGGTAGGTACGGGTGAAGAAGGTCATTATCACCGAATTCGCCCGAACCCCAGCGTAATACGAGAAAGGATGCTACAATCGCGATCAGCACCCAAATACCCCCCCCCCCCAGGCGAAGTTTGCGCGAAATTTGTGATTATGACTTCGACAGCCTCAGTCACTCAAACCTACTGCAATTGGCCGAGATTTTGAAAGCGGATGTCGGATTCGAGATCAGTACCCTAAATAACCCCCCCCCCCCTCCCCGGGCGAGGTTTGGTCGAGAGATTGTCTTTGTACCGCTTCGCTACACCCTTTTTGGTTGGGGAACAAAAACAACAAAGGCATAACAAAACTATCCATCCCGGTGTGAAATCTACCACTCCACACCGAGTCTGCCGCGACTGATCGCGCCGCGCCGCGCCCTTCCCTTCAGCGGCGCGATTCGCCGAATACCGTAACCCGAACTTCCGTCAAATGTGGTGTATTGAGGCGGCGGAGTATGAAAGCGATGCGGCGCCGCCGAGCGGCGCGAAAAATCGATAGCTATGTCAATCATCACGCCGCGCCGCGCGGTGGCGCCAGAATAAAAGGCCCCTAAAGGCCGCCACAGACTTCTGCGGCGCCGCTTGGCGGCGCCGCTGGCCGGCCGGCGGCACCGCTAAGCGGCGCCGCTCCAGCGTCTGTCTGTCTGCGCTCTGCGCTCTGCCCTTTCGCGGCGGGATCCAGAGCGGAGACGGTCGATGCGGGCGCGCGATCGTCATCGGGGCGCCTTATTGTTAAGCACCAGTCGGTCCCGACTAGAAACAGTACAGTACCTCGCCATCACCGCTCCCACTGATGATGAGTCATGCCGCTGAGCGGCGCCGCTCAGCGGTTTCGCCTTTCGCCGTCGCCGCTGAGCGATTTCGCCCGCCGCTCGCCGCAGAGGTCTGCGGGGCCTTTAATCTTTCGGCCGTGTGTGAGGTCAGTCAAGTCCAGCTGATTGCTAAATCATAGCGCACACCATATTATAGTATTAGGATTAGGCATAAAACTTCGTCAAGGTGAAGTTGCACCACGGCACGTCAGGGCTGATGGGCAACAACGACAAGTGGAAGCGCTCACCGAGCTCTGGAGGATCCACCAATCCCTGAGAATCGCAGGGCGACCGCCTACTACAAGAGAATGCAAGGACTACCTCGACATACTTGCCGCTAGATTAGCACATTAGTAATATTTGTTTTGTTTTTATTTTCCTGCTCATGGTATTATTGGTATTACCGTAGTGACGTTAAGGGTAAACTTTATGTGATAAGCGGGTCACTACGTGCTTGAAATTAGGAAAAACCAAGCGCATACCGCACGCAAGCCTCGGACTAAATCACTTCAATTCCCTTTTTCTTTTGCATATCAATAAAACAGTTGTAACACAACCAATACTCGTTAAATTGTCGATTGTATGCGACACCACCAACTCTCCCTACGGTTCCGACCGTGTTTACGTTCTTTACACATGATTCTGCTGTTCGAGGAGACGGCGGATGACGGGACACTCGCAAGGAGATAAGACGCAGAGGCTCACTCTTCCTATCTGACTCATGCTGCAGGCGCGTGGCGGAATGAGTCATGGGTCAGTTCTCATGTAATCCAAGACCGACAAGAGCGACTGGAGCGACGGCGCCGGCGCTCGAGTATGAACACTTTTCGGCGCGCGCTCGGCTTTAATCGATATGCATGTTTTGCACGGGCGACGAGTCGCTCTTGTCGCGAAGTACCCTAGGTCGGAGGAGGGGGGGGGGGGGTAGGGTCCTAAGCTAGGAGGGTGCAGACAGCAGACTTGCAATGTAATGGAATTCGTTATACGACGTCACACACTGGCTTCCTTGGAAGCGTGTAGTAGGGAGGTTTTCCCGAAGTCATTTGTCTGTACATCCGACTACGACGACGAAGACGTCGAGGCCTTCTACGTGGAGCTGGAGAAGTTCTATAAGGAAGATCACACCTTCTACAAGGTGATCGTCGGCGACTTCAACGCCAAGATCGGGCCACGAAGGTCGCCGGAAGAACTTCACATCGGAACCCACGGTTTGGAGTGGAACGAGCAAGGTGAAAGGCTGTCTGAGTTTATCATGTCGACCAAGACCATCCATGGAAACTCGCAGTTCCAGAAGCCTCCCTCCCTACGATGGACCTGGGAATCCCCCGGTGGCCAGTTCCACAACGAGATCGACCACATCATCTTCAATCGCAAGTATTGCCTGACCGATGTCTCCGTTGTTCCCAAGTTCCACACGGGATCGGACCACCGCCTCCTTCGCGCGAGGTTCCGCTTTTCGCGTCAAGGAGAGAAGGCCGCGAAGTTCAAGAAGAGGAATCCCAGAACGACCATCAACTGGGATCTCTACACCTCTCTTGTCGGCCTTTGGGAAGATGCCGTCATGGACAACGTCGACGAGGAATACGATCGCTTCGTGCACCATCTCCACGATAGTGCTAAGGGAGCCGAGAGCTTGAAGACCACCAAGAGACGCCTGTCTCCGGAAACTCTCGAGCTGATACGCCAGCGTGGAGCAGCACGAGCGTCAGGCAACTACCAACTGACGTCCGAGCTTGCAAAGCTATGCAGAGCGGCGATAAAGGAAGATCTCAAGGAGAGAAGGGCGGAAGTGTTGGCTGAAGCAGCAGAGGCAGGGCTGAGCATTCGCAATGCCCGCCGGAACTTCGCCAACTTCAAGACCAAGATGACCGCTCTCCGACGTCCTGACGGAACCATCACCTCTTCCAGAAGGACCATGGAGAAAGTCATCCACGACTTCTACTCCGATCTCTTCGATAGCCACGTCCACCTGCCCCCATGCCATCTTCCGCAGGATGGATACGTCGTTCCCTCTGTTCTCCCTTCCGAGATCCGACACGCCATCTCGTCGGTGAAGAAACGTACAGCACCCGGTTCTGACAGGATCAGAGCTGAACACCTGAAGAACCTCCCGCCAGCGCTCATCAACACCCTGGCGCGGCTCTTCACACGCTACCTGTCCGAATGCAAGGTTCCATCTCAGTGGAAGACCAGCAAGACCGTCTTGCTGTACAAGAAGGGAGACCTGCACGACATTGGCAACTATCGCCCGATCTGCCTGTTGTCCGTAGTCTACAAGCTGTTCACTCGAGTCATCCTGAATAGGATTAGTAGAACGCTGGACGAAGGACAGCCATGCGAACAAGCAGGATTTCGGAGAGGATTCAGCACGATCGACCACATACACACCATTACGAAGCTCATCGAAGTGTCGCGAGAGTACAAGCTGCCGCTGTGCCTTACGTTCATTGACCTGAAGAAGGCATTCGACTCCGTCGAGACTGAAGCGGTCATGGAAGCCCTGCTCACCCAGGGCGTTCCTACTCAGTACATCAGAGTTCTTCGAGAGTTGTACAGTGGATTCACGACCAAGATCTCACCATTCTACAACGACGTCGTCATTGACGTGAAGAGAGGGGTTCGACAAGGGGATACCATATCCCCGAAGCTCTTCAGCGCCACCCTCGAAAACGTCATGCGCGAACTAGAATGGGAAGACATGGGAGTGAAGGTCGACGGCCGGCAACTGCACCATCTTCGCTTCGCTGACGACATCGTGCTCATAACCCCGAGCATCAGTCAGGCGGAACGAATGCTGGCCGACTTCGATCGTGTATGTGGAAGCGTTGGACTGCAGCTGAATCTTACGAAGACGATGTCATGAAGAACGGATGGGTTTCTGATGCCCCATTCTCGCTCAACGGAACGAACATCTCCGAATGCTCCAGCTATGTGTATCTGGGTCGCGAAGTCAACATGACCAACGACCTAGCACCAGAGCTGAGCAGAAGGAAACGAGCGGCTTGGGGAGCTTTCAAGAGCGTCAAAGAAGTCGTGAAGAAAACGAAGAACGTCCGACTCCGTGCCCACCTATTCGACTCCACTGTTCTTCCTGCCCTAACATACGCCTCAGAGACCTGGGCTATACGAAAGCAGGATGAACACGCGATCAGCGTCGCGCAGCGTGGAATCGAGAGGACGATGCTCGGAGTGACACGACTCACGCAAGTGAGAGAAGGCCTCCGGAGTTCCGAGCTTCGCCGACGTTCGAAGGTCAGAGACGCTGTCGCATGGGCCAAGTCGTCGAAAATTAGGTGGGCCGGCCACGTAATGCGATTCGCAGACACCCGCTGGACGAGAGCCGTCACAGATTGGATTCCGCGGGATGTCAAAAGAACACCAGGACGCCCACCAACGCGTTGGTCGGACTTCTTCGTGAAAGCCCTGAACGACCGATATGACGCTCTTCGTGTCCCTCGAGCGAGGAGGATCCATTGGACCACTCTGGCACGCGACAGGGACGAATGGAGACGCTGCTGGCGCCCGCTCGAGCAAGTCGATGATCAACGGGACGACAGGTGATACAGGTGATACATTTGTCTGTAGGGAAACAATCTGAGAAGGGCCCCGTTTAAACGTTGTCCGTATTGTAACCTGTTTCAAGCACGATGTGTCATTGCCTTGTGGTTAAAAACCGGTCAGAAACAAACATTTCGCAACAAGGTTACCTTCCACATCATACAGCTGGAAAGTGTGCAGAAAACGAAAATTGAGTAAGCTTCGGAACCAGGGATGAGCGGATTAACCGTTATCCGTTATCCGGTTTCCGACTGGTTTTGGCCTATCCGTTTTGTTGTTCGTTATCCGGTGGTTTTTGGCCGGATAACGAACAAAAAAATCTGGCACCTTTATGATTACGTAGTTGAATATAAGGACAATTTTTAAAAATCGTTTTGTGTTTTTTCCACTGATAGTTGATACGTCTGCAATGCTAGGGCCTTCTCTTACGATTAGTTCTCAATGGCATAATTAGGCCAAACTATCAACCTGCTCATAGCGCGTTCTGGAATGCAGAACACTGCCTTGCTCATTTCTATTTGTGGGGTTTTTGTAGATCCGACGGCGTGTAGACAAGTTTATTAGACAGACGAACACTGAACTACCGGTGTGAGAGCGACAGCCTTACATAGGGCCCACAGGGCCGCCTGATTTATTAGTTGATAGTCACAGATTAACAACAATGGCACTCCATATCAACTATCATTGGCACTGTAACATGTGATCATTCTTTCCTCAACACCTCCCTCCTAAGATGAACATTGTAAAGTTGAAACAACACAACTGATTCATCTGATAACCTATGTATATGATCGCAATGATGGGTCCACTTGTAGCCGGCATGGTGGTCGTCGCTCGCGTTGAGGTCGTTGTTCTGCTTGTACCGTCGTCTCCGGCTCCGATCCATTCCCTGATTCCGACGCTGTCGGCTGCTCCGTTGTAGTGGCTGTCGTAGACGATGACTTAGTTGTGAACATGTCCATGA
>OX377203.1:64459601-64543781 GCA_947396885.1 Heligmosomoides polygyrus polygyrus
CTACTGGTCCCCCTCACTGATCCACCCTCCAGCGGACGACGTTTTCGGGCACGTCTATCTGAGTCCCCCAAACACGCGAAGCTATGGCACGTCCTTTGAGTCCCAGGCACGTCACGCGACCTATGGCACGTCCCTTTGAGTCCCAGGCACGTCACGCGACGTATTCCGCACGTCTTCTAAATCCCTGGCACATAGAAGACGTCTGGGTATTTTCCGCTAACTTCGCGCTCGGTAACTTGATCAGTATCGATTGATGGTAATCAATGCTTCAAAAACGAATTTCAGATTGGTGTTGAGTGACCCCGACCCCTCCAGGGCTAAAGTTTTAAATCGCTAGACGACATCCACAAAAAATCTATAGCTTGATCAATATCCATTGATGGCGATCGATATTTCAAAAGCGAATTTCAGATTTGTGTTTAGAGACTTTGACCACCTCCAGGGCAGAAGTTCCCAGGCAGGGAGAAGACGTCTGGGTATTTTTCGCTATTTTCGTGTTTTCGTGCCGTAATTGACCCCCCCCCCCTATTTCCCCCCGCCCACTAACTAAATCCACACAAAAAATCGAAAGCCCAAATGGATTGATGGCGATGGACACCTCAAATTATGGACTTCACGCTTGCCTTCAGCGACATCGACTACCCCAGGACGGAAGTACCGGACCGTAAGAAGGATATCCACAGAAAAATCGATATTCAGCCATGATTTTCGAAACTTCACGCACCAATGCACACTGCACGTTAAAGAGTGTAACCGTACATGGCGCGTTATTCATACCTGGATTTTGGTAGGGTAACAGCGCCTTTACTACACAAAAAACGGCAATACCGTCGATATCGATTGAAAGCGACCGATACTTCAAAAATGAACTTCAGATTCGAGTTCACTGACGTCGATTAGCCCGGGGGTGGGGAGATCGGACCGCAAGAAAGACATCCACAAACAAATTGTAAATGCGGCTCAAAATGGAATCAAGGCACTCGACACTTCAATAACGGGATTCAGAGTCGTATTCACCAACCACGATACCCCTAGGACTGAAATTTCCGATCGCCAAAACGACATCCACAAAAAATCGATAATATCGATCGATATCGATTGGTCGACTTCGATTCGTGTTCAGCGACCTCGATTACCCCCAGGGCTGAAGTTTCAGGGCACTTACGCGACATCCACAGAAAAATCGATAATATCGATCGATATCGATTAGTGACTTCAGATTCGTGTTCAGCGACCTCGATTACCCCCAGGGCTGATGTTTCAGGGCGCTTGCACGACATCCACAGAAAATCGATAATATCGATCGATATCGATTGGTCGACTTCAGATTCGTGTTCAGCGACCTCGATTACCTCCAGGGCTGATGTTTCATGGCGCTTGCACGACATCCACAGAAAATCGATAATATCGATCGATATCGATTGCCTCCCCTGCTGTGAACGCCTCCCGTCGATGATCATCTAAATGCCCAGGCACGGTCGCCGACGTGTTCGGCACGTCTACGGCTCGCCATGCAGGGTTGCCGACGTGTTCGGCACGTCCACGGCATCGCCGGGCACGGTTGCCGACGTGTTCGGCACGTCTACGGCTCGCCATGCACGGTTGCCGACGTGTTCGGCACGTCTACGACTCGCCATGCAGGGTTGCCGACGTGTTCGGTACGTCTACGGCATCGTCAGGCATGCTTGCCGACGTGTTCGGTGCATCTATGGCGTCGCCAGGCACGTAGAAAGCGTCTGGGTATTTTCTGCTATTTTCGCGCCCCTGATGTTTCCGCAGTTTCAACATGACATCTCCTTAGCATTTCGTAACTGATTTTTCTATAGAACTTGATAATGCACACATCGAAGGTTTCTCGTCTGCCAATTAGATTCCTCGCGCAATTTCAGCCTGAAAGCATGCCTCGCAATTAATTCTGATATAAATAAAAACTGATATTTGAGAAAATTAAACAACACCTAAAGCGTCGCCTTAAGGGTTATCTAGGCAGGATAATTTCTGGCTCATTCGAAAGAGGTCGATATTCTAATATAGGAGATGGTGGAGTTCACATCAGTAGCCTGGAGGCATGCACCGCATTTAATCCTGGTATATGTGAAAAACCTGATATTTAACGAAAGTTAAACAGCGCCTGAAAAAAATCGTTATAAGGCTTATTGAGGCAAGATTCTTTCCTGGCTCATTATATAGAGCTCGAAATTCTGATATAGGAGATGGTAGGGTTCATATCAAACCGAATTTCTGGACTGCCAATGCAAGCCGTCTGAGCCTCCTATCCCTCTATCGACTGTAATCACACAAAATCTGGTCGATCTGCGGGCTCCCGTGGTCGGCCAGGTCAGCGTCGCTCCGCGGTGAGGGCTGTCTGGGCTCAGCGCTAAGCGGCGGGTGTCACCGCGCGAGTCGACGTTAATTGCTTCTGCAGGCACTGTCCCGCGCCTTTCACGCGCCGCTTTCAGGCAGAACGTCCCCTTCCAAGCTGAATGGAGAGGTTAATCGGCATAATTACAGCTACTGAACCAAAAAAAAAAAACGCTAAGTAAAGCACAGCACAGGTTAATGTGGTCAAGTAGTAGCAAAATTGCAACAAGCCTTCAGCCAATGTACCATCAATCGAGTCGGAAATTCAAGGTTTCACGCGGGAGCATGGCGCAGTCTTGTCTATTTACACGTCGCGAAAATCTCAATACCCTGTGCTTTCATATGAGCTTTAAACATTTTCAAAAGCTTCACTAGCAGCAATGTTAGAACCCTTCAAACAGTACGTGCATCTTTAGGATACCCCGCATTTTCCGCACGTCATAGTCTGTTGTTAAGTTTTAGACCTTAAAAGAAGCACAAATCTGTCGATACGGCCACTTTATGAAGAAATCATAGCAAGTATCCAAGCGAAACACAATCAGTCAAATGTTAAATGCAACATTTCATATATCCTACTATATATAATCGGCTAATGTCACGTGTCCGTCACGGGGAGGACGGGACCGAAGCCAAAAGATGCCTACTTCAGTGCGGCGTATGCCAGCCGGGCTTTCTTTGAGCTTAACCATGGGCGATTGCTGGTGAACTGTATCCTTGGCGGCTGATCGTCCAAGCTTACGAGATATTCAAGGGGCAACGCGTCAGGGTATGAACGGGGATCGAGTGCAGAGCGTAAGGATTCAGGAGGCGTGCCCTAGACGTCGTTCAGCGTCCGCCTGGATTCAGAAGACGTGCTGAAGACGTCGTCCAACTTGCGTAGGGATTCAAAAGATTTGTTGAAAACGTCGACAAACCATAAACCACTCCATCTCACCACGCCGCTCCTCTACCCCGTACAAAATCATTAGCAAGTTATATGTTAACCCAAACGATTTGCTTGATGACGCTCTGACGAGATCCGGAAGAGGAAAGCTCAAGTGTCGAGTTTCCGTTGCTAAAACTCGTCCGTCAGATTCGATTTTCTAACATACAGGACATTTGGTGGTTTCAATCTCCTACTAGCTAAATACGAAGACAGGGAATGTTATCTGTACAGACCTGGAAAAGGTTTTCCACAATTTAAGCGTTATGAAATTTAGTTAGTAAACGCTGTATTACATAGACAATTGTTTTCATGTCACCGATTCCAATGTGCCTATCATCCTTTTCGTGTTTTTCGTGTCGTGCGTGTTCAGTTTTTTTTTCTTTTCTCCCTTCACTTTCTTTCAACAAGACTATTGCCTTCGTCCAGATAAATGAATAGATGTGTTGGAGGTCCTCACAGAACTTAGCAATGACCGAGAACTCATTCAATGTTTTTATAGCATGTAGAACTAGACCGCGTGGAAATATATATATATATATATATATATATATATTAGTATTATTATATATTACTACCATCATTTGTTCATTTAGCGTATTAAAGAAACGAAGCATAGTCGGATTTTGATTGGTTATAGACAGTTTTATTTTACAGCAAGCTACGGTTATTCGGTACTCATTCATTCGATCAAATTATTCGATTTCCGGATGAACGAGAAATGTTTTGGTTTTCGGTCGTTCGAAAAAATCATTTAGTGAATAAATACGAAAATTTTGGACACCGATTAATTTCGTTCTTTCGTACTAAGCGGTCTGGTGTCCGCTCCGAGATTGCACATGGTCGTCTAAGGCTGATCTAGCTTACCCCTTTTTAAAAACCTGGTTGGTATGCGGCGGGCACCGTCCCGCTTGGTACCCATTCTTTTTTTAGGAAAATTTCTGACATAGCATTTATTCGTTCGTTTGATAACCTCTTTCAAAAACGCAACTATACTATTTACTCTTGTGCTTTAAAACGTGAGCAGTTTGGCGCGTAACTGTTTGCAAGGATGATCTATGAGAGCGACCTGATGTTACGTATTTAGAAGGCAAGGGTAAAGTGCCTATTTCTTTGCTTTTAGCTTCTCGTTCCAGCGTCATTTCTTCATGCACGCACATAGAGCTGTCCTTCATTGTAGTTGGATTCTAGTGTACTGCTTGGATTTTCTGGTTTTAGAAGCGCCATTTATCAGCTGCAGGGTGGACGGCAGGTCAAGAGTCTTCATGTTATGTCTGACGGTCCGGTTTAGGTCTGGTCGTGATTTCTATAAGACGTCTGATCCCGCATGATTATTTCTACTATTGGAGTCCATCCTCGTCATGTGCTTTGATTTAGGAGTGATGCTGGTGGAGCAGTGTGATTCGGGCATCCAGTCGTCGTCGCGATGTACAAGTGAGGGCGATATTGATGGCACTCTTGAAGGTACACCGCTATGTTAAACTTCGCGTAATGATAGGCAAATCAAGGTTAAAGTCGAGGTGGACCAATTGAAGCGCGATGTTGTGCTCTAGCTCTTGAATATTGAATGGTGTTCTGAAATGGTTATTTTTCTTGTAATTTTTTTGTGCTGGGCTCCTTAGTGATCATACATCTGTGTTTGGCCCGAATTTGGGAGAAATTGTGTAATAATCGTTGCCCACAGTATTTTAGAGAACAACTGCAACCACATTCTTTGATCGCGTCTCCTTTTCTCCTAATGAGCTCTTTGTTATTCGATACGCCTAGGCGGCGTTAATCTATTTTTCGATTTAGGCGAAGCGGTAGTGATCCTTTCTGGATTGACAATCACTACTTGGTAGGATCAAGAGAATTAGATGAGGATGTTGGGAACGTCCACTTTTTGTGTGAAATTTCTATGACTGCTACCTAAAAACTTCAGAGAATCGCGCCAGGTGTAACTCCAAGAAAAGATTGCACCTGCAATTTGCTAAGGAACCATTTTGGTCACAATGGTTAGGGCGACTTTTCCGGCAATGTTGTTTTCTTCGGACGGAACGCAACGGAAGTGAAAGTTTTTCGTCATATCTCATAGTACCGAAAACTTTTCAGTCGCAGCTGGAGTTCTGGAACTCGAACTGTGACTATCAGGAATGTGTTGCGGAATTTCCGAATTCCGGTTGTCGGCCGTTTTTAGTCCTTTCATCCGTTTCGTGTCTTCCCTCTACTCCTTTCATCCGTTCCGTGTCTTCCCTCTGAAGAAGGAACGGAAATGGTGACCCATCGCTTATTGGTTGTTTTGCACTGCTTTCATTCAACTCTTGAACATAAACGAAGGACTGAAGAGGGAGATTAATTATGCGTCGCCTATTTTTGTGATTGTGTTGCTTTCAAACGGGTGGTGCACCCTGATTTCGATCAGTGTGATAACCAATTTGGATTCCTTTTTCTTTTCTTGAAATGATGTACTACCGGCTATAAGGCCACAAAGGTTTCATGAGTGTTTGGATCAAGGATCAAATTCCTTATCCGGAGCATGCTTTCATTATTACCTAATTATCTTAGGTCTGGCCTGGAACACCAATTCTAGATCAGAGTTCTACAACCACTCTTAAGCCGCTAACAATGCTTTCCATAGGGGACATTGGATCTGTCCTAGTCATAGAAGGCATGCGGGGTCTTGCCTGTCCATCCCCCTTTGAGCTTGTTTCAGAGCTTCAGCTACTGCCAACTACACTATGGTACCCATTCGAACTCAGAAAGTGGGTGTTGTGTCTGGGTTGCTAAACGCAACTGTGACCTTAGCGTTGCCTCTCCCAATTAGGACAGATCTGGGACATTCAATAAGACCAGTAAGTGTTATGAGTGGAGAAATCGTTGACGTCTTACTCGTCTCTTGGGTTCGTTGTGTTTAAAACACCTTCTTCCTATTTACAGAAAGATTTTGCATAAACTTCGATTTGTTACACTAGTAATGTTTGAAAAGTCATCAGTAATGATAAGAATGCAAGGCTTTTTTATTGTTATATATTGTTATTGTTATAGCATGGGACTCTTTTCGAGTCCCATGCTGCCTTGCCCCCTTCCGAAATTCCTTAACGGCAACTAACAAGGAGGGTCAAAGAGGTGACCGTGGAGTCTCTCAGAGCGACCTGTATTGTGTTGTAGGGCGTTGTCTGGGAAGCACCATAGTGGTTTCCAAATTTCCTGCGGATCTCCGGGTAGGTCAAAAATGGCAAAAAACTGCACCGCTCCAGTGCGGGCCGATAACGCAAAACTGACACCTGGAATACCCTTGTCGTGCTCAAAAATAGTCCTGCAAAGGTTTGGAGCTTCAATCATTGCTAAAACGCGGAATTTCATAAATTCATAGTAGAAGCGAGAAGGCACATTCACAACCAGCGTTCACCAGCAGCGTCCAAACGACTGGATGGCCGAGAGGATAGAGCGGTGGATTGCGGGAGGGTGGTCAAGGGGTCGGTTACGGGGGTGGGATCTGTGCATTGATAGTGGTGTTTTTTGCACATTTTATCAATGTAGAGTGCATTTTGGCCTCGGCGGGGTTTAGCGTTCGCGTTTTAACCTCTTTTTAACCTGTTAAGGGATGTGAGCCAAACCAGCCTTCGTCATTAGGTATGGCCATTGAACCATGCTTGTCTGATTAGGACTCTCTTTAGATACCCATGTGTGATCCCTTTCTAATGTTTTCTATGATTTGAGAGGTGTATCGTAGTAACCTTGTAGTGAGCATGATCGACTATTACTCTGATGCATCAACAAGATGTGCTGATCGCCTTTCAGATTTCTATGGAGAGCGTATTTCTTGTGACTTTTACTATTTTTCACTGTGACGAAAATTAGAATTTTGATCCTTCTTGCGTTATTGATCTCATTTCTGCCTATTATTTTTGTGGCGGTCACTGCTCTAGACGAAGCGGGGGGGGGTCCGCTATACTTCGGACCGAATCGAATAATTTCGAATGAATATTCGAATAAATTCGAATATTCGAATATTCATTATTCGAATATTCGGTGAGGTCCAAAATTCGAATATATTCATTTTTCGAATATTCGGTGAGGTCCAAAATTCGAAAATATTCATTATTCGAATATTCGCTGAGGCCCGAAATTCGAATATATTCGTTATTCGAATATTCGACAAGGTCCAAAATTCGAATATATTCGTTATTCGACTATTCGACGTGCTCCAAAATTCGAATATATTCGAATATATTCGACGCTACTGAGATAGACTACTGGGAGTCAGTTTTGCGCCTTCTGGATATAACTCACCTAAAGTCAAGTATATGAAAAACCAAGGATATGTTTGAGCTCAGCAGCTCGAGCTCTATCGTTTGGTATACATATTTCATATGGAGCCATAAAATTATTCGAAATTGGAAACATGTTTAATTACCCAAGCTTGAAGGCCGACCAATGGAAAGAAACATGAACGGTGCGGCCAAGGTCGACCTCTGTCGAAAGTACTTCATCGTCGGTTTGTTTGGTCAACCGTTGGTGTGGCTTAGGAACACAATCTGGTTCTTTGGTTGAGGCTTTCTTCGACGGCAATCACCGGCCACCAATACCAATCGGAAGGATGTCACTCTGAGTGCCATAGGAGCGATCTTCTGGTTAATAGTAATATGTGTCTGGGAGACCATCTTCCAGTCGTACCGTTCGAAAGGTGTCGCATGGGCGTACTATTTGACATTCATCTTCTCAGTCGGAGGAGTATAGACTGGCTGCGATCTCACCCCAAATTGCCACAGCATCATTCATCCTTCTCAAAGTCCTTTTCTGTGATTCACTTGTAGGAGACCTTATAACTCAGCTTAACGACGAGGTGTTTTCTCACGCAATTGTTGCTTTTTCTTGTGCGGGTTTGTAACATAAAACATCATGTACATATTAACATAATGATGCAGCTTTCTTATTGTTGAAGCTGTCATTTCGGTGTCCATTTTGAAGGATTACGGGGCAGCTCGGCCACGAGCATGTTGAGTCATCGCGGCGAGGCAGATTCCAGAAGGAAGAGTCCCGGCGCCTACGCCGACCCTACATCTCTAGCGGCACGTGCAACTCATGCGATTGCTTTCCAACGATGGAGAGACTTCACATGAGATTCAAAAGAAAAAAGATGTGGCGGGATTTTGAAGTACCATGTGCGCCGTTCGAACTGGCCCCAGTGATGTTTGCTCCCTCACAGCAAAGGGGTAGAAATATAGCGATATACTATATCCTACCTCGAGGTCGTCAGCTGTGCTATGAGTGGGTGTATAGTAAGACACTCTCAGACGGAGGGATCAGCACGTTTCTGTGCTGTGGATGCCGATCGCTAAAGGATCGAGAGCGCGAGGTGTACAAGCAGCCTTTGCCTTCCTGCAAAGTCAGAAGTGGACAACTCATAACGGATCCTGAAAATCCGGTTCGCACTCACTTCTGTGAGCCAAGACCTCGTTCTATTATTTATTTATTTATTTATTTATTTACTGACGTGTAATATAAACACACGTAAAAAAATCTAAAAAGATACGTGTCAAAAACAAACATCAGACAAACAGTAACACTTAAAAACCAACAGGAGACGGAGAGAAGAAAAGAGAATTTAGTTAGCCTTGTTGGGATAGTATAAGCTATTGACAAACAGAACTGAACAGAGCAGCAACCATCAAATTTAACTAAACATTTTGCGAGTAATAAGATTTTGAAAAGCTTGAACAGATAGTCCCAGGATATCTTCCTCTTCACTAAGTAGTTTACTAAACTCCCGTAGGTTTCTATACGTAAAGAAATTTGACCTAATCTGTGATTTTGCCACAGGATATAAAGTCTAAGCCTTCCCCTTCTTGACGTCGTCAGTGGTGCACCAAAAAAAGTTACTGGATCAATTGAAACGCTTTTTGTCAGGATCTTAAACATCATAATCAGATCTACTTTCCTACGTCTGTTCTTAAGGGTTTGAAGGCCAAGGTGCCTGGCCCTCCTTATGCCGTTAGGAACGGCGTTATAATCTCTTTCAAAACATCTCATATATAGCTTCCGAGTGAAACTATTTTGGACACTTTCGAACAGCTCTATGACTTTCTTTCTAAATGGGTTACATACTGTTATTCCAAACTCCACTATCGGACGAAAGTAGGATTTGTATGCTTGTAAAAGTAATTTTGGGTCATCCGTACGCATAATCTTAAACAACAAGTAGGTCTTGTAATTTGCTTTCTTCACGATTGCGTTGTAGTGGTTTTTGAAGTCGAGGTTGTGCGATATCAAAAAACCTAAGTCGCGAACTTCCTTGACAGGTTGTAGAATAGATCCCTGTAAGTTGTATAATATCATTTGATCTTTGCCTCGGGGTGCAACTATGAGATATTTGGTCTTTTCCGCAGAAAGCGGTAGTTCCCAATCCCTGGACCATTGATCCACGTAGTTAATTGCTGCCTGTAGGGAGTCTGAATCTTCCTTCTTTTTAACGGCCTTATAAATTTTTATATCGTCAGCATAAACCTTGCAAGAGACACCAAAACGCGAAGTTCATAGGTATAAATAACAAACAACAAGGGAGAGAGAACTCCACCTTGTGGAACGCCACTGTAAGTTGAAAAAACCGGCGAAAATTCGTCTTTTACCCTGACTTGGAACGTTCTGTCCGATAGAAATTCTTTCACCCATCTGACAATCATTGGATGTGTTCCTAACATATTCATCTTTAAAAGTAACTTAGGTAGGTATTACAGGGTGCGTAAAAAGTATTGACGCACCTACTTTTTGTTTCAGCCCCAACTTTCTCTTTCTACTTTTCAAAGTTTTGTGTGTTATTTTTGTTGACTATATTGTGTTCAAAAAATAGTCTTGTAAAAATTATAGAAACATGATACCGTCGTGGTTACGGTGGCCCTTTTTTGTTTGTTACCCAAACAGCTGAATATTTCCTTAACAAGAGAATTTGGCGCTGTTCGAAACGGTTGGTGACGAAGGAGGTCAGCAACCCAAACGTGAGCCACGGCTCTGTCATACCAGATAATGATTACAAGATGTCCAAGCACGATAGCGTTCAAATCCAAAATTATCAACCTCTGTCCGATAATGGCAAACAGATAACGCGCGCAGGTGTGGACAGCTTCTCAGACGAGCACAGCTTGAACATGAATTCGCTGGATTACTCTTTTTAGGCGATTTTAGAGAATGAGGTCTCGGCTACTTTCAACAGAAGTGACCACTTGCAGAAGGCTGCCCTGTTCAAAGCACGGGACGAAATCCAAGCGAGTACTTGCGGCGCGTGCTCATGAATTTTTCCGTCGTTTTCGCTCCTGTATTCACAGTAAAGGAGTTAATGTCGATTACGAGTTATTCTATCGTGTTTGCAAGATCATTTTCCATAGTTCTCGAGGGATTGTTTTAAAACTTACTACGCGATACTATTTCCACAGCCGTCATTTACTGCGTCAATACTTTTTACGCACCCTGTATGCGCCGTAGGGTGATCGAGAGGTGCAACGAATTCTGGGCACAACCCTATACGGGAACTCCAACCAGCGTTATCCATGGCTTAGTAGCTGACGTGGGCACAGCCGCGCTTCGGTCAGGTGACACATGAGAACAAATATTGTTTAGCGAACGATATTTATGGTTTCAGACGATACTTTCACAGCCCCACGGCGGATGGCTATAGTGGAACAGCTAACTGTTCCCTCACGGAATGGGCAGGATAACCAGCGAACTTCGTTGAAGGGTTTCACAGTAAACTTCGAAGGGCGTTTGCTACTGGCATCCCTGCTATGGCAGCTCTATTACAGTTTTTGGCCTCACAGTTAAGTATGGCCAAATCGCAGATCCTGCCTATAGCAAATGGGGGAATGTCGACAAGATATATCCGAATTCACGAAGCCTGTAGGTAACATGAAATACACGATGAGACGCTTCAGACAGTTCCTCCAGGCGGATGGCCGTCCACCTACCACAAGAGAGTGTAAGAATCACCTTGATATCTTAGCTGGCAACCTTGCCCACTAGTTAGCTCTCAATGTGCCTCCGTCCACTCGTTGTACTCCTCTGAAGAGCCCTTGCATGTTATCCTGCCCCATTCCGTGAGGGAACTGTTAACACACTTGCCTTTGTATTGAGATATATGCTTGCTCACAAATGTAATTCATGCTTCACACGATTCAGCTGTTTTTATTCAAATGTTGCCATTTGTACTTCAAACGCTTTGATAAAGAGTGTTCTAAAATATCTATCTCAAACAAAAGGCAAGTCTCAGACATGTTGCTAAACATCCTGCAGAAACTCAGTGACCGTTGTGGCCGGATCAGTGCATTTCCTCAGTGATATCACCAACAATACGACTGGTGTGGAAATATATCACGCTGTGAAGAGACGCCGATCGTGCAAGTCGCTCAAGAAACAGCATGTTCCCACGCGAGACGGTAGATGCGCGCGAAATAGCGGAGAGTCGGCGAGAGGTGGCAGACGCGCTGCAAATCGACGTGACTCAGCAGTGGCGGGGACGAACGGGGCCGAGTTGCCCGTTAACCATTTTGAAGGGCGGCCGCGGACGAGTTGTCCGTCGCAAGCGCGTGCGGCGCGCCACATTTCGTGCCCGCCACTGATCCTTGCCGGGTATGCGTTATACTTCGGACCGAATCGAATAATTTCGAACGAATATTCGAATAAGTTCGAATATTCGATATTCATTATTCGAATATTCGGTGAGGTCCAAAATTCGAAAATATTCATTATTCGAATATTCGACGAGGCCCAAAATTCGAAAATATTCATTATTCGAATATTCGACAAGGTCCAAAATTCAAATATATTCATTATTCGAATATTCGGTTTTTCGTGAAACCGAATATATTCGATTATTCGTTTATTCGAAAATTTTTTGGAAGGACACAAGTATAGGGTCCGCTGTAGGTATGTACACAAGTACTCTCACGTCACCTGGGTCGGATTTTTTTTTTGCCAAAGTTCGTCTAGGGCGAGGGTATTTTGGCATACTGATCACGATTTCGGAATCCCTTTTTTTGTTCCGGTAGATTACAGAGCAGGGTGCGGGTAAGTGAAACGGTGAAGACGGAATAGCAGCACTCACTCCCTCACTCTATCCTTCTAGGGATGTTATTGGGCGATGATCACAAATTTGATATACGTTTTTGCATTTAAAACCTTTTGTGGACTATTTTCAGTTCAATATACGAGCTTGGAAACGAACTGCGGCCTAAATCATAATGTGCAGAGAAGGTGGGAGCCACGGGAAGAGAACCAGTGGCATCACACCTGACGAGTCAGAGCACTACTCGTGCGCCACCGCCGCTGCTTGGAGACCATTTTGACGAAGCCCCCGTCCCTCACCGCTCTCGTGCCAGGTCTTTCGCACGATGGTGAGCTTTCTTTACCGACTCGACTTTCTTTACCGACCGAAATCTCGCTGTGGCCAAGCAGAAGATATCGATACTTCTTTGACTGCGATCTTCTGATGGGTCGTGAAAGGACTGTAAAGCGATGGCACGACAACTTCGAGGAAATCTGAATGTAGAATTTGGACATCCTGCCTCTCCCTTTTGCTTCTCCCTTACGCGGTCCTGTTCAGAAGGTCAAAGTGAAAAAACTGAAGGAGACGTGAGGAGGACGAAGTCTGGCTAAGACACTGATTTCGTTGACCTGCCGGTCGACCTGGTGAATTTGTAGGGCTGGTGCCCTGTTGACTGGGTGAGAGCTTCTCAATCAGGCTGTTGCTGAGAAGAAAGTGCCTGAGAGTTGGCAGCAAAGCACAACTATTCCGATTTAGAAGAAAAAGGGCAATACTTCGGACTGCGCTAGCTACCGTCCAATTCGCCTGCTTTCGCACACCATGAAAATCTTTGAGCGAATTGTCGATGTACATATCCCAGGATATCGTCCAGCTTTAGACCGGCAGCAGAGTCTTGCGGGTGCCGCAGACCCGCCATGACAACTGCGGGTGGTGTGGCGCTGCGAGGGTTACTGTACGTAATACTGCGACAGTTGCGACCTCTGGGAATGTCAAAGATGTAGTAAGCAAAACGCTTTTTTTTGTGAAGAAGCGTTTTCTAAGTCAAGTTAGGAGTCTTTGAATCTAAGCCCCGAAATCTAATAGAACACTTCTTATAACATAACTCAACAGTTCTGTGCCATCTTGCGCTTGCTCTCACTTTTGTCGATCTACCTCCACTAAAAGTTCCTCGCTTATCAAGCAGCTCGAAGGTAATGTGGTAGCCCTTGTGATGACAGCATTCCCTCCGATGCTTTGTTGAGTCCGGGAGATCTGTCCGATGCAGTTGTAGCTCATACGAAAAAAAACGGTCTGCTTTGTTGTTGCATTTCTGTGCAAAGGTTTTCCCTAAACCTCAGACGACTAACTTGTGACTGGAAGGCTAGGGAGATTTTCAGTGCAGTTAAGGTTACCTAATATCGTGTTAATGTTTTTTTTTGCGTTATGTTTTGAGTGCAGGATTCCATACGCCTCCATTTGTCGACACTACCGGTGATTATATTGTTGGTTGTCAAGATTCTTTATGGACAGAAATTATGCACCAACCTACTATATCCCTAGCATGTGGATTCGTTTTAAAAAATGTTTAGAATAGATGAACCATAATGGACACCCATCTATCACACCCTCCGGCGGGTCTCACCCGCAGCTCCTGGCGCTGCGGGTGAGAGCCGCCGGAGGGTGTGATAGATGTGATAGATGAACTGTGGCAGCCCTCGCGGACCTTTGCGGCCAGCGGCTCCGCGACAACTCGTCCGCGCCGTGGCTTCCACGACAGTGGCAGCGTGGGTCCCACTGCGGCGGGAGCGATATGGACGAGTTCTCGGGGCGCTGCCGCGAGACTCTGTAGAGGCCCTTACACCAGCGGTTTCGCTGCCGGCTGTGGTACCGTTGATGCCATATCGTTCGACTTCTGCTAGGAAGCACCGCGAGAAACAGAAACCGGTGCACTTTGCCTTCCTGGACTTTGAGAAGGCCTTCGACCGCGTTAGGCGAGATGTTATATGGGACGCGTGACGACGACACCGCGTCCCTAAAGAGCTCATTGTCAAGTTGTGCGAACCGTGGGACGTGGGAAACCGAGTTGCTCCCCATGTCAAGTTTTGCGTTTGTATTTGAGCGGGAGGAAACATCGATGCCAAAGTCTGAGTTATTGTTGATGTTGGTATTGTGTATAGTGTTGAATAAAATGTACACGTCTCCCGACTCGGTTCGCAGGTGGGTGCAGGGTTATCTGTATCAACCGGCCTGTCTGCTTCTCCACCCCGAGAACTTAGTCGGCCTTCTGCACTGTCAGTTGATGAACAGCCAGAAGGGCTCTGTGAAGTAGCTATACATGTCTGCCGACATGTTTGTTTTCTTCTTTAGCTCCTCCTAAGCTACCGGTACCAATTCCACTTGACAACTCAGCCGACTAGAGAACTTATCTAATCCTCAGGGATAACTCTTTCACTTACCAGTGAGGGGCAACTACCATGCAGCAAACGCTGCCTAGCCGAACCTGGAAGATGCTGGGGCTATAAGGGTACGTTAATTACTTAGAAATGCCCACCTCGAACTCGAACTACAACAGCGCCACTAGGGAGCTGCCGGTCGACTGTCAGCAAGGTAGTCTCTCAACTAGGATGGCAGTGCCCAGAGATGCACCCCGGAAAATCTCACTAGTGCTTACGCCACAATAGGTTCTCGCCGACTTAACACGTCAAGAGAAGAATCAGGAGGCAAGTATGGCACTCCTGAAGACCACTACTGGGGAGTCAACACTACTGAGGGGTGAGTTGGGTGCCTAAGCCCTTTTGGGACTTCCCTATTCTCTTCCCCAGCCTAGTGGATCTTAATACAGTGCGACCCTGCAGCGTATGAGGGCTGCGGTTAGCCTACCTTAAAAGAAGAGGGATTAGGCTAACAATAGTTGGCCAAGTAGGACTAATGCCGGGTGTACTACACGCGGCCGGTATGAGAGTAACTTGACGGGGAGTGAAATTTAATTTAAGTGCGCCGAAAGTGTGGGACAAGCAATGAGGGATTAACAAGCGAGGAGCACGAAGAGTGTCAAGGGCTGGAACTAATCCTTGGTCGCAGTCAATAGCGATGAACCGCAGACGTGTGGGGAACGACTCAATCCGTCTGCAGTTGTGTACGCTTAAGGATGCTCAGTACCCCCCACTAGAGTGACAGACAAGAGCGAGACTCAATTGCTTCAATCGTCCCAAAATGCGTGTACACGAACGTATATCCTCGTTAGCTCGTGATGAGATAGATGCCTTCTCACGGCGAGTGATTAAACGAAATTCAAGAAAAAAGTAAAAAAAAAAGTAAGTGGCCGAGCGGCCACACCGGCTATCCTTGTCGAAGGTGAAGACGAGACTGTTTTGGGACCCGGACCGCAGCATTCGATCCGGGCGCGGTGCGGTTCCCGCCGTATCGGTCCCGTTGGACCGCTCCCCATCCTCGTTCGGACGGACCCGGCCATCGAAGAGAAGAAGGGTCCAGAAGAGAGAAAGTACTAATAGAGGAGGGTACTGACGGTAAGACAAATACCGAAACCGATTGACACCGGGGGTCCGTTTTGTCGAAGTGCACCAGGGGTCTGGGTTCTCCCCACTGCTCTTGTGGTATCATGGATGCAATTCAACGAGATCACCAAAATGCAGCTCCTTGAACGTTGCTGTATGCCGATGACGTCATGCTTGCATGTGAGAAGAAAGCCGAACTCGAGCGACAGGCACAGGCATGATGTGATCGCTTGGCATTGTTCGGTCTCAAGCTAAACGTCAAAAAAGGCGGAGTACTTGACGAAGGTAGTGAATGAGCACGGATCTATCAAGATCAATGGTAATGAGCTCTCACTGGTTACATCTTTCAAGTATCTCGGATCATGAGACGCGTTCGATGGCAGCCCAAAGTTGGACGTGAATGCGCGTGTGAGTGCAGCCTGGTTCAAATGTCGCTCGTTGATGAGAGTGCTCTTCGCAAGTCAATATCTGAGCACCTCAGATCAGAGGTTAATAGTGCAGTCGTCCGCCCAGTACGATGCTGAGTGCTGGCTCGTGACGAAGGAGAATGAAAGCCGCCTCAGTGTAGTGGAGACGAACATGCTACGGTGGATGACTGGACTAACGCGATTGCACCGCGTTCGTAACGACATCATACGACAAAGGTTTAGTATCGCTCCGGTAGCCGACAAGTTGCAGTACGGCCACGTCCTTCGTGCTTACGATGACACCGTCTGTAAGGCTGGCCTGAATTGTGAGGTCCCTGGAAAGCGGGCCAAAGGACGCCCGAAGCAACGCTGCTAGATACGTTGCACTAGGTCTTGAGGATAACTGGTGCAGATCCTGATCAAGCATTTGATCGGGAAAATTGGCGTCACCATGCCAGAAGAACGGACCACGTTGCCAAGCGGGACAAGTGCTAGTGAAAATTATGATGATGTTTTTCTTAGCAGTGTTTTGCGGTTTTGTTAGATTATTGTTAGCACATAACGGTGATTTTGAAAATCCCGTCACCATGCCAGAAGAACGGACCACGTTGCCAAGCGGGACAAGTGCTAGTGAAAATTATGATGATGTTTTTCTTAGCAGTGTTTTGCGGTTTTGTTAGATTATTGTTAGCACATCCTTATGAGTGTAGTGATAAATAAATAAATAAATACTGTGCTTAATGACACCACGTTCGATCCGACGCCGATTTCTCGTGTAATCTTGATTCCTATAGGCCCTTTTTCAAACTCCAGATCTTCGGATGATGCAAATAACGGTGATTTTGAAAATCCCGTCACCATGCCAGAAGAACGGACCACGTTGCCAAGCGGGACAAGTGCTAGTGAAAATTATGATGATGTTTTTCTTAGCAGTGTTTTGCGGTTTTGTTAGATTATTGTTAGCACATCCTTATGAGTGTAGTGATAAATAAATAAATAAATACTGTGCTTAATGACACCACGGCTTGAAGCATTTTTTTAGCCTAAGGGGTTGTTGTTTAAGCAGTGATCGCCGATATATGTTTGTATGGTTGGTGGTGTCATGGTCATCGATTTCGCCCAAATTTAACATATGTTATCAGCGCCTTAAATAAATTTTCTCGTCTACGTTTAGGTAAAGAAACGTCTCCACTTCTGGAGTCGTAAAAGCGTTATAGCAATCATGAATAAGATTTCCTTCCTGGCGTTAACATTTTTCGTTGCGATTTTACACAAAGTGCTTTGATTGAATGTGGCAGATCTCTTTTAGGAAGTACAAAAATGTTGTACCACATGAGAGCCGAACCGCACACCTCTCTGTCTCATCATGTCGCTCCTCTATCATCTTCGCTACTAGACGTTCGATCCGACGCCGATTTCTCGTGTAATCTTGATTCCTATAGGCCCTTTTTCAAACTCCAGATCTTCGGATGATGCAAATAACGGTGATTTTGAAAATCCCGGATTTTCGACTGATTCAGATTTTTCTTCGGATCGGATATTTATTTATTTATTTATATCGTATATCCGATTAGGATAATACCTAATAATGCAGCAGTAATAGCTCATGATATTTTCTTCAGTATGGAGTGAATTAGAGGAGTACGTCAGTTGTAAGAGCCTTGAAGAAGTCATCGCCAACGGAAACACACAAACTGTTCAAAACCTGGATGAATGGGAAGTAGCCGAGCATGAACACATAACAAAACATCATAGAGCGATATTGGATCATTTCGTAATGTCGTAATCCACGTAATTAGAAGTCTCTTGTCGAACCGGCACGCTGTATAATTCCACATGGTCGTGCTATACAAATTCTGAAGTGCGAGAACGTTCATCTGCTTCCTAGCACAGGTGAACTAATCCCGTGAAAACCCACTCTTGAGCCTAGCAGTCGAATGAAGGGTATAATTGCTAAACATGACATTTCGTCATGCCCTTGAAAGAATTATTACAAGGTTTGGTCCGAAAACGTCCAAATATTCATTAGCAGTGTGCACATTTTGGGCACCACATATGATAGTTCAATATCCAGACTTCAATCACCTTGCGTCCCAAATGTGAGCTGCGAAGTGGCATGCATTTCACCTTCATCCTAGAATATATTTTTTGCTAGACGTTCGACGGCCTTCTGGCGGACAAACGTCTGGTTAGGGGCTTCGCACCAAACCCCGATAATACAGCATCTTGATCGCAGCGGTTATTCTTTTCACCTTTGATCCTTCTTTGCTTTACTTCAGAATTCCGAATCCGGATTCAGAATGTCGTGCGATTCCTATTCTAGGATGTGCCTTATCTGCATAAAAATGGGTAAAATCAATCGATATTTTTCGGCTGATTGGCACTGATTGGTGTCCGGTGGCAGACACATGCGACCGACTGGTAATTACTCCCTCCTCCAGTCATGAAACGGCGGTAACGCACACGATATGCATGTGCGTTACCGCCGTTTCATGAGATGACGGGGGTGGCTCGTCTTCTAAATCCGGCATCACGCTGAGCAACGTCTATAACATATCTTGAATCAGAACGCTCGTTAAAGGACATATACAACATTTCCTCTAGATCCGGACGCTCGTTGAACGATGTCTATGAAACGTCTTGTGAACGCTGGTCCTAGTTGCTCGACTTTGTAGACGCTGTATGAATGCAGATGCAGCTGTGCCGTCCCAATGACACGTCTTTCTGGGCCGGATTTATCAACGACTAACAGCAATTTGATAGAGGAATTACAGCTGAAATCCCTGAGAGCGCGGTTTGATATCAGGGATTTCGACTGTAATTTCCCTGATAAATTGCTGTAGTCGGTGATGAATCCGGCCCCTGGATTCGAACGCGCGTTGGACGACATCTGTTACGCGTTTTCTGAATCCAGTGCACGTTGGACTACTTCTACTTTCTTACGTTTTCTTGATCAAGACGCTCGTTGTACGAAGCCTGTGGCAAATCTTCTTTATCGCGGCGCTCGGCACATGATATTCAACCGTACCCTGACTGTTACCCGCTTCCAAATCACTAACTTGGGTGACCTAGTGCTAAGGTTATTAAGTCGTTGACAATCGCACATGATTAGGCTTAAAGAAACAGCCGCTGGCGTATGGCAGTGAGTAAGACGTCCTTTGACTTTGGTCCCCTCTCTGTGACGGACTACTTGACGCGTATTAACTGATATATAGTCAGTAGTGTTGGAAAATATCTTCGCAAAAAAAAAAACGATCAGATAGGGCTTGAAATTCCCCCTGCCCACCCTCCTCTGTACAACTGCAGTGGAACGCATGGCGCAGCCTCAAAGGATAGCAACGAGTTCTTCTTCGATTATGCTCGGCGGCTCTAATGAAATGGATAGCCGAAGATTCGTTTGGGGAAAATCGCACGCGCGGGAATTAAATATGCGTTTTTATGCGGCCATTTCCGAGAATGCGTCCCACGATTGCGTTCATTTCCGGAGTGGCGGTCTGCAATTCGTCAAAGGCGTGCTGCTATTCTTGTCGTTAATTTTCGAAGGAGAAACTCTTCTTGCCGGTGCTAACGTGGCGTCGCCATCTCTCTTCGTTTCATGTCGGTGCCGTCTACCTTTAGTAGTAGTGCTGTTCCAGCCTGTCCAACTCTGTCCAGGCAACACTTCACTACTGCTCGAGGTTTTCGCGAAGGGTAGCAGGTTATTCACGGAAGGGAGGGGAATATTACTGAACGTGCTGGTGGCGGTGTTGTGCCGGGTGTGTTGTTTGGGTTGGCTGTGGCACGTCGCCTATCTGCGAATCGACCGGCGGTCCGCAGCGCATAGGTCCTTTGACTGCAAGTAATTGGTATTACCGCTCAGGAGGATGCATTATGAAGTGCCGCCCACCACGAATTTCGTAGCGGCTCTAACTGAAGACTCAGTAACTTCGCTTAGAGGAAAGACGAAGCAGAAGACACGCTGACTGGGCGTCCTTCTTTCATGGAATAGTGTGCGTGAATCTTCTACGGGGAGCAGAAATGAGATTCTCATAGGGTCGTTCATGGAAAACGGACTTCAATAAAGTAACCTTTTGAGATTGCAGTTCACTTGTTAGCTGTTTCAGTCGTCACAAAAACATTTTCACTGTGTGGCTGGGATGGGGGCTCCGCTACTTGCTTTAGAATTTCTAGTGCTTTTCACTTTTGTTCAGCTCGGTCCCACCGTTATGATTAAAAATAATTTCATATTTTGGAGCCCCTACCTCACGGGAAGTTGAATGAATCAGATTGCGCCGCCTTGCTCTCATTATACTTATCCAGCACCTCGTATTCTTATTTGCTCGTTCACTTCATTTAAATCGTTTGTTTAATAGGGAACTGTAGCTGTAGAAGTTTGAGTTCCAGAATTTTTCTGTCTCGATAAGGAAAGAGTTTGGAAGCTGCAAATTTTGAAATAGATTCCGACCGATAGAAATATACCTTATTCTATAATTCTTGGTTCTTGTCAGATGGTTGAGGGATGAAGGAGAAATATGCCTCATAAGCTTTGCGGCTTACAGGATGAAAGGTTGACATAAGTCAATATGTTTACGGGGTGGACCAAGCATCTCTACGCACACACGCTATATGGAGGCAGTGTGAATGTGTTTTTGGCCTCTTCAATGGCATGACGCGCAGCCGATGGAAGGATCGGTGTTTGGATGTCGTTGACGGAAGTCTGACTCCAGTCCCCTACCCTCGGAGATACGGAAGGCTGAGCTGAACGCGATGCGAACCCAAACGAAGACCTAGGGCGGATCGTTGAGGTTAGGATGTTAGGATGACCGCCTATTCCGGCCATTGCTTTCGATGTATATAGCGCACCATATTTATTAATTTATTTAGTTTGGCCAACATGAAAAATTAGATGCAAAGGCGAACCAAGAAAGAATTTAGGCTCTAATTGCTTCTTTGCAGAAAAACAACAGTAGAAAACATAAGGAAGAGGAAAGAACATGAAGAGAAAAAAGCCTGGCAGCCGCGAGATTGCATACAGAAGTGATTTGTAACAGCCTACATTTCGGTTAGAGGGAAGGATGTAGTGAAGTCCTGACAGAAGTGAGCAGAGCTCCTTCAATATAGGAAAAAATTAACAATTGTTTTTGTGTTGGTATGTGAAATTCGCTGTTGTTTTGGACTATAGATTGTTAGACTTTCAGTAATATTGGGTCTTTGTGTTCGTATTACTTGAATATGCATGGGGTTCCAATGGAACCATGCAGTGTTCCAAGAGGGTTCGAAATTTGAAAGGCTTTCTACTTTTTTACTTTTAGAAGTTGAAATTTCTGTTCTGTTACAAAACCTATCCCACTATTAGGAATTCCTAGCTTTTTGACGTTAACGGGAGTTTATCGTTGAGGTATTTGTACGAAGATGACGGCCATAGACGATTTAGTACTTGGTATGAGGGATTATTATGGTCTAGGGAGGGCGTATCGTACATAGGCTGGGAGCTTTCTGTTGAGGATGAAACGCACAGGAAACTGAATAACCTGCGTTGCGAATGCATTATACAGGGTGCCCCATAAGTCCTGCAACAAAAACAATCACCCGTTCCTCGTCTCGTCTCTGACCGGTGTCTGCATTGATTGCGGTCAATCCTTCCGCTCAGGAAAAGGGTATGTTTTGACAGCGATGTCCCTAGATTTGGTGGCCAGTCTAGTTCATCCTCGCATTAGCGAACAACTAAGCAGGTTTGCTGCTCATGTAGAGAAACACGCCCACGCAACTGCCGCGAAAAACGCAGAGCCCGGTTGTATTCTATTTAGCTTTTCTTCAGTGTTGCAGAAATATTAGGCGGCCTGAGCCGTAACTTGAGCCAAGTCTCGATACTGCTAGCTGTAATCTGCGAGAACGAAGCTCACCGTTAATTTCCTTCCGGTTGCGACGTGAGCACACACATGTATTTTTATAGAGCAGGACATTTTCTTTAAGATGGTTAATAAACAAAGATTAAAAATCTAAAGATTCAATATTTTGCAGATGGACTGAGAACCGCTACCACGTCCTTTTCTTCTTGCTTTTAGAAAAACCGCTTTACCAGAATGTGCATTTTGCCTTTAAACAGCGCGATTGAGTCTCCAATATATGGTGTTATGTTTTGTTCCCATCAAGCGAACATTTTTATTGATTTTCACTCTTTCTGAGTCTTTGCCTTATTTGTGGGTTTGTAGAGCCTTCCTTGCAATTTTCTAGAAACTACATATTGCTTAGTAATAGATTACGCGCACAGCTGAATAGCTGAATATTGCATTTGTTCCAGCGGGTTGCTGCATCGTATATGATGAGAAAATTAATGGCGTTCTTCTATTGTAGTTCAGATCCGTTCATCTGATGTTTACTCTTGAGAAGCCTCTGAACTACCCTACACAACACCATCATACCGTATGTTCAGCAACCAATCGTCCGAAATTTAGACACATCGGAATGGAAGCGCCCCACCACGGGCCAGAGAAGAATTTTCGGTAGTTTTACGTGAGAGCGCATCTTTCATTTTTCACGATTGAGTGATTGTGACGTGGACAGGAGTGTGATTTCGTCTCTAGGCTCGCTTCACGACCACGCTAACCTTCTGCAGAATTGATAAATAGGTCGAGAGCATCTGAGGCACTTTTCATACTTCGCGACGGCAGCGACAAGAGCGACGAGAGCGACAAACGTAGTGGTGTACGCAACTGCACTATAACGCCTATTTCTTGTCAGTCAGTCAATCAGTCAACACACACACTAGCAAACAGTCATATTACCTACACCATCAATCTGGCACTCAAATGAAGTATAATACCCTCCTTACTTTGATCAGAAGAACGGCAGAATAGGGGTAATTTCCTTCGAACACGATCCCGGTTATTTGCAGCGGGGGTCCGTGCTGTCTTCTGTTGTCTACGCCCTTCTGGCTTAGAGATTGCACGTCGTCGTCCACGTCGACATTCGATCAATCTCTTGTAAGCCCGTGATGGCACTCCCGGAAAGCGGATCGTAGATAGCGCGTCGATTGACACAAGAGAGGTCGGGGGTTCGGTTATCCTGTGTTGTGTCATGCTTGAGTTTCAGCTGGCTACTTGGCATCTGGGTGGCTTTAACGTGTACGCCACTTTGATGCATCTTTTGCGAATTTTCCAGTAGTATGCGCTTCGCCGCTCCAAGAGCGCAGAACCCAGCCGCGAACTCCCCCTGAGCGACGAAAACAGTTTCCAGGCGACAGCTTGGATGGCACGCACCCTGGGGCCCTTCCAATCCAGCCGCGGTCTCCCACTGAGCGACGAAAGCACTTTCCACACGGGCAGCTTGGATGGCACTCACCCTGGAGTCCCTGCTCTAGCTCAGTTCTCAGTTCTCAAAATGGAGCATTTTCTCTAGTTTTCTGAGTGCTGCTCGCTTTTGCACATCTCTCAAAGATAAGCAAGTTATGGTCGTTTAAGTGCGGGTATCCGCAATCTGCGGCCTCGCAGGAAGGAGAGGACTTACGAAGTGGCCGGCACTTAACCGATCACAACTCACTTATTTTTGAGAGATGTGCAAATGCGGGCGGCACTCGGAAAACTGAACAGGATACTCCTCTTAATGATCACAAAACCGTTTTTCAAAAACGGCATCTTCATGCGCGGCGGGGGGGGGGGGGGTGCGATTTTCGGCAAGTATTTCCGCAAAAATCGCAGAGAAATTGCACCTCCCGGCCGCGCATGAAGATCATTTTTATTCAAAATTTGGTTTTGCCTTCAAAAGATGGCGCATTTTCTCTAGTTTTCTGATTGCTGCCCGCATTTCCACAGCTCTCGAAAATTAGTGAGTTATGTCCATTTTTGTAAAATCATTCCAATTTTTTCGAGCAAGAATCGCATATCCCCGGACGCACATGAAGATGCTTTTTTGAAAGGAGCTTTTGTGATTATCGGAAAGAAAATGTCTTCTAGTTTTCTGAATGCCCCCGCATTTGCATAACTCTCAAAATTGAGCGAGTTATGCTCGGTTGAACAAAATCCATGTATAGCACCTTCCAATCACATCAGCGAGCAATCGACCAGTGATCCACCTTCTTGATCATATCGAAAATTGCTCCAGACAAGCTGCATTTTATATTATATATCAGTCGACGATTGAGCTTTTGTGAAGCTACATTTCAGCTCTACAGATCGTTCCGTTCACGTAGAAAAAACAAATTGAGCACGACCTCTCCTTATCGCAAGTAAAATCGCTTAGGAAAGGGTTGATTCTAGAATATATATGAAATAAAAATTACCCTTTTCTTAAGTTACATGTCAGCTCAATAGGTCGTTCAGTTCAGGTAGAAAAACATTTATTTCTGAAAAAATTGAGCATGACCCCACCTGATCGCAAGGAAGACCGCGTAGGTAAAGCTTGGTTTTTTTAACAAGTGCTAAATAAAATCTGTGCTGTTGTGAACTCTATTTCCAGCTCCAGTGGTAGCCTTGTTCAGGAAACATTTTGCTTTTGAAAAATTTCAAGAAAAATTCCAGGAAAATCACTCCATCTGATCGTATGAAAGGTTGCTTAGAAGACGGCTGATTTTTTCCTGCTACAAATTGAAGCTTAACGTTTGGTGAGATCCATATACAACAACTAATACAACAGCTATTTAAATTTTTATTAGATAAATTCAGATAGAAATGACGTCTTCTTTCCGTAGAAGAAGCGGTGCTCAGGCTGTTGCCATGTCGTTGCCATGCCTAAGAAATCTTCATTTAATTTATTAATTTGCGTCAAAACTTTATTAATTGATTATTAATAAATATTTTCCTTTCTTTCACATTTTCTAAAATTGTTTGCAACATAAGAGACATCTTAACATTAAAATCTATCTCGAAGGAGGGGGGGGGGGTAGGGGTCGTAAGACCCTTCTGGTGAGGAGGGGGGGGGGGGGGGGAGGGTCGTAAATTTTTGGCAGAAATCGCACCACACGCTTGAGCCTGCCCTGGAGTCCCTTCCCTAGCTCTTCGAGCGCAGAACCCAACACGACTCCCCCTGAGCGACGAAACCAGTTTCCACACGGGCACCCTGGATGGTACACACCCTGGAGTCCTTTCCCTAGCCTGGTTCTGCTCTAGCTCAGTTCGCCACCGCAGAACCTAGCTGCGGACTTGCGCCTACCGCCAGCCCTGTTGCTGGCAGTACGAGGTCCAGCCACACTGGCGCGCTGCAATCACACGGGCCTCTGCTCCAAATAGCCAGGATAATCGAACACTAATGCGCCATGGTGTAATTACGTACTCCTTACTCCGTTCATCGCCCCAATCGCTCCCGTCGCCAGCGCGAAGTATGAAAAGGCGACAGCAGCGACGAGGGCGATGGGAGCGGTAGCGACAACGCGCTAGTATGAACAGATTTCGGCGGCGATCGCTCGGTTTTAACCGATTTGCATGTTCTGCACGGGCAACGAGTCACTCTAGTCGCGAAGTGTGAACACGCCCTAAACTCGCGACAGCAGCATTAGCAGAGTACGTGGCATATCCCTAAAAGATTTTATTAGCAGAATGTATTTTTTACTCCTCAAGCCGTGCAGTAATGCAGATACAACATCTGTTCTTTCTGGTATTTTTACTAAGCATCATTGTAGTTTATTCGCTGGTCATGTTGGACATTCGTAAGAATCGGTTGTCGATAGCTGTTACAAGGAAGGCATCCATACAAAAAGGGTGGATGCTTAGTATAATTAGATGCATGCGAGTAAGGCGCCTTTTATACTCCCGCCGCTGGGCGGCGCATCAAGTCGGGGCGCGGCGCGACGGGCCGCGCCGCGCTCCGAATTTGACGCGCCGCTGCACGATTGCAGCTAGAAAGGGGAGCGTCAGCAGCGCGCGACCACGAGCTTCTGAGCACTACGGTCCGTGCTCCATGACGGATGAAGAAGGAGACGGTCCATGAGTCATTGGAGGACCAAAACAGAAGAGATTCCTTCGGCTGATGTGCGGAATGCATCTTGCCAATGTTAGCGGTGAGATTCCTGTGAGGAACGACGAATCCTCTCTTGAGGCTTGGGTCGAAGTGGTCCGCTCAACCTTGAAACTGGTGAGTGTGGTATGGAGTCGAATCCCCTGCAAAGCAAATGGCACTAAACTACCTTTTATTTTGCAACATGTGCAGGTCCAAATCCAAAATTGCTAGAAGGCACTCATCGTCGAGAATCAGCCAGAATTCTCTCTTATATGGCCATTCCGGTTCATTGTGCACTAAACGCATCCTTAGCGTAGTAGGTGAAACTTCGGGAATGTCTACATATCTCCATTCGCTTCTTAGGTTACGCTTGTTAGAGGGGGGGGGGGGGGGCTAAGGTCATGGTCACCGATTTCGACCAAGCTCCAGCGTAATACAAAAACCAGATGCCGGATTCAGCACCTCTACTCCCCCCCCCCCCTCCCCTCCCCTACATCCCGGGCGATGTTGGGTAGAAAAAGTTTTTTCTCCTCGAGCTCTGGAGTCCTGAAAGTACAGTAGTGCCACCATTCTGCTACACCCTTTTTGTCCTGTTGGTTGGGAAGCCAAAACAAAACAGGCATAGCAAAATGATCCACTCCGGTGTGAAATCTCCCACTCCACACCGAGCCTGTCGCTGATCGCGCCGCGCCGCGCCCTTCCCTCCAACGGCGCGATTCGCCGAATACCGTAACCCGAAATTCCATCAAATATGGTGTTTTGAGGCGGCGGAGTATGAAATAGATGCGGCGCCGCCGGGCGGCGCGAAAAATCGATAGCTATGACAACCATCACGCCGCGCCGCGTGGCGGCGCGAGTATAAAACGCGCCTAAGCCCTAGTTTATACTTGTGCCGCCACGCGGCGCGTCACCACGATCGCCATAGATATCGACTTTTCGCGCCGACCGGTCGATATCTATCCCGATTATCGTGCCGCGCCGCGCAGCGGCGCAAGTATAAACTAGGGCTAAGGCGCCTTCTATACTTGCACCGCCGCGCGGCGCGGCGTGGTGGTTGACATAGCTATCGATTTTTCGCGCCATCCGGCGGCACCGCATCGGTTACAGGGCAAAGGACAACCATGACTCATGTTTTCGCTGACTCGTCGCTCCGTCGGTGCCCTCCTGCCTAGAGATTCTCCTCGCATAGCCTCTACGTCTCTGCTTGCCCGTGCTAGTCGAGACAGCGGAACACCTCGATGCTAGAGCACCCGTGGGACCGGTCCTGGCCAGTGCACTTCTTTAGCACTCATTTCTCGAAAGATGGGTGTCTGCTGGAGCAGCCCGCCTATCACCCACATCGATGAGATGCGATTACCACCATTTCTGGCACAAGTTGGTTGGAAAATATCGAGTAAAGGCAATGTCATGTTAGTCAAAAAACAAGGATTGCCATTACGTTTGCGTTGCGTTGGGCTAGGGAGCCATCATGTACGGCGTAGAACACAACAGTAGCAGATTGGTTGTTTATGATTACAAGCGACGTTTCGTGCAACTGGAAGGTTTGTTATATCGCTTACTTTACGTGCACAATTAAGTTTTCATGCTCTCCTTTCCACAACACGTGGCTTCGAGCTTCTCGCTTCAAAGATATACTAATACAAAAGACGTTTCTGGTGGCAAAGTACGTCTCTGGCTTGACCCGAGCGTGAGGAACTGCGTTTACGGTGGGTGGTGGCACTCCTTCCGCTCCCGTGTCTAGTAAGCTTCTTTCATCAGTCCATATGACAAGGACTCCACCCCGACCCACCGTGGCTGGCTATACTTGAGACTAGAGAAAACGAGAGGTAAAAACAGTGAAATGTGTCTTCGTAACCTACCTCCAGGAATGATCTGTCCATAAGCAGTAATGCTTTGCTGAGGGAAGGCGGTTAATAAAAGAGGTCTGAAGATGGACCGCTTGTACAGCCTCTAGACTTAGAATCATCATATCTATTCCCTAGAAGGTCAGCTTCGGCACATCTTGGTTGTGACTTACAAGAAGTCCTACTCTTTCGGGACATTCTCTTCTCTCTGAAATGCAGTTCACTTCATTCCAAAGCGTCCGCATTGGCCGGCGAGCATTGGAGACGCAGGCTACGAGCGTACGCTTTCAGCCGACCTCTGAATCAGCTCATTCGGTCGGAGGGCAGCAGGAGTGCCTCCTTCTCTGCGCTCTCGCCATTCCGCTGCTTTGGTTGACCTTTGCCCGTAGACGCACCGCATCGCTTTCATACTCCGCCGCCTCAAAACACCACATTTGACGGAATTTCGGATTACGGTATTCGGCGAATAGAGGAACGGCGCGGTGCGGCGCGATCAGCTGCGGCAAGCTCGGTGTAGAGTGGAAGATTTCACACCGAGATGAAACATTTTGCTATGCCCTTTTTGTTTTGGTTCCCCAATCAACGGAACAAAAAGGGTGAGCCAAATTATGGTACTACTGTAGTACATTCGGATTCCTAAGGTCGAGGAGAGGTCGAGACAATTTTCTCGAATCAACTTCGCCCAGAGGGAGGAGTTATTTAGGGGTCTGATCACGAATCTGACGTTCGTTTTTGAAATTACGGCCGATTACGGTAGGTTACGGTGTGTACGGGTGACTAAGACTGTCGAGGTCATAATCTCCGAGTTCGCTCAATTTTCGCCTAGGGGGTTATTTAACATCCATTTTTCGTATTACGGTGGAGCTTGGGCGAAATCAGTGACCGCGACCTTAGTCACCCCTATCTGGTGTAACCTATGAAGGGAATGGAGATCTGTAGACTCTGACTCTTCATTTATTAAACTACTGCTGAACAATGGCCCCGGAATGGCCATGTGAGAGAGAATTCTGACAGATTCTCGACCATGAGTACCTTCCAGCAATTTTACTTTTGGACCCGGATATGTTGCAAAATAAGGGATCATTTAGTGCCATTTGCATTGCAGGGATTCGACTAAGTACGACACTCACCAGTTTCAACCGTAGGTTGAGCAGACGACCTCGACCCCGGCATTAAGAGAGGATTCGCCGCTTCTCACAGGAAACCCACGACTAACATTAGCAAGATGCATTCCGTTGCTCAGTCGGAGGATTCCCTTGCCTTGGTTCTCCAATGACTCATGGACCCTATCGTTTGCCGTCATTGGCAAACGGACTGTAGTTAGCAGAAGCTCGTGGCCGCACTTCGCTGACGCTCCCGTTTGTGACCACCATCGCACAGCGACGCGTCAATTCGGTCAGTCGCGCCGCGGCGAGAGTACAAAAGGCGCCTAAAGCCGTCTGATACGAAGGCCCTAGTGAGTCAAAAATTGAGCGGTGCCCCTTTGTGGAGCGCACCTTCACCATTTTAAGCGCTATTGGATTTCTTTGATGTGACTCAGTTGCGAGGACATGCGGGAGCTATTCTTCGCGATCCTCGCAGTCTAAACAATTATGTCCAGCGCCGCTCGCGGCTCCGCGTACTACGAGCATGGCGGCGTCTCATGGCGGCGCCTTTGCTCGCAGCTGTTGTGTTCAAGAATAACCTTGATTGTTCGGCGTTCCATTCGGCTGCGCTTCCTCCTAACTTCTCCGCTGGTCGCTGAATGTCTGCTCGGAAAAGGCGTTCTCATTGTTTTTCTTCTCGGAGCTCCGTCTCGGCGATCCCGCTCCGTCACAATGATCCTCGTAAGACCGCTTTTTGGACTAAATGTTCCTATTGATTGTGCACAGCATAACATTGCACGCAGTTATTAAGTATGCAATAAACAAGTTACACATGCTCCTCACTCCACCTATCCCTTGTGGATGTAATCCGAGCTCCTACGTTCTTTTGTTCCATGGCTCAATCTCCGCTTAATGAGCAGATTGAGCTGGGCCTCCGCGTGACGCTTCGCTGTGTTGAGCTGATTGTCGTTTACCACGTCTTGCCTTTTTTCCGATGCGAGACTGCCTGCTGTGTCGCGCTGCAGTTTGTCTCCGCAAAGTTCTACATTTCCTGTATGCTTTCCTGCTTACTCGGAAATGAGGAACTCCTACTGACTTGTGCCGTGAGAGGCCGACGTTCCCTCGCTTTTCTTTTTGAGTGTGTCAGTTTTTAGAGGAAATTCTGACTCATTCTAGTTGGAAGGGGGCGACCCTAAAATCACAGTTGAGTCCACTCTCCCATGCAGCACTACCTCCTCTGACTTTTCCTGAAACCCCTAATGGGGAAACTAGAAGCTTTCAACGAATCTTAGTAGAGGGATCGGAGAGATAATTGGAACTGTTGAGCTATGCCTTCCCGCTGTACCTACGGCCTGAGATGACTCAAGCCACGTGCTTAAGTCTAAGGTGCATTCGCGAGGATACAGAGAAAATATTCTGCTGACTACATCGTTCCGGCATGCATTAATGGGGCAGTCAGATAAGTAATAATGCTTGGCAGTTTGTCATTTGACTGTCGGTGTAATAGCAGCTGCTGCCTTGCGCCGAAGTTTTTGCTCCGAAGACGAGGAAATTACGTCAGGTGTGTGTAGGATTACCCAGGAGAACTGATTAAAAAACTGCTACCGACACCAAGACAATTTCCATACATGAAAACGATACCTCCTTAGGGAACTGAGACTCAGATTTTTGCAAGCTGGTCGGTGCTATCTTTGAGGTATATGACGGCTCTAGTGTCCCCTGTTATACGACGGATTTTTTAAATTAAAAATGATGTTTCGGGCGTATTTGAGCAACTAGAGAGCTTGAGAAGTGCTCAGTGCCGATTGTTTCGAGATGGTGTAGGTGTAGTATGATAACCCAGCACAGAAGAGTCGAAATAAGGGAGAAGGTGCGACTTTAGTCTGTTCCCATTTTAACTGCGTCACACATCTATTTCTGTCGGATATGGAGAGAGCAATTTGGATGCTTATTTGGAATCTGCAATGACTTACGGTGGCCAGCCGATTGACAAGTCAGTGATCTATCCTTCCTGGACAAGCATGGAACCTTCACCGACCTCGGAAGGACGAACGCAACATTTGGCACCTCCTCCAACTGCGCTACCACGCGACTAGAGCCGGAACATTATGCAAAAAACATGTTGAAATAAGTTCATTACCGCAAGTTTCTTACCGTAATGACGTTGCTTTTCGAGGCAGTAGTGCTACTATGTATTAGGGCGGTTCATATGTTTCTGCGATATTTGGTATTTCCCAAATTTTCATATATTTTGATCTCATCGAAATATCACCCACCTTGGTCGATGCCTGTCCTCCCTAGTTTCGGCAAGGATTGGATGCCGTGGCGATAGAAATCCGGGGGTTTTGATTAGAAAAAGTGACGAAGGTGGGACCCGATACTCAACCAGCAACTACACGAGCTGATGCATGCCATGCCTTTTCAACTGCCTTTTCAGCGTGCCTTTTTAACTTATCCCGCTCTCGCCTTTTTGACTGGTTGGACGGTGGGTGCTGTACTTGTTACATACAGCTAGGTATGCTTGGACTCCAGCAGACGAGAATCCGCCAGCAGTTTCCAAAGGCGATCTGCACTCAAGGAAGGAGATGATGAGTGTGGTGTCGTGTGCTGGGAGATTCTCCCTTCTGGTGCCATTATTAATAGGTGTACTGCGACCAGTTACAAGAACTTAGCCACACCCTTCAAATTAGACGCCCGAAAAGATTTATTTCCTCCATGGCAGTTCAAAACCGCATACTTCAAAAATGACCCGCCAAAAACTCCAGCTATTAGGATAGGAAGTGATTCCCCACCTGCCCTATTCAGGTCGGAGGTCGGATTAGAGCGGCACTCGAATCCGACCTCCGTCACTTTCTCGAATCGAAACCCCGGATTTCTATCGATTAACTAGTGGTGCTGTGTTGGAGCGGATAACCTCGTTTGTTTTTAAGTCGACAATTGAGTTTGTGAACGTGAAGGACTCAGGGACCCCACATGGTTTGGAAATCTTTGGTCAATCTCACTGGGTTATCGCAGCAGTGTACGCCGGTTACTGGCGTTCATGTGATGACTTGCTGTGAGAGGGGAGATGGAGATGTTATTTCCAACTGGTCTTCTTCCTCTGCCATTTTGTTTTCTGATCGGTCTCACTTGGTTATCGCCTGGCTGCATTAGACTCGCCACCTCATCTCTACGGGTTTCGTGCAGGATGGACGCGTAAGGAGACCATCTAATCTTGGTCTGTTGGTTGTGACTGCTACAGGTCTGCGGGCGGATAGGCGATGGTTAATCCTGCTTCTTGAGACGGCGCCATTAGCTGCAGCTGACGTGCCTCGCAGTATTTACTGCGGTGGCACATAGAGGCTTCCAGTGCGCTGTATCGCACCAGAACCGTCAACACAATTAGAGCTGCCGCGAAGTCCTGCTTTGGGGCGGGCTTCGCCTGCGCTGCTCTGCGCGTCAACCAAATCGACACAGTGTTGAGGCGCCTAACCCGCTTTCGGGTCCTTTGTCTATTGTTCGCTTTGCACGTGCGATGCTCGTCTAGGGCGCGGGGTGAGGTGTAGATGAATTCGTCTAGTCTATACACTTTGCTTCTGTGGCGTATCCTGGGCGGTTTCGATGAGCTCTTCACCTTGCCTCGATACTCTGATTTGCGATGGCCAGCGGGTCAGCATACTATCCTGTCCAAACAGGTGCTGTATGATTTCTGGAAGCCTGGAAGAATGGAAGATTTGGACAGGTGGTTACGGAACTTGGGTCGATTCGGAATGCAAGGGAGAATTAATTCCTTCCTCCTAGCGCACAATATTTTTGTCGCGTCATTCACGAGCAACAGAAGAACACAGATTAAAGAAAATCCCAGCAGGAATAGCTAAAGGTTGACTTGGACTCCTATGGGAGTGTCTCACCCACCCCTCTTCTACTCAGTACTGCAGGAGCTGTTTGAATCTATGTTTTGACTCTGCTGTATTTTGCGTAGCCCCTTATGTCAACATTGTGGAGTCTATCCTATTCGCGAAGGGGATAGTCTCACGAATTGTTTGGACACCATTTCTTCTTTCCATCGAGGTTTTCTATTCGAACTCCACCCCACAGGCTCTCTGCATTAGCTAATACGTATTTTCACTTAATTTTAGGATTGCAGTTTTTCAAGAATTGCTTCGCTATTCCCACTCTGACGAGGAGAGCAAATTGAACCGAACATGACCATCTGTCAGCAATCAAAATTGTGGCAGTAAATGTCTGGGGAATCTAAGTGGCATGCAGTTTATAAAAATGAGCTTACTTAGCTACGACTTCCGTAAGTGTTTGAGTAATCCGTGGATAGGAAAAAGCAGCGGTATACTCGTTCTCAATGTCCAAAACAAATCTTTAACCTGGCTCAAGATGATAGGCAGATCCATCTTAGCCTGTTAGGAAGAACATTACTCACTCTCTTTGTCTCCCCGTTTTAGAACGGCGGCATCGATTTCCCTATGTATTTTACCTTCATGCCCGGTTTATAGGTGGATTTCTCAACTCTAGTCCTGACGCTTCGACAGATTTGTTGCCTTCCAGAGACTCTACGTTCCACCACAGAGGGTTTCGATATGGCTGTTACACAACATTCAACTTAGTTGGCACGAGAGTAGAGCAGGCGTTGCCCACCGGAATTTTGTTTACCGCTTATTTTGGACAGTGTGAAATACACATGCCTCATAACATTGGAACTTTCGTCGTCATGTTACTGTACCCTAAGCCCTGACTGTAATGGAACGATGCTCGGTTCGCTTGAAACGTGGATTAGCGGGTTTTGTTCAGTGAAAGCGGTTAATTTGCGTGTCTGCTTGCGTTCAGAAGAAAAAGAATGGCTGAGAATTCGTCCAGAAGTTGTAGGGTGCGATAGCAACAGCAGAATGCAGGTCTAAGCATGAGAGGCGGTCGATCAACATTGTGAGAAACTTAAGGTTAAATGGTTCTGTGAGAGTGGCTTTTGCTGTTTAGTGAACAGATGTTACCGTTCCTCGCGCGCACCTCGAATGGATTCTATGTCCAGTTCATGCCAGCGTCAGTCATGCCTTCCAAATAGCTGGTGTAGATGAAGACGGTAGTGGACGAGCATGGAAGAACTACTAACCTACCTCTTGATTGGCTCTGTCAGAGCGTTGTGTAGTCCAAGCACACATTCGCAGCGGCTGCATGAAATGGAACGTGTAGCGCGTGCTGAATTGATTGAGCAACGTCTATCTTCATCCCTTTCCATTGTGACTGAAAGTGGTATAATAAACATTGCGGTGTCCGGTCAGAATGTGTGAGTGGTAGAGCTTCACAATTTGAGGGGATCGAATGTACGCAAACAATTTTGCTCCAGCTTTTTTGTGCAGTCACTTTACAGAGACGTTCATGTCCCATGCGCAACAAAACTGCTATAAACGCAGACGTCTTCTGGTCGTTGTCAGTATTACGTTGGTGAAGAAAGGTAAAAATTCTTTACAGTGTATTGAATCAGTCCTGACTAGCAGGATTTTCTGCAATACTGCTTCAGTGAGATTACTTGAGTAATCAGAGTTTAATCTGTTAGAAGGAGCCGTTACAGATAATTGCGAGCGATTACGCTAAGTGCAGTGTATTTGGGCCATTAAAAGCGAATTTCGCCAAAGCGTTCTCGTTTTCACTTGGATCGTTCCATGTTCAGTTCCCTGGCACTGGGAGGACCTAACTATAAGCGGAAACCTGGAGATTCTGCCGCACTATCAGGGATTCTGAAGAAATCCTTGATAGCGTGTCTTATCAACAAGCGATATGGTGGAACATTTCACCATATCGCTTGTTGATAAGACGCGCTATCAGGAATTTTGGCTGTAACCGCTAAATTGCTGTAAGTCGTTGATGAATCCGGCCACTGTTTTGCAGTCTTCTTTCAAAATCTGCTGTTTTCTCCTTTTCCTGTTAATTTGCTGCTTGTTATTTTCCTTTTCATAGCAACCCTTTAGGGCTCATTCCTCATTTCCCTGGCAGTTTTGTTTACATCTACTGTTTCAGCACCGCTTATCTGTAGATAGGCTTTGAGGGGATTCAAACTATTACAATCAGCAGAAGAATAGCGACGTATAGCTTATCTCTTCAAATTTGCAACACAGTTGTTTACGAATCGTGTCATCCTCGTCGCTCATCGCTGTGCTGCCTTTGCTATGAGTTATAGAGAGCTCAGTGTTCTAGTTTTTATAAAGAATCCACTACCCTGGTTGAAAATATGACAGAAGAAGGCATTTGGCACTAAACACTAACACGCTTACCGAACAACACAGCTAGAAAGGCCACTTCGTGCAAAACTTGAAGTTAGAGAGGAAAGATTGGCGCTATCCGTATTAGAAATAGAGATGGACCTGCAAATTACGTTGAATTTATAATCAGCATCATTAGCTGGTCTATTCCTATTACCTGGTGACGGGGATAAGCAAGCAGTATAGGGAAAATGAACCATTTGACTGACTCGACAAATAATTGCTGGCCAGGCGCATATTCGAACAGCGACGTGCGGAATTTCGTTTCCGCGTTCCGAACTACGGTTTCCGCCCACTTCCTGAAAACGAAACGGAAAACATGACTCATGAACCAACATTCCTTGTTTTGAATTAACTGTCCACCTAAGCAGAAGAGAAAGAAAAAATACATCTATCCATCACCTTCTTTACATTTGGCTTTGGAAATGTAGCGAATCACGGCTTTCATCCTGCTGATAACCAAATTGAACTTCTATTGAATGGGAACTATGCTCCGATAATTACGAGAAGAATTGTTCACTGCTAGCGGTAGAATCTTTCAAATTATCTGAAGTTGTTTATCGCAATTTGAAGCAAATTATTGTATCAAGAAGCCCTTAGGAATTGGACTTCCCTATAAAGAAATGGGTTTCTCGGATCAAAGAATGTGACGACTGTTGGGAAGTATGGCTTCGTTGATCGAACTACGAGTTATATGTCATCTGCTGTTCAGGGTCTATTTCAGAAATGAATCGTGGGCATACTCCTAGCTAGCTAGTGCTGATTGGTTTCGGCCTCCGAACTGTTGGAAACGGTGGGCTCTGATATACACTAGGCTGTATAGGATTGTATGTGTTTGAATGAAGAAACTGCTTTCTTCATCAAAAGGTGATGCATCTCTTATTCCTAGGTCCAATTTGAAGCAGGAAGTTAGCCTATAGTTCTGTATTTTTAGGTTACTATCATTGCCTTTCAGGTGAAGTAGTCAGGAAGCAGAGGTGGCAACTTTTGCATCACTTCGGTTTCCGTGTTCGTATTCCGGTTTCCGGCCATTTACGGGCTCTTTCGTTCCGCCGTCCATCTTCCGCTTTTTTCAAAAAAAAAAAAAAAATTCCAGTATTCGAATCATCTGCACAGCTTCACGTGGAACTATTAGGTCGGACCGAAGGTTCCCGTCGTTTTAGTGCGCTGAATGTTCCTCTTCTTTTTTCTTGTATTTTTCTTACTCCGGGATAGGATTTTTGGCTACTATTGTATAAAGAGAACCACCCAGTTTCATTATGATATGAAATATGTATGATGTTCTCTGAAGTCTAAAAGCTTAACCCTACTTTCGTGATAAGTTAAAAAAACAGATCTACATGTCATGGAGTTTTATACCCTTAATCTCTGAAAACATAAAATTGAGTCGAAATTTAGAGCTACCTTAGGAAGGGATAGCCTAAAGACTCAGCAAAAAATACTTATATGAGACATTCTCTTTGAGTAATACGGATAACGGTGCGCATAGTAGACGGTCGTCTAGGAGAATAGCTAAACATGTCCATTTGTGTTTCCATAGTTAAGCCCAAGGTTTTCGGAATACCCGAAATTGGTTGGCTGAGTCTTCCTGAACAAGAATGAGAAAGATCTTCACGTTCCCTATGATCAGTGACTTTGGACCTCCAAACAAATTGGGTGCTAACGACGGCCCATGATTTGTTTCATTACTGAGAAAAGAAACATCACATTTTCAAAAATAACGCTTGACCGTTATGAAGTGTGGATCATGAACAGTGAGAAAGGAAAGGCTACGCGGAAATGATGAGTGTATAACTAGCATCCTCAAACTATTCCAAACCCCTAGGTCGCTCCCTAAGGGTCATTTCAGTGCTTGCTGATTAAGCTGGGTGCAGATTGGCACTGAGGATGCTGATGAGAATCTGAGGACAAACTATGACGTCTTAGACTGCAAATATGTCTTGATCCGATTGACGAAGTGTTACTACCCATCCGAGCGAATTTCCAAACCTAAACCCAAAAAGACCCAATTCGAACCAAAGTGTCAAAGTCAACCTAATTCGTACAAGAATTGTAGAATCTTGAGTATAAAGCTCTGACGGTTTACTCATAAATTGCTTTCACAGTGCTATTTTTCGGCTTTCTAGGAAAGCTTCAGGAGGAGAAATCTCAGAGTGTACAAGAAGATCTCGAAGTGTATTCCGACAATTTATGAGCTCTAAGTGCACAGCCGTCAACATTTAAACAGTTAAAAAGAATACATAAAATATGCCTAATAAAAGTCTTCCTATGGCTTTCATTTTCAGAGATATGCCAAATGCAGTACATAGTGCTTATTGCGAAAGTGCGAAATGGCTAGCTATGTACGAACTTGGAGTCGTTTAACTTTTTAAAAGGAAAGCGGCTTAAACTCGGCGGCGAGAATCTAAAACGATTCTTAAAACGCTTCTCTGATTCCTTTCTTTGCCCTTGCTCTAGCTGCTTTATAGAGTAAATGCACAAAGGTTCGCCTGAAGAAAGTGGCAAAACGAACCTTCCCCCTGCTTCTTCATTAATCTTGTCCTCTCTTCTCTTGTTATCTTACAATTATTTCTTTCCTTTCCTTTTTTCAATTGCTTTACACCCGTTGAATCTAAATCTTAAACTATTTGAGACCTCTTTGTTTTCATTTTTGAACAGGTAAACCCCTAATTTGTTCATGGAGTTACCCATGCAGTCATGTCGCGGTGACTTTTGAATGTCGACGATGTGAAAATTAGGCCGTTTCGAAAGTTGCTTGATCAGGACTCAAAATTTCGCATAAAAACCGTTTACTACTTCTCGAGTGGCCATGCACGATGGCCTTTTTCTAATTTATGGGAATTCCGAAAACAATTCCAGCAGCCTCCGATCGCCTCTAGATTAGAACTCTCCTAAGCTTGAGAATTTGCGAAGAGATGCGAGAGCTTGCACCGAATCTCTAGATTACTCAAATTTGATCAATTGCCTAATGCAGACTAAGCGTAGAGACTTCTAATATTTGGAGTTGTAGAAGCCTTCAGATATCCGCAAGAGCTCCATCTTCAATGAAATGTATGATGTAATCTGCTGTTTCACTCCCATATGGGGTGGACGATGGTTAGGTTTGAATGCTCGATGTCTTTGAGGAATCACAATGATGGTCTCCTAGCTCTCATACGCGAGCTCTTTTGACAATGTGAAATTTGCTTGACCTATATTTGACCGATCTGGACACAAATGTATAGGGAGGGGTCATGTGGAAGCTCAAGAAAATAGAAATATTCTGACATGTGGGAGGTAGAAGTCACGCCACTGGATTGTATCATTTTACACACTGTTGATTGTGTTTCACTTCAATACTTGTTATAATTTCTCCAAAAGGTGGCCATATTCGTTGATTTTTGCCTCTTGTTAGGTTTGAAACTTGAAAACACTACAGCTTGCAGCAAAATGGAGGATATTCTAAAAGTGAGATACTGTTCAAAAGGTTCTAACATTGCTGCTAGTGAAGCTTTTCAAGATGTTTGAGATGATTCAGTTTTGCGGCAAACTGAACAAGCCGTTGTTCCGCTACTCCATAAAGAAGGCCTAGAATAGGGTCTTCCCCACCAAAATAGCACCAAATGAGGTAGTAGTAGCAACTGAACTTTTGCGATAAACTCGCATTTCACATGCATTTCACGTGATCGTCAAGTTGTAGGCGTTAGAAAAAAGTACAGTGCATGTTAATGTGGTCAGTTAATAGCAAGACTGTGGCGAGCATTCAGCCCATGCACAATCAATCGAGTCTGAAATTAAAGGTTTCAGACGCATGCATGGCGCAATCTTCACTATTTGAATGTCGGAGTTTTAGCTATCCTGTGTTTACATATGAGTCTCAAACACCTTCAAGAGGCTCTGTAGCAGCAGTGTTGGAACCTTTCAAACATTCCTGCATTTTTCAGGATACCCTCCATTTTGCTGGAAGCTGTGGTGTGCTTTTAAGTTTTGAACTTTAAAATAAGCACCAGTCATTCTCTAATTTTCCCTAATTTCTCCATCAGATGAAGAAACTGTAACAAGTATTCGAGCGGAACACAATCGATCGAGTGTAAAATGCAAAGGTTCAGGCGAGAGCATTCCGCGATCCCTACCTCTCATATGTCAGGAAACTTCTATTTCCTTGTGCTCTCATGTGAGCTCTTCTTCAGTATGTTTACTGGCAGCAAAGTTATCATCTTTCCAACACTGTGCACATTTTTGAGACACCCTATAGATTCTGTTGCTCGTAGTGCAAGAGGCTTCCACTGATGTGGTCCACGTTAGTGACGATGTTGAGTCACTAACGTGGACCACTTCAGTGGAAGCCTTGCTGTCGGTATCTCCAGCAATATTACTATTCTTTGGTGTGTGTGTGTTTTCTCCTTCGTGCCCCATTATTGACTTGCAGTACTTTACACTGGCTCTCTATAGACATGCTCCTAGTACAGCTCTCCAAGATGCTTCGAGTAAGCGGGTAGTCATTAACTTGCTCTGTTCAGATGAGCAGGCTATGTGCGGGTTGACAGACCTGGTGTCCAGCTGTCTATCGAAGGCAAGCAGTGCTAGCAATCGTTCGACCAGCAATGGACAGCAGCATCAGCCCTTTCTTAGGGCTAGTCTCTTCACTGGAGTGCCACCTACTATTCGCTTCTACACGAAAGGGACGAAAGGTAAGAATAAGTGCATTCACTCATCGCAGAAGTACCACCCTGTTTCTGTGTTTGGCACAGGTGAACACGTAAATAGTTAAGTGAGATAAGCGACGGATAATTATGAAGTTATCTGTCGGATAGGGCTTCGTGCCCCGTTATAGTGAAGGTGCGCAATGTTGGAAGCAGTCCGAATTCTGTGAGAAATATCCAAAAATACCAACCTTTCTCAGGTAGGTTGATATTTTTGGATATTTCTCATATGTTTGCGAAAAGACATTAGTGTTAAAGAGATGTCTGTGTACTGAGCAAACGTCAGAAGATCAAACGACACACTATTGTTTGCTCGATGTCCGCTCAATCTTTATAGTGAAGAACTAACGGTAAGTGCGAAGTCTTCGAGCGATGCTCACTCTAGGCACAGTGAGGGCTACCGCTTCCTCAGTCTCTTAATTCGGCCACATGAAGTAGTTCTTCCAACAGAGCACACGTAACGCTTAACGGCGGATAAGTGTTTCAATAAGTTGACCAGTTTTTCGGGAGGGTACATTGACTGAAGCTAAAGGAAAGCGTCGAATAAAAGGAAACATGGTTTTTGAATGAGGTTATACATTTGAATAAAGGTTCCAATGTTAGTACTGTACCCCAAAGCGAGCAACATACCTAAAAAAAAAAAGAATAAAAGGAAACATCGTTTTTGTTTGAATGGAGAGATGCATTTGAATAAAGACTCCAAAGTTTGTACCCTACCCTAAAGCAAGTACCATATCTTAAGTGATAACATCAGGAACCAGCGAGTAGCGATTGCTGCGGGCCTGCATGCCTGTCATAATTCATTACGCGGACATATTCAACGATTTTTGCGCAGTATTGTAACTGGCGATGAAAAATGGTGTTTGAATGTCAACATGACGCACCGTAAAGAATGGCTCAGCACTGGTCAACAAGTGACACCGAGTGTGAGACCTGATTTTCAGCCGCGTAAAACAATGCTGTGCGTATGGTGGAACTGGAGGGGAATTGTTCTCTACGAACTGCTTGGAGGAACCAGACGGTTACCGTGGAACACTATGTTCAACAGATGGAGCGGGTTAGCATTGCTGTTGAACAAAAGAGCCCTGATCGGCAGCATGGAGTCTTTTTGCTCTACGACAACGCTCGCCCTCATACCGCCAGTATGACCAAGGAAGGCATTCAAGCACACTGCTGGGAAGTGCTACCACATCCGCCATACTCTCACGATTTGGCGGCAACGGATTTCCACCTTTTCCGACCTTTTCCAACGCCATCCGTGGAGTCTCCTTTAACAACGATGCACAACTGAGACTTTTTCGACTTTCTTGGATGACTTTTCGAATCGAAGCCACGTCGTTTCTACAGACGAGGAATTGAAGGTCTGATTGAACGCTGGGAAGATGTTGTAAACAAGATTGGAGAGTACATAATTGAATAGTTGTTATTTTTCTCCTGTTAGTTGTTAATTATCTAGTTGTTAATTTTAATTGATAGTTGTTAATTAGTTGTTAATTGTTAGATCGTAGGTAGCTAATTGTTGAAGAAAAACGTAGTGCAATCCAAACAAAACGGCTCGACTTCTGAAGAGAACCCCCTCCCCTTCGTTTTTGATTTCAGAATCCCCTACAAAACAGTCGCGAGCAGTCCTTTCAGCTATCCTCCCTTCTCCGTCGACAGCGCAAATGTCTCTGGCAGCCTTAGCAGAACTAGAACCCTGCTTGAACGCGAGGAGAAGAAGGTGCAGGAAGTGCTCGTCCTTGTCGACCTGGCATTTCATTTTGATCACCTGAAAGTTAACAAAAATTTAAATGGCTTCGCCCGCACCCGACTCTGGCCGGGCGGGCCACGCTAGGCTAGCCGGCTTCGCCGGCGTCGTGTGTGGTGAGCCATGTGGGATCAGAAACCCATCCTAACGTCGAGCCCGCTAGGAATGCTTCCTAGCGTTGATAGCGAAAAAGTGCATAAAAGAGTAACCGGCTGTCATTGTGCGCAATGGAGAGAGATGCGGTATTTGAGGACAGATTCGTCAACAGTTTACCTGCCGGTAACGGTGAAAATTACCGTCAAATCCCCTGATATGAGATTCATCAGCATCAGGTCTGGTGTGTTCTTCACCATCACCGACCGGTAAGCGGTCGATGAACTCGGCCCTGGAGTCGTAGCTTCTTGGCAGTTGGGTAATGGTCACTGTAGGGCGCTAGACATAGAGGACAATTGAATGCAGGTTGATGAATCTAGCCCGTATCTTCCCTGGTAGTGGGGTAATGGTCAAGGTAGGGCTGTAGACATAGAGGAAAATTGAACGGAAGAAATGCCATCTGCGATGCAAAACAATAGTAAAAATGTGCAAAAAAGAGCAGCCGGTTGTCATACTGCACAGTGGAAAAGGATTCAATTTATTATGGGGTCGTAGCTTCCCTGGTAAAGGGGTAGTGGTAAAAGTATGACGGCAAACATAGAGGCAAATTGAAACAAAAAGCAGCTTATGTGAGGCAAAATAGCAAAAAAGATGCAGAACGGAGCAACCCGTTGCCATACTGAACTGTGGAATAGGATTCAATTTCTGTAGTAGCAGCAACCCTGGCAGTGGGGTAGTGGTAAAAGTATGGCGGAAAAATAGTGGAAGGTTGCACCACACAGGAGAGCTGGGAAGGAACACTGAGGTATGAGCACTAGACACGTATTGGGAAGGGACCTCTTTCGAAATCACCCTACGTCAGGCAGTCGATGGTAAACAACAGTGGTGGACAACTGTCAAGCGTCTTCGTTTGGACAACTGGCAACCGCACCGCAAACTTGGGTGATTAAACCGGCTAGCTAGGCAGTATACGAATTGCGGGTGGCTAACATCGGACAAAAAACCCTTCCTCTTTTATATATGGGGGATATATGGGGGATAGGCAACTTTTCATCATGGCACTGATTCTAGCGAGCATATGACTCATCATTTTCGAGTTTTTTCTTGTTGTATGTGTTCAGTTTTTTATTTGTTGTTCCTTCATTTTTTTAAACAAGTCCATCTTGGGTCTCTGTCTATTAAATAAATAAATGATATCTAATCTATGTCACAAATGAATTTAAACATATTTTACAAAAAAGGTAACTAATGTCTCGCTTTTTAATTGTTACGAAACACTACCAACTAGAACTCCCAGCAGGTCGGAAACAGAGTATTTCCGCATTGCCCGTGATCTCCTCCATTTCGCCCGTATGGTTGTGGGACTCACTTCCCCACTGCGGTGGGAGCTGCGTCGTGGACGGGTCTCACAATATCAGGCACTACAGCACCGCTCCGCTGAAGGGCGTTGTCCACATCAAACCGTTGCGGCTGCAGGGTAGGACTAGGAAATTATATTTCTTTGATGAAATTTTTAGGACGCTCTTATTTGTCGCCGTCGAAAAAGCGGACAACGATGATGACATTGCATCTGATGAAGCCCTCCCTCTAGACAGCGCCACAGTACACAGTACTGCGTGCAGTAATCCCCTTGCGGGATCCTGTCAGGTTCATCGCGGCATGGCGGCATGCCGCAAAACTCTATTTCCGGTCATAAAGCTGGTGCTACTGAAGAAAAACGCGCACAGTGTTGTAACCAACGTCTCACGTTCGAAGATTTCAGTGACGAAGCCGAACAAGAAGATCACCAGTCGCTTGACATGGTGCCACAACAGCCTGCTCCCAATAGTGATGCGACACTGTCTCGCTGCCAGCCACTTTACGGTATGTTCTTCGCCAGCAGGATGACCTACTCAGAACCCATATCAATGCTCGGTCTAGATAGTGGATGAGTCGCTGTTCTACATCGGGTACTGGGGCCGGCATCTCAAAAGCAGTCAGTATCGGTCGCTGAAACCGTATCAGAAGGTACTTTGCTGTTGTGTGCATCGTTCTTTACATGTTCACCGTGGTCTGTCAAGTATAAATACAAAGTTAATGCTGTGCGAGTGTAAACAGGAAGTGTTTAGCGAACACGCTAGCTGGTTGGGCTGCTGTTTAGAACGGTCAGCCGTTGTTCTGTGATGAAGCGAAAAGAGAAATGCTCATCGCATAACGATCGCCGAACGCTGCTGAATCAAGCTTTTTATTTCTCCCTCGGTTCTTGAAGCTCTTCCCAGCACTGTATTTGTAGCTTTACAATACAATATTTATTGAGCCAAAAGTATTGCAAAATCTGCTTATCACAAAAGAATACAGCAAAAATGGTTCTCAAAAGAGCAGCAAAAGTGGATGAAAATTACTATTTCAAAAGTGATGCGAAAAGAGTTGATCACAAAAAAGATGCAAGGAAAGGTTGCTTTTTTAGAGATCTGCGAAAAATGGTTTCTTCGAAGAAGTACGTGATGCGAAAAGTGCTTTTATTCAAGCAGTGTTCATTCAGCAGCTTTTTTTGTTTACAATACAATATTTATTGAGCCAAAAGTATTGCAAAATCTGCTTATCACAAAAGAATACAGCAAAAATGGTTCTCAAAAGAGCAGCAAAAGTGGAGGAAAATTATTGTTTCAAAAGTGATGCAAAAACAGTTGATCACAGAAAATTGCAAGGAAAGGAGCTTTTTTAGAGATCTGCGAAAAAATGGTTTCCTCGATAAATTGCGTGATGCGAAAATTGCTTGAAATAATAGCGTAGTTTTTTAGTGACCCAAAAGATATTAGAATCAAAAAACACCCCTTTGTTTTAAAAAGCCTTCAAGTTGTCGACTGAAGCTAGCAGGAGATGGCGACATAAGTAACGACGCTGGGAGCTGGTTCCATGTGCCCATCACTCGGCACCAAAAGGACTCTGCATGAAGTTGCGTTCGGGCTCTTCCAGGAAGTAGTCGAAAATGGTGACCTCTTGTTCTAATGACAGACTGCGACATTACTAGTGGGGACTTACAGCTAAAGTCAACATATCCCATGAGCAGCTTAAATAGAAACCCCTGGTCATATAACATTCTTCTCAGTTTTAGTGAACTACCACCGAGTCGAGTTAGACGCTCACGATAACTGAGGAGAAATTGGCCGTTTCTTGTGAATATCTCTTTTGTGAATCTTTTTTGAGCGTCTTCAATTTTGCTAATGCACTGAACTCGAGAAGAAGACCACAGCGGCGTACAATACTCCAGGATTGGCCTTACATAAGTCACGAAGAGTTTAAAAAGTGTTTCCTTATTTCGTGTTTTAAAAGCTTGCAGGATAAAGTTTGACTTTGCATATGCTACCGACACAATCTTGGATGATGAAGGGTGATCTATAGTGGCGATATCCGTTTGGAACTAGCCGTCAGATATCGCCGTGACACGTACGTAAAAACATTTCCATATTCGGCGAGTTGATATTAGAAGTTTTACGAGCGACTTTAAAGCTTTTCCGAAGATGGCCTTCAACGTCCTTCCGATGAACTTCAGGAATATTGTAATTTATTCGTGGAAAATCCTGTGCTAAATATCTAGCGGTCTGTGAAGGGTGATCTATAGTGGCGATATCCGTTCCTCCACGTGGTACCACCGGAAACAGTTCGCTCTGCGAGCTAAGCCGAACACGGACACTCGAGTGCAGGTGACAGGCCCTCGTGATAGGCCGGCCTGCGAACGTCTTGTGTCACATCATATGTTGATGACGCTTAAAGAGCTCTCGAGTAAATGTTACGGCTTCCGCGGGAGCCGAGGCGCACTCGCAAAGCACGTCGAGTGTGAGAAGTGTGCGAGGGCCCCTGATGCGACGACGGTCTCGGGGGCAACTGAGCTAGTCCGAAAGTGCCGCAAGGTAGGCAAGACCCGCGTAGCAACGTTGAATGTGGATCCGTTGACGGTCCGCTTATGCGAGTTGATAGAAGCACTGGAGCGAAGAAAGATAGATTTCTGTACGGTGCAGGAGACGAGGTGGTCTTGCTGCAAGTCAAGGGACATAGAACGAGACGTTAAGGTTCTATGTGGAAGTTCCAGGACCACCAGTGGTGTCAGTATGATCGTTTGCGAACGTTTCCCTGATTGCGGTAGCAAGCGTAGAACGTTTCGATGATCGCTTGATGAAGATTGTTGTCGCCGTAGAGGAGCGACGATGCGATTTTTTTCTGCATATATGCCGCATATTGGTTGTTCCGACGAGTTCTGGTCCCTGCTTGATGAGAGGACAGCGGAAGTACCATCACAAGGTATGGTTGTTGTGGCAGGTGACCTTAATGGCCTGGTCGGAGCAACAAAAGACGGATAGAGCTGTCATGGCGGTTTTGGATATGGGTCGCGCAAAGCCGGTGGTGAGAGCCGACGGTGATGCAGACTCACATGACCTCACCATCGTGAATACCAAATTTCGGGTGTGACTCCCACCTAATCTCGTTTTATAGCGGGAACCCCAAACGCGGATTTGACTATGTCCTTGTTAGGCGTCGCGACCAAGGCCTTGTCACAGACGCGAAGACCCTGCTGTATGAGACGGTTGCCACATAACACCGTCCGCTGATCTGCTCGCTGAAGATCACATCTTCGAGGTGTAAACATGTCGAGCGATGCGGGTCGGTTAGAATCAAATTGTGACGATAAAAATAGAAAATAGAAAAAATAGAAAAACATAGAATAGAAAAATAAAATAGAAGGAAGCGACAGTTATTTTTCGCATTCGGTTGCCGTCGGTGACAACTGTCGACGAAACCTGAAAGGATGCCACCGATGCGATAACTCGGGCTGCATGCTTGGAACTCGGCCCAACGAAGCTGGACGACGCTGAGTCGACAAGCAAGCATGGCTGGGACTGACGATGTCGGGGAAAAAGTCCGAGAAAAGAAACGGCTCTATCACGTATTTATCGGTGATGAAACGGTCAATAATTGGCAGAATTATCGAAAAGCGGCAAAGAAGGTAGTGGCAGCTGCTAAAGCCGCATATTACGCTGATGTCATCGAAAAACTGGAGTCGCGCAATGGTGAGCGTTATCTTTACCGATTTGCCAAAGCTCGATGTCGCCAAGCAGTTCCTCGAGAAGTTCTTTGGCATTAACGACGAGAACGGCCACCTTCTGATGGATCGTAAGAGGGCTGTGAAGCGATGGCACGACTTCGAGGAAATTTCGAATGTTGAATTTGCCCATCCTGCTATTCCTTTTGCATCTCCTATATACGGCTTCGTTCAGAAGATCACAGTGAGAGAAATCGAAGCAGCCTTGAGGAAGATGAAGTCAGCTAAAGCCACTGGGCCTGATGACCTGCCGGCTGACATGTGGAAGTCGAAGGGCTGGTGCCCTGTTGACTGGTTGACAGAGTTTTCAATCAGGTTGTTGCTGAGAAGAAAGTGCCCGATCGCAAAGCACGACCATCCCGATTTGGAAGAAGAAGGGCAGTATTGAGGACTGCGCTGGTTACCGTCCAATTCGCCTTCTTTCGCACACCATGAAAACCTTTGAGCGAATTGTTGATGGACGTATCCGGGATGTCGTCCAGCTTTCCACAAATCAGTATGGTTCGTCTCTGGCTGTGGCACTGTTGATGCCATTCACGCTGTTCGTCTTTTGCTAAAGAAGCACCGCGAGAAACAGAAACCGGTGCATTTTGTCTTCCTGGACTTGGAGAAGAACTTCGTGCCGCGAGAAGTTATATGGTACGCATTGTGACAACATGGCATCCCTGAAGAGCTTATTGAGTGGGTGCGCATTCTGTACTCTTACCCAAGGAGTCGAGTGCGAGCACCAGCGAGCACCTCGATGGAATTTCCTATTTCTATAGGGGTGCACCAGGGATCTGCGCTATTCCCACTGCTCTTCGTGGTCGTGATGGATGCAAACTCACGAGATCTCCAAAAGGCAGCTCCTTGAACGTTGCTGTATGCCGATGACGTCATGTTCGCATATGAGGAGAAAGCCGAATTCGAGCGACAGGCACATGCGTTGTCGTGCCGCAGGGGGACCTCCGCCCGTACATCGGTGGAGGCCGAGGTCCCCTCTACGGCCCGAGCTGTGGCATATTTGATCCGCGGCTCGCGACCAGTGGGCTCAAGCTGCCACGCGGTCATTCTTACCCGAGAGGCCCTTAGCGGATCTTGATTGCCGCGTGCCCTTTTGATGCGACCTTGTAATCCCACGTGATAGCGTCTCTTCGTATGTTGACTTCCTCCGGAGGAATCCCCGTTGGTCGAAGCGTCCCCCGACCCCCGGCGATCCCTCCAATTGCGACGCTGATTTGACCATTGACTTGACCCAGATAACCAGGCAAACCACCTCACGAGTTTGGACAATAAACCTTTGAATTATAAGTTTATATTAGCTGAGAATGATGATCAACAAAACATAACAAAATATGGAAGTGACCTATCCTACGAGTTACGGGCCAGGCTGCACCCAAACCTACTGAGGGGATCAGGACCGCGACCCGCGGGGCTTGCCTGACCCAGGTCCCGTGGCCTGCGCCAAGTCGGGACCGATGAGGCCAGGCAGGGGCCCCGCGTTACCTGTGGAAACGACGACAGCGACGACGGCGATGAATCCTTGGCTCCTTGACGACGACTGGCGGCTAGCGACGAGGATGACAGTTGACGATCGTAGCGACCAGGGAGGTGGATCTCGATGACGACCAAGCCAGGATCCGACCGACGGCTAGTGCTTGCCCTCCGAGGCGACGGGCGACGACGACGAGACGCCCGGCCGCTCAGCGGGAGCGGCCGGGGACGACCACCGCTCAGCGGGAGCGGTGGTGGCAGGACTGGCGACCAAGCCGGCCAGGGACGACAGAGGCACGCACCCTCTGCGTCTCTGCCGGCTTCTAGAAGCTTCCGCGGTGGCGACGTGTCGATCGACGCGTTTGACCACGTTTGACCAGGTCGATCGACCGGCCCGGCCCGGCGACGGCGACCTGTGAGGACTTGTCGGACGCGAGTCACGACATGCGTGGTGCTATCGCTTGTCGTTGTTCGGACTCAAGCTAAACGTCAAAAACACGGAATACTTGACGACGGATGTGAATGAGCTCTCACAGATCTGTTGAGATCAATGAACTGAGCTCTCACAGCTAAATCTTTCAAGTATCTCGGATCAACAGTCACGTCCCATGGCAGCCTAATGTTGGAGGTGTATGCGCGTGTGAGTGCAGCCTGCTCCAAATGGCGCTCGTTGACTGATGTGCATTGCGACAGGGCAATACCTGAGCACCTCAAATCGAAGTTTTATAGAACAGTTGTCCGCACGATAGCTACGTACGGTGCTGAGTGTTGGCCCGTGACGAAGGAAACTGAAAGCCGCTTCAGTGTAATAGAAACGAAAGTGCTACGGTGGATGGCCGAAATGACGCGTTTGGACTAAGTTCGCAACGACACCATACGACAGAGGTTCGGTGTCGCCCCGATAGCCGAGAGGCTGCGCGAAGCTCGTCTTCGATGGTACGCCCTCGTCCTTCATGCTAACGACGACACCGTCCTTTAGATTGTCCTGAACCTTGAGGCCCCTGGAAAGCGGCCCAGGGGACGCCTGAAGCAACGTTGGCTAGATACATTGCATTTCGACATAAAGATGGCTAGTGTGCACCCTGATCAAGGATTTGATCGGGAGAATTGGCGTCACCACGCCAGAAGAGCGGACCACGCCACCAAGCGGGGCAGACGCTAATGAAATCGATAATGATGGTGATGATGATGTGAAGCTGTGATCTATGCAGCATCTTCACAGTGAGCTACGAAACAAAGAATGTGTTTTCAGTCGCTGCAGTGTAGAAAGATGTTATCTCCCAAACCTTCCCTCCGCCAGCTAACAAACTGCGTGACATTGTGCTAGAGAGGAAAAAAGAAAAGAAATCCTTCGAATCCACCTACGCCATGTCACTTCAAAGAATGTTCAATCTAAGTGGCGTAAGCTAGGTGCGGGAAGTGAGCCAACATCTCGGTCTCACTGAATTAGCTTTCGGGTCTGTGATATGTTTTCCCGTTGGAAATTGTTTCTAAATCATTTTGAAATTGTGACCACGGCACCTGACTTTTAGCTGACTTGTAGCACAGTTCTTGCCCATTAAGGACGCTGACATTCACAGCAGGTGGCCCAACACTGTCTATGGTCGTGGAGAAGTTTTGAGTCCATTGCAATTTCTGTAAAAAAAAAAAGAAGCGAAAAGTGAAAACAAATGTGTGTGCGGTTTGGTCAGTCCAGTGCCAAGGAGAGACTTCTATGTCGAAGCAAGAGGCGAGTCAATTTTGTAGAACATTCCTCATCGACCTTTATTTTCCTATTCGCCCTGCTAAGGTTCCCTTTCAACCTGTACCGATTTAAAACTTATACGTCTCGACGGTTGAAGTTCTTGAGCATGGGAGCCTTTCTTGCCCACTTGAGTTGACAGCGGCCATTTAGGTGAATCACTACCCGGGGGCGTTCCACATTGGCCGCAAGGATCGTCTGTGGATGCATATCGAGAAGCAGCAGCGTCGTTTCGGCGAGCACGTTTACGGTATCATGCCGAAGACATACCTCCTTCCGAAAGACTACGCTCAGATGCGCGACTATCTGGCTGCCTCTCCAGCTAACCACGTCATTATTAAGCCGGTGCGTTTTCGTTTGAACTTTCACATTAATTTTTATAATAAAATATGGGGGATAAAATCCACGTTTCTGTCTGTAATTCTGTTTATAAGCAGTATATGACTAGAGAGGACTAGTAGTTCGAAATTATTGCTCCTTTTAAAAGAAGATTCATTCAAATATTATTGACTTATTAACGTGACGAGTTGCCCTTCGCCTTCTCTACAGGTATGCCGCATATTTTTGTGAAGAACTAGCACCTATTTTTCGCTTTCGTAGATGGATAAACTTCACGCCATTATTACGTCTGAAATTGAGTGAATCAGGAGAAGCGGTCATTTTCTAGGCACGTTAGTACTTTAACATCAACTCCTGGTGTTCGTTTTTTAAGTCTTGGCGAAAAGTGCTTTGTTATTATTACTTATTACAAAACTGTTGAAAATCACTATTTGCACGTTGTATCTTAAGCCAGCCAGTGCTCGAGGAACCGGCATCAGTGTCACGCGTAAAATCAAGGAAATACCGGAGAAGACTCAACTGGTCGCACAGCAGTGAGTTGATATGTTGTTTTTAGGATATATTATGATGGGAGCCATGTACCCCAAGTGGTATGTCGAAGCTAGCCGCGTTGTGATTTGCAGTTACGTAGACCGACCGCTGACCATAAACGGAGCGAAATTCGATCTTCGCCTCTACGTCTATGTACCGTCACTTGAGCCATTGCGAATCTACATCTATGAAGAGGGCTTGGTGCGGTTCGCTAGTGTGCCGTAAGTATCAGTTGCATTTTTTGTACAATATTTTTACAATTTTTATATGTTTATTACGTATTTTTTTAAATCGCCTACTTTTTTACTTTTCACAATAGTATAGCGGTATTTGGTAGGGCAGAATCTTCGAAATTGTTACACTATGAAGTTTGTCCACCGTCTATCACATGTTCGTGGTTTGTTATCCGAAGTGCCCGTACTCTACGTGGTTCGTGCGCCACACATTCTACTTCTACGGGATGTTGAGGAGGCGATTAGAATGGCCTGCGCTGGCCAAGCAGGTGAACATGTCTGCACTTTCCAGAGAAGTCTGGTACCAATTCACCGACCCCGAAGGGATGGAAGGCTTTCTTGGCCTGTGCATGAAATCCAAACAGAGAGCTGGTATCGGGTGTACGCGACAGCCGGCACCTCCTCCGACTGCACTACACGCGCCGCTAACTCTGATGATGTTGAACTGCCGTGCTGAGACATCACTCAATGCCAAGTGTTGTGCACTTTACCTCGTATCCATCATCCGCATCAACTTTGTGCTTACCAAGTGGCTGGTTTGCGGCCCGCGTCTTCTGGATAGGTATTCTTTTTCGCGCTGTTCCCGTTTCCCCGGTGGATTCAGCATGAGAGCTCAAACACTATCTGAAAAGGTCCAGTCTTTGAGCAGTTCCCTATACTAATACAAACAAATACAAGACAAATATAGCAGTTCCCCGCACTGCTTATCAGGAGTCGGCTTTTAGCCAGCTGCCTTCTGATAGTCCAAAGGCATTCTCCAAGGCAGCATTGCTTATAGCTAAGCTGCAGCAAGAGCTCTCTGAATATCAGAAATAACTCTATCGGAGATGAGGAGGAGAACGAGTGTGTCTTATCCACACGCGGTCGATCTCTCGCCGGCTATAGTGAGACCTTCGTTGATCATCTTGCCATTCTAGACGGCTATATTTGTCGCAATGTTTCTAGGTGTTCGTTAAACCCTGTGCATGCTTTTACTGCCTTTCGGAACATGTTGCTTATAGCAGCGCGTTTCACAGCGGAAAGTTGTGCAGATATGAATTCAAAAAATGAAAATTAAATGGAAAAAATGATTGCCTAGCTGTAACAGACTTTTTCCATTTGCCACTGTGAGCTGTAGACCAGTAGGGGCAACATGTGCACAGTTTGATTCATTCGCCCTGTTCATCAAGCACAGGACGAAGATGTGCCTTTAGTGGGGACCTAATCGAGTTCATTTCTCTCATCCGCCCGCTTTGCGGTGATAGAGGCCCGTCGAAAACAAAGGAGTGGGTGAGGTGTTTAGTGCGGTGGTATGTGAGTTTCAACCTGTACACCAGGTTACGGCCTCTAACGACGAGGAACGGCGAAACATCATAGATAGATACAATTGCACGTGGAAATAACACTAACAATAACACTTCAAATTAAATCGGACACTTAACGAACCAAACTCACCACCCTTCTAAGCAACTTAACGCTTTTGAAATCAAAGCGAACGGCTTTCAAGTTGAAACAAACGAGCGTACGCCACTTTAAAATAAAGGAGGGCAGCAATTTTTCAGTGCTAAAAGAAAAAATTGTGTCATGCGTTCGTCCAAGATGTCGCGATTTTTTTCGATTGTTAGCATAAATTCTGCTTGCGTGGAGCTCCATACCTGTAAACGATAAAACAGAAGCAATTGTGAAAAAACGTACATATTTTCACTTTGTTGTTTCAATTGAGCACCATTCACAATATTAATTAAATCAAAATCATGGTAAGTTAGAACAGTGCATGACCGATCTCTCATTTTAACATGATGAAAATTGCTGCGTTTTTGTAATCTAAAATAAGCTTAGACGCACAGTTTTCTTTGAAAAATAAACGTTTTATAAAATTTCCAGCAGAATGTTCCCTTGTTGGGAGGCGTAAACTAAAAATTTTCAAATAACGTCATTCTAAAATTCCTTTGAACAAAAAATTGGTCTAGCCGTCTCGGGGAGTTTGTATTTCAATGTGGATGAAGCTTGTTTTGAACAGAGTTTTCGGTTTGATTTTAAAAGTTATGTTTTGATCAGAACTTTGATAGCATTTTTTGTTTCTTCTCCCTTGGCATATTCGTTACAAGTGCTCCGACACGCCTGTCGGCGTGTCTCGACTTGCGCGCTTCGCGCGACCTTAGAGAGTCACTAAGCCAAGATCACTCACTTCAAGCAGCTGCTCTGCTTGTGCAGCCTTTTCGGCACATTAGCAGTAAAAAGAGGTATTTGAAAACCTTAATAATTTCGAACCTTGGTCTACCTTCTTTAAGGTCAGGTGAGTAGTTCTTCGATATGAAGCCGTCCAGCTCTCCCTCCCTCCATCCTCAACATCTCTTCAACGTCGGTACTATCTTCAGACAGTTCAGAACGTAATTTGTTTGCGTTAATCAGTGCTTTCGTCCTCAGACTGTTGTTGAGCACTCCTTCGGCCATAATACCCGCGTGTCTCCCACCCCTTCCCCACCCCGATCGGTTAAATTTGGAAGAAAACCACAGGCGTGTCCCACCCCCCCCCCCCCCCATCTCCACCCTGATCGGTTAAATCTGGGAGAAAACCACCGGTCAGGACCTCGATTAGCCGCAGAGCTGAAGTTTCGTACCGCTTGAACGACACCCAGAGAAAACCGATAATATTGATCGATATCGATTGGAAACTTTCGATTCGTGTTCAGCGACCTCGATTAGCCCCAGTGCAGTAGTTTCATGCCGCTTGAACGAGATCCGCAAAAAATCGATAATATCGATCGATATCGACCCCTGCTGTGAAAGCCTTCCGTCGATGATCACCTAAATGCCCAGGCACGGTTGCCGACGCCTTCGGCACGTCTACGGCTCACCATGCACGGTTGCTGACATGTTCTGCTCGTCTACTAAGTCGCCAGGCGCGTAGAAGTCGTCTGGGTGTTTTCCGCTAATTTCTTACCTTAATTTGTGCCCCGTAATTTCCCCTATTTTATGACCCATCGCTTAGTGAATTATTATATAGTATGATATTATATAGTATGATAGTATGATGAAGCAAATTAACGCAAATGCGCCACACAGCAGAGCTGGGAAGGAACAATGAGGTATGACCCACAGAGGCATCTTGCGAAACCTCGTTATATGGGTATTCCTTGGTCTTGGCATATAGCGAAAAACAATAGAGACGTCTTTCGAGACCTCGTCATATGGGTGCCACCACCCGTCTGGCAGTGAGACGTCAATGGTAAACAGTATTAGACAATTGCCAAATATCCCTCAATCTTACAGAAAGAAGTACACAAAGTCCAAGGGGCTAACTTCGGACCAAAAACCCTTCCTCTTTTATACATAGGGCGATTTGGTGATCACTCATTACTCCCCCTTAGTAGAATTCGTCCCCCATTACTATGGTCCCCCTCAATGATCTTCCTCAGCGGACGACATGTTCGGCACGTCTTCTGAACCCCCAGAGACGTCGGACAACGTCTTCGGCACGCCTTCTGAATCCCCAAGCACGTGGGCGACGTGTTCGGCATGTCTTCTGTTATTTGTTCAGTATCGGATGATGGCAATCGACACTTCAAAACGAAATTCATAATCTTAGACGACATCCATAAAAATCGATAATTTGATCGATATCGATCGATAGTGATCTACACTTCAAAAACGAACTTCATAATGTATATCGTCTTGCGAAACCTGCAATGGTGACGGAGCGATTCGTGTCCAAGAACTGAGTCATCATACCTGCTTCACGATTTTTTTACTGATGTTATCGGCTGTTCAGAACTAGGATGGTCCAAGAGTTGATTTTTCTGAATTGATGTGTTTTTTGTTCTTGCGTTTCTTCTTCTCAAATGGTTAACCGCGTCATTATGCCCGTCAAACCCTTCCTGCCCTGAATCGATAGCAGCTATCCAGAGCGTATGTACGGAAGAGCCTATTAAGACCCTGATACTTTCACTCGTTATTAACTTCTTTATAATATCTTTTCTTCATTATACCACATGCGTCTTTACCTTCAGACATGTTTTTTTGCTAGTCGGTTAAGTTAACTCAGTTCCTATGGAAGCAGCATCGAATAGAAGCGTAATGAAGGCCTAGGTATGACCGGATCTAAGACCGGACTCCTAGTGCTTCCTTCGTATAGGCTGCTCGAAAGTGATTCTTCTCATCCAGCCGGAATCACGCCATAGCTATACTGAGTACCTAATCGACCTCTGCACCTTTATATCACCACCTAGTTAACTGCTTAAACTATATTTAATTAAATTACTTATTACTTTCGGTACATGTCGCGTAGGTGAGCAGCATTGGTAGGTGGGGGCCAGGGGTGTGCGTAATTACGATTTACGATTTACGATTTTACGATTTACGACGATTTCTGGCAAATTTTTTATGATTAACGATTTACGACATTTTGGGTCGTAAATCGTAAATTTTCGTAAATGTGATCTTTGATCAGCAACCAACTGGCGACCAAATCTAGGTGGAGTGGGTTATAAAGATATGTTTACTCTAATGGTCCCCTCTTATATGTAGCTCATTCCCAATTTCCTTTAGAGTTGATTTTTGATGATCCGATGTGTTGATGTGTTATACAATACCGTCCTGTTCACAGGCTTCTCGAATCCGACTTTTCTCTTCGCTTAACTAACTTTCTCATTTCACTGACATTGTAAGGACTCCCGTTTGGAACCGGACAGGTTCAAGAGGAGAAACAAGTGCAATACAATAGAAAGCAAGTGCTACGTCAGGCCAATCGGCGTGCCTCGCGCAATGTTGCAGTATCACTAAACTGAGGAGAATCAGATCAAGCTAGCTGCTCTGCGTATCCAGCTTTCTTTCCTTCCTAGCAGTACAAAAGGCAATATTCGGATAGCGCCAGGCTGACTACGAACAACTTCACTTCTCCTCCTCAAACGGTCAACCTCAGGCAAAAATCGAAATTTTCGATAGATCAGATCGATTTTGGTCGCACGACGAAACGCCTTTTTGTCAGAACTGAGGATTCCCACCGCTTCTAACGCTATGTTGAAGTGAAAATTTTTTCCATGTGGGACCGCTACAGCAGTGTCCCCACTACTTGCACCCTTTACTGGAACTCACGCCCCCCCCCCTTCCCCATGTACTGGTACAGCGTTCCTGGCACCCCTTGACTGGACCTGGTTTCCCATTGCTGGTACTGATCGATGATTTGATCAATATCGAATGATTTGATCAATGGTGATCGACACTTTTAGAACGGACTTCAGATTCGTGTTCGGTGACCTCTATTACTCCCATGGCTGATGTTCCCATGACACGTAGAAGTCGTCTGTAAATTTCTCGCTATTTTCGCTGTCCCTAATTCCCCCCATATTTTTGACTAATTTATGAGTCATCGGTTAGCGGATTATTATATAGTATGATAAGCTCATGTCTAGAAGGCAGGGGAGGCTGGGGTCCTCCATTGCCAGTCCAGAGCTAGCAAGGCGCATCGCATTCCTACTAGTGAAGGTTGTTCCATTCCAGCCCATAGAAAGCCATTGGAGGCGGTTTCTTAGAGAAAGAGAGGGAGCATTCTTTGATCCGCGCCCTGTTTGGTAATAACGTCTAGTCAATTTGCTTATAACGTATTCATGAGAATCCCATCGAATAGAATTGACGCAAATCCATGGTCGAACATCATTCGTGATTGCAAGCGGGGTCTAGAGGGTTGCTACGCTCATGTTGAAAGGAGAAACCACTAACGTTTCGTTATATGTCGCGAGGACGGGGAGCATTGTGAGATAGGAACTCCTCATCGAATCAGACCGCATTGAATGGGGGTGTCATTCAGAGAGGGCGTGTATGTACAGTTGGAATCCTGATCGGCTGGCATGTGTTCGGTCTGTGTTCTGGTTATTATTGGCTGGCGCGCTACCACCTACCAATGCTGCTAACCTTCGCGACATGTACCAATGGCTCTATCGGTCTGCATTGTGCTTTATGGGGTTGAGCAAAAAGGGGCAGTAAAATCGAGCGCGTAGCATTTCTAGAAAAGGTCGAACTGGTTTTGACAGTCTCGATCTCCAATTTCGGTGATGTGATGGAGCTTATCGTATTCATCCTATCTAATCCGCTTACGATGCTGCAGACTCTCGGAGAGCAAACGTTCGTTACAGAGCTGGCGAAGGATAGCCCGTGCGAGAGCTGAGAGTTGTTAAATGGTAGAGCATTATTATTCCTTTCACATTGTCCGACCATGTCGTCGATCTCTTTTTTTTTTGCCGCGTGGGACAATGTCCGACGATATCGTCGAACACCTTCATAAAAACAGTTCATGGAAAATTATTACACATTCTATAGAACAATTTTAATAAATGAGTCCGCTAATAGCTACAGTGGAAAACTTCATTTGTTACTGTTTTTTCATACGTAACAAATCAGTAATACAAATAAAATAATACAAATAATCAGCGCGCTGAAAAAATGCGCGCTATCGCACGCAGCAAACAATTGAAGATCGCGCGTGTCGTGAAGGCGTTATGAAGTTTTCGAAATGCTACAATAGAAGTTGGTGTAAATCTATGCTTTAAATTACTTAAAATAATTAATATATTATTGTTATTTTTTAATTAAATTTATTATTTTCATAACTTTTCAATAACATAGAATACAAAGACACAACAATTTTGGACAAAGGACAACAACACCACCCGAAACATCGACGTCTAACAACAATTTAAACATGTTTTGTTTCGCCTCTACCTTCATACAAAACATATTTATAATTAGTTACCCCGAGGCTCATCAGTGAAGAAGGTAACTAATTAATTTAGTTGTTAGTACAATATTAGGTGGCATATTATTTATGTGTTTAAACTTATGTACTAACAACTAAATTTTACAAATCAAGACAAAATTAACAACCTATGTTATAACACGAAATTAACAGAACAAAATAAAACAGGTAACTTAATAATGCCTAGCTTAATATTACAACACATTTCTTAAAACACAGGTCTTAAAACTGTAAAATACGTTACACTAGACATGAAACAGATGTTTATGAACGTTTCTTTTATTTCTCTATATATAACCGTATTTACATATTTATTTATATATTTTTAAAATTATATATATATTTTTTAATTTAAATTAAATTTATATATATATTTAAATTGTTATTATTTTGTGCAGGAGCAGGAAACCGGCGCATTAGTCAATGGTGAAACTTTTTTAGTTTTTAGTTTTGAAAGCGATTTTTGCGCTGTTGTTTCCGCTAAATCCTAGATTTATATTCAAACTAAAGCATTGGTAGTAAGTTAGGAATTTAGTGAATATTCAACCGATGCAAGCTTTTTGTTAGAATGTCATGCATAGGCTTGAGTAATGTTTTTGAATTTACAGTTTTTTGACTTTCCTGAAGGTTTGGACGATGTTTTACTATCAGGAACCCGTGACAAGAGAAATAGTGTGGTAAGAAGATTGTTCAGATTAAGCTGAAAACTAAAGTTACACGACAGTTAAATACAGGGTGCGCCAAAATTATAGCGACAAGGTATTCAAATCGCTAAAAGCGAAAATACAGGACTTCCGAGAAACCAAGGATGCGATAATGTTTATTAGTCTATTGTGAACTAGACGCAACATTGAGATTGGAATATATCTCCATCGGCGTAGATAAAGGCCTTGAAACACTTCGGGAAGGCATCGACGGCGGCACGCAAGTATGGCGCGTCGAGGTCATCTCATGCTTTCTGGAGGGCTTTCTTCAAAAAATGCACGAAGGTGTGAGGTTTCTCGCAGGCTTTGTCTTCCAGAACTGCCCAGATGGTGTAATATATCGGATTCAAAACCGGAGAGTTGGCTGACCACTAATGAAAGCTGACGAAGTCCGAGAAGTTACCTTTGTACCAGCTCTGCACCATTCTCGCTCTGTGAGCTGGAGTTTCGTCTTGTTGGAAGCTCCAGGAGTGGCTCCCGAAGTGAGCACTAGCCCAGGATAGCAGTTCGTCCTGCAGAAGGTACAAATAACTCTCCTTGATCTCCATTTCTCACTACATCCGGCGGACCGAGCGCGCCGGGTTCCTGCGAATTCGTCCACGTACCCTCCTGATGTTGTCTGTATGTAGTTGTCACAGATACGTGTTTTCCTCGTCCGGACCTATCATCCTCGGTTCCTAGGTCTTTGTGGCGTCTGATGTGTCTATATAGAATCTTTCGATGAACTCCAAGACGCTGGTGAATATTGTGTGCCGAGAAGCCTTGACGGTAAGGTTCAATGTTTGAAGCACGGTGGCGCGCACATTTCGACTTGTTGAAAAACTATTTGTTTTTATGCTTGACAGAGATAATCATAAACAGATTGACACAGTAAAAACAATAAAAGCATAGAAAAAAGCAGACGCTGCGAATAGGAGGTCAAATTGTTCGAATATGTGCTGTCGCCATAATTTTGGCGCACCCTGTAAATATTGAATCACATCTGACTAACATTAGCAGAAAAAGCCTCTGGAAATTTAGTTGTACTGCACTACAGTTCAGGTGACTCTTACGATTTACGGTTTACGATTTACGAAATTTCAAATTTCATTTACACACACCCCTGGTGGGAGCCCGCCAGCCAATAATAACCAAACAGAGCACAGCCCGAACACATGCCAGCCCCTCAGCGTACCGACTGAATACGCCCTCTCTGAACGGCATACCCATTCAATGTGGTCTGATTGGTTTGGGCGTTCCCACCTTCCAGTGCTGCTAACCTACGCGACATATACCTTACTTTCATTCTCATTTATTGCATTCGTTGGGCTAGGCTCCTTGTATGTGAGCTTCCCAATGCTGCAGAACACTTAAAACTTCGAAATTCAGGGCATAGTGACACTACGAACGTTTTATATTATTGTTTTCCTCGTTAGGTTACCAGTGTTGTGGAAGATCACTTTGTTTGTCATTTCCCTGTTTATGAGAGCACTAAGGTGCAATTATAAATAAATAAATAGTCGTGTTCAGCTACCTCGATTACCCCAGGGCTGAAGTTTCGGACTGCTTGGACGACATCCATAAAAATCGATAATTTGATCGATATCGATCGATGGTGATCTAGACTTTAAAAACGAACTTCATAACCATGTTCAGTGACCTCGATTACCCTCAGGGCTGAAGCTTCGGACCGCTTGGACGACATCCATAAAAAATCGATAATTTGATCGATATCGATTGATGGTGATCTGTCACCTGCCACCTGTCACCTGTCGTCCTGTTGGTCATCGACTTGCTCGAGCGGGCGCCAACAGCGTCTCCATTCGTCCCTGTCGCGTGCCAGAGTGGTCCAATGGATCCTCCTCGCTCGAGGGACACGAAGAGCGTCATATCGGTCGTTCAGGGCTTTCACGAAGAAGTCCGACCAACGCGTTGGTGGGCGCCCCGGTGTTCCCTTGACGTCCCGCGGAATCCAGTCGGTGACGGCTCTCGTCCAGCGGGTGTCTGCGAATCGCATTACGTGGCCGGCCCACCTAATTTTCGACGACTTGGCCCATGCGACAGCGTCTCTGATCTTCGAACGTCGGCGAAGCTCGGAACTCCGGAGGCCTTCTCTCACTTGCGTGAGTCGTGTCACTCCGAGCATCGTCCTCTCGATTCCACGCTGCGCGACGCTGATCGCGTGTTCATCCTGCTTTCGTATAGCCCAGGTCTCTGAGGCGTATGTTAGGGCAGGAAGAACGGTAGAGTCAAATAGGTGGGCACGGAGTCGGACGTTCTCTTCTTCGCGACTTCTTCGACGCTCTTGAAAGCTCCCCAAGCCGCTCGTTTCCTCCTGCTCAGCTCCGGCGCTAGGTCGCTGGCCATATTGGCTTCGCGACCCAGATACACGTAGCTGGAGCATTCGGAGATGTTCGTTCCGTTGAGCGAGAATGGGGCATCAGAAACTTGTCCGTTCCTCATGAACATCGTCTTCGTAAGATTCAGCTGCAGTCCAGCATTCCCACGTACACGATCGAAGTCGGCCAGAATTCGCTCCGCCTGGCTGATGCTCGGTGTTATGAGCACGATGTCGTCAGCGAAGCGAAGATGGTGCAGCTGCTGGCCGTCGACCTTCACTCCCATGTCTTCCCATTCTAGTTCGCGCATGACGTTTTCGAGGGTGGCGCTGAAGAGGTTCGGGGATATGGTATCCCCTTGCCGAACCCCTCTCTTTACGTCGATGACGACGTCGTTGTAGAATGGAGAGATCTTGGTCGTGAATCCACTATACAGCTCTCGAAGGACTCTGATGTACTGAGTGGGAACGCCCTGAGTGAGCAGGGCTTCGAGGACCGCTTCAGTCTCGACGGAGTCGAAGGCCTTCTTCAGGTCGATGAACGTAAGGCACAGCGGCAGCTTGTACTCTCGCGACACTTCGATGAGCTTCGTAATGGTGTGTATGTGGTCGATCGTGCTGAATCCTCTCCGAAATCCTGCTTCGCGTGGCTGTCTTTCGTCCAGCGTTCTGCTGATCCTATTCAGGATGCCTCGAGGGAACAGCTTGTAGACTACGGACAGCAGGCAGATCGAGCGATAGTTGCCAATGTCGTGCACGTCTCCCTTCTTGTACAGCAAGACGGTCTTGCTGGTCTTCCACTGAGATGGAACCTTGCACTCCGACAGGTAGCGCGTGAAGAGCAGCGCCAGGGTGTTGATGAGCGCTGGCGGGAGGTTCTTCAGGTGTTCGGGTCTGATCCTGTCAGGGCCGGATGCTGTACGTTTCTTCACCGACGAGATGGCGTGTCGGATCTCGGAAGGGAGAACAGAGGGAACGGCGCAGGTGGACGTGGCTATCGAAGAGATCGGAGTAGAAGTCGTGGATGACTTTCTCCGTGGTCCTTCTGGAAGAGGTGACGGTTCCGTCAGGACGTCGGAGAGCGGTCATTTTGGTCTTGAAGTTGGCGAAGTTTCGGCGGGCATTGCGGATGCTCAACCCTGCCTCTGCTGCTTCAGCCAAGACTTCCGCCCTTCTCTCCTTGAGGTCTTCCTTTATCGCCGCTCTGCATAGCTTTGCAAGCTCGGACGTCAGCTGGTAGTTGCCTGATTCTCGTGCTGCTCCACGCTGGCGTATAAGCTCGAGAGTTTCCGGATACAGGCGTCTCGTCTCGACAAGCTCTCGGCTCCCTTAGCACTATCGTGGAGATGGTGCACGAAGCGGTCGTATTCCTCATCGACGTTGTCCATGACGGCATCTTCCCAAAGGCCGACAAGAGAGGTGTAGAGGCCCCAGTTGATGGTCGTTCTGGGATTCCTCTTCTTGAACTTTGCGGCCTTCTCTCCTTAACGCGAAAAGCGAAACCTCCCGCGAAGGAGGCGGTGGTCCGATCCCGTGTAGAACTTGGGGACAACTGAGACGTCGGTCAGGCAATACTTGCGATTGAAGATGATGTGGTCGATCTCGTTGTGGAACTGGCCACCGGGGGATTCCCATGTCCATCGTAGAGAGGGAGGCTTCTGGAACCGTGAGTTTCCATGGATGGTCTTGGTCGACATGATAAACTCAGACAGCCGATCACCTTGACCGTTCCACTCCAAACCGTGGGTTCCGATGTGAAGTTCTTCCGGCGACCTTCGCGGTCCGATCTTGGCGTTGAAGTCGCCGACGATCACCTTGTAGAAGGTGTGATCTTCCTTATAGAACTTCTCCAGCTCCACGTAGAAGGCTTCGACCTGTTCGTCGTCGTAGTCGGATGTTGGGGCATACGCGACAAATACAGTCAAAGCTGGCACGGAGCCACCTCGCTTCTGTCGCAGACGTCCGATGATGATCTAAACTTCAAAAACGAACTTCACAATCATGTTCAGCGACCTCGATTACCCCCAGGGCTAAAGTTTCGGACCACTTGGGCGACATCCATAAAAAATCGATTATTTGACGGATATCGATTGATGTTGATCTACACTTCAAAAGCGAACTTCATAATCATGTTCAGCGACCTCGATTGCCCCAGGGCTGAAGTTGACGACGTGTTCGGCACGTCTGCGGCTCGCCATGCACGGTCACCGAAGTGTTCGGTACGTCTATGGCTCGCCATGCACGGTTGCCGACGTGTTCGGCACGTCTATCGAGTCGCCAGGCACGTTTGGCGACGTGTTCAGCTCGTCTACTGAGTCGCCAGGCACGTAGAATGCGTCTTGGTATTTTACGCCATTTTCTTGCCTTAATTTGTGCACCGTAATCTCCCCATAATTTCCCCTATTTTATGACTCATCGCGTCGATCGACAGTGTGACTCATCGCTTAGCGGAATATTATATAGTATGATATCAAGTTCCCTTCGAGACGTTCTTTTCAACCTTTCAGAAAGTGCGGTGGACGAACTGTAGGAACCTCACTCTAATCAAGGTGAAATAAGTGGAATGGAATGTTCCTAGACAGGCAGGCTGAATTAGCCCCTTGCACATGCTTCCAGAAACCTTTCCGACTCTCACAGAAAACGTTCTATGCGGATCGAGACTGGGATTAGGTTACCATGGTGTCGCATTTGATTGTAGACTTCGTTGTCGATTACTACGTAATGCATCACTATTTACCAGCTGGTACCTTACGACAAACGTAAACGAGTCCAGCTCCATAAAGTTAACGGTACTGAACTTTTGCACACTCCAATGTTTAAATGCCTGGGATCAGCAATAGCGTTGTTGTACTCTGCGATGGGAAGATACCAGAGCGCATGAAGTCAGAAATCTCGAATAATCTCAGCGCAGTGCAATTTGTTAAATGGGTTATGTTACCATCAGATGTTCAGAGGCCTAGCGGCCGCCAAACGTCTGGTTGGGGGCTTAGCCCCCAAACCCCGAAAATAGAACAACGCTGTCTAGACCTCCTTACTCGCGTTACAGTGAAATACTGGCTTTACGGGAAAGCGGGACAGTAGGGCACAATCTTCAAAACTGCTCCTGTGAGCAGTGTGGAACGCATGATTACCGAATGAAGTTTATTATAATGATTTTCCGTAACCAATCAGGATAGGTATAGATGGCAGAACCAGTGATGGCGTCATGGTTGGAGTCAAGTAGCAGGGCACGAGCCGGGAAGTGCACTGGAGCCCGAGGTCGTAGTGCGAGCCGTGTCGTGGATCGGTATGGTGACGCGGACCTCTCCCTCCTTGCCTCACACTCGCGGTGGTGGTCCTTAAATAAAGACGGATTAGCAAATGGAATGTTCTGATGGGATCTAGGAATGCTACAGTAATACCACATTACAATGCTCATGAGAACGATAGTGTTTGTGTTCTGACTAAGCGCGACTAATCCCCGCTACATCTTACACCTCCCCTTAACCTCAGATTCGTCCGTCCTCGGACGAGTATGAAAAATAAGGAAATCAGCAACAAAAAAGGAGGATAGTTGCGTTAGAAAGTGCGACGTTCCACACACTTTCAGAAACAAAAAAGGAAGATATTTGCTCACCCTAAATGGTAGTTGGACTCTGCGAAGGCGTTAGAAAGTGCGGCGGTGCTGACGACGATACCTGTTTCTTCGGCCCACTGCATCAAACGCCACCAGGTTAAGAGGGTACGCGGCGCCGGGACGTTTCAGAATTGTCCATGGCGGCATCGAGTGATCGCGGTATTCATACTTTTGGGATCATCCAGAATTCGCCAGTGGCTAAGATGACGTCTGAGCGTGAGGTCAGGACGATGGCGATGTCCGTCCATTTCTTGGCCCTGTACCGAATGGATGCTTTCAATGTAATCCTCTATAGGGCTGCACAGTGGTAGAGCAGCTGCTATTGTTCCTTGCAGACGTAACGACCACGATGGCAGACGTTAGAGCGTCCAAGCCCACCAGCGTTACTCGTTCTCCTTACAGTGGGAACTCGATGACGATGGTTAGGATACTACCTTGATGTCGACGAACATCAACTGCCAAATTATGACGGTGAGCGAGTTGGGCGGCGAGGAAGGCACTGATGCCTTTCCTGAACCGTAAGCTGCCTGGATCATACGAACTGAGCGGGCCTCCTGTTCCAGCTGCAAGGCGCGAGATTTGTCGCTGCGTAGCTTGACTTTAGTTCCCTTAAAGCGTAGCGAAATCGGACGAGGGTCGGCAGAATGCTGGGTGGTAAGAGACGGGCGAAAACACGGGGCGTAACCATACATCCATTTAAAGTTCGTGTTCGCATCGCAGAAGTGGGAGGATGGAACGAACTACAACGGTAATACCAGATGCAGTCTCGATTAATGCTAACTTCTGGACGTCGTTCGCTTTGATGGAGATTTGTCAAATGAAGAAGGGCTTCAATTCAGCCAGTGAAGGGACATGCATGGGAACGAGAAAAGCTCGAGGAGGCCAACCCCTGCTGATGTCGACGTCCACTTGGGAGATGTCATGCTCAATAGGGACGCGAGGCGGTTACGGGAGAGCGGGAGAAAGATCTCTATGAGGCGACCTGAGGGAAGCTTGAGCTGGTGCAGGTGGTGGAGCCGCCGATGCGGGACGTAAAAAGGAACCCGAAGTCCAGGATTGCGGAAAACTGAAGCGAAAGTATAAAGCCAAAATATAACTACCATGGAAAAGGAAACCGAGAGGCAGCAAAAAGTGGCCCAGATATCAAAAATAGAAAACGGAAAAAAAGGAAAAAAGGACTAAGTGGCTACCTGAGGTGTAAACGGAGGAAAAGATTCCATGCTTCTATGCGCTGTTGTGTCCAGACGTACGAAATGATCCATCACCTTATCGTGGTCCAGTTCAGTCAACAACTCGCGAAAACTTGGGTCGTCGGTCACGACGCTGAAATTCGTAAGTACTAAATTGTGAAAAATGATAAGGGAAAGTGAAAAGTTATAGAATTGTAACGGAGGGAAAGAGGAAGCTTGGTAGATGTCTCGAGCAGCAATTCTGGTCCATGAGCCATCGGAAGGAGAGAAGGGATGGATGCCTTTGTCCGAGGCGAACAGAAACGGTATTAAGTTCGGACAATCGATGACCGATGCGTGACTACGTACGACTCCGATCAACGGAGACAGAAAGCATACCAGACCGAGCCACTTATTAGTCGAGCACGACGAGAAGGGCATCGAAGTACGTACCGTTGAAGGGGAGAAGTCGAACGGAAGTGGACGGTCGTGCCAAGCAACGACGGACATGAACGTAACTTTTGCCTAAATATGTGCCAGAGATATCCTGACGGTGTAAAAGAACCCTCATCACAAAAGTGGGTTCAACCCGGAGGGCAATCTGGAGAGCGAGCGAGAGCGATTTGATGCGTTCGCATCCATCTCGGAAAGCGTGACGGATAAGAGTCAGAATGCATCACATCTTTTATGGCGACGAGCGGAGCCTAAAGTTGATTGCATGTGACGATTCCCACGTTCCCGTGTGTGACCACCGCTCGATAAGGACGTAGGCAGATCTTGCCTACGGAGGAGTGAGTGATGCCCTCAGAGTGTCGGATGCGTACCGTTCCATAGGAATGGAGACATTGGGCGTGAGCCGGGAACAGTTGTAGTCCTTCAGGCGAAGAAAATGTAAGTTGCCGTTGTGTTAGTACAAAGCGACAAGGAAACCGTCGAGCAAAAAAAGGGTAAATGATGTACAAAGCTATCGCACACAGAAACAAAACCCTCACGTTTGGAAGAGTCGGCGGGGTGCAGCACGAGCAGGAGACGAGGAACGGAGAGGTTGCGAAGAGTTCGTCGTTGCGACACAGTAGTGCAGTGCTGCTGCAAGATCAGCGCATGAAGAAATCGAAGACTCGTAAACGAAGATGGCAGCTGAGATAAGTTGAGAAGCGCGAAAATATTTATGGGGCGGACTGACAATAGTGCTTCATCGCGCCGAAGATGTCGTTGAAGTTGGCGCGAGTGCATTCCGACGTCGCTGCATGCTGGATATGTGTAAGAAGAAACGCCGTATCACTCGGTCCGGTAGAAAGGAGTAATAAGGCCTATCCTATTTAAGAAGAAAAGTAAGGCTGGAAAGAGTACTTGCAGCTATGCATCAAGGGAGCAGCTCCGTCGCCCGGTTCAGCTAAAGAGAACCGTATTGTGCGAACAACAAGGAGGATGTACTAAAGAAGGAGCTAAAGACAGTGTCCTGGACCTCCACGGCGTCCCGAACAGTACCTTCTTGGAAGGCACTATGGGTACTACATAAAAAAGACAATTGAAATATAACCTAACAAAAAATCTGATTTGGGCGGTAGACTGCCGGAGCCATACTATGATCCTAACCACGTAATAAAACCAACCGCTTGAAGCTATAGGGCATTCTTCGGCCCCCATGTCGACATGAACCACATCATCCAAAATCCTGCGATCGCGTCTACAGGCGAGGCGTCATACGCCATTCCATGTTTCCCATATGGGCATCGGTCGTCAATTACTCGTGAGTCAAGCAATCGACCACAAGGTTCCGGAACAAAATTATGCTCGCTAGGCAAAAAAAAGAGCTCGATTCGATCGCTGATGTAAAAGGAGAAAAGAGTCAAAAGAGGAGCGAGAAGAAGATCTGAAGGAACTATTCCCTCTTAGAAGGTGTGGCCGTCAAGAACTAAGGAAAAGCCAAAGTAGCATAAGTGATAGGAAAGGCGAGAAAACTAAAGAGACAAAGAAGATGCGATAGGTGAGGAAACAGGAAGAAGAGGAACCTACCTGGCTCGCTGGGTGGACCGAACTCGCTGCTACCAGTGTGGAACGCACGATTACCGAATGAAGTTTATTATAACGATTTTCCGTAACCAATCAGGATAGGTATAGATGGCAGAACCGGTGATGGCGTCATGGTTGGAGTCAAGTAGCAGGGCACGAGCAGGGAAGTGCACTGGAGCCCGAGGTCGTAGTGCGAGACGCGGACCTCTCCATCCTTGCCTCACACACGCGGTGGTGGTCCTTAAATAAAGACGGATTAGCAAATGGAATGTTCTGATGGGATCTAGGAATGCTACAGTAATACTACATTACAATGCTCATGAGAACGATAGTGTTTGTGTTCTGACTAAGCGCGACTAATCCCCGTTACATCTTACACTATCCACCCTCTATCGCACTTACGCCGATTTATTTCCCGATGTACACATTCTCTACGTGGCTAGGACCGATTACTCTTGTGAGAGCTGCAATAATAATCCTCCGATTCCCGAAGTTATTCTCCCTACCCCCCACCACGACAATCCCGACAATGCACAGTACCCCTTACGCATGTGCAGGCAGAAACAGGCAGAAAAATATGGTGAGCATCAGTCAGTAGTGACAGTGACAGGCATGTACACGCACACGCTGCCTTTGAAAGGTCATCTGAAAATCCAACGCATGCTTCGCAATGTTTGATCTGTGGCACATTTTTTGATCTACACGCACGTTGTACGACGTTCTTATCACATGTTGGACGATAGCGAGAAAAAGTACTGGTCCGCCCTTACAGGTTCATTCCACTAATCCCCCCTCCTTATTCCTGATCCCGCCTCCACTAGTCGCGTCTTCAGTGGTCCCTCCTCTCTTGACAGCCTCCTTCACTGGCCTTCACTACTGGTCCCACCTTCACAGGTTCCCCTCCAGCCCCCCTCCCCCTTCACAGGACTCTCCCACTTCACTGGTTCCCGTTCATTGTCCCCTTTTTTTGCCCCCTCCACCTCGCTTATGAGGTACCTTTTATTGGTCCCCTTCACTGGCTCCCATTAATGGTCCCCTTTACCGATTCCTCCTTTACTACCCCCAACCCCTTCACAGCTTCCCCATTACTGGTCCCCACTTCACTGGTCCTCCTTTAATGATTCCCCCTTTGACTCGCATTTTGAACTGAGGTAGCTGCTGTCCCACACCCCTCGTCTGTCCTGCGCTGATTCCATTGGTCCCTCGGTGGACTACGGTCAGGCTCTGAAAAAGGCGATCTCGCCGAAATGTTGGCCAGTAAATAAATCCGCCTACCAACCTCGTGTAGAGCTCAACACACACAACAGCGATTCCCCCTTTACCGGTTCCCCCTTCACAGGACCCTCCCACTTCATTGGTTTCCGTTCACTCCCCCCCCCCCCCCCCCCTTCCTTACTATCGCCTCCCAACCCTCACCTTGGTGGTATTATTTATTGGCCCCTTCACTGGCTCCTGTTAAAGGTACCTCCCTCCTTACTGGTTCCCCCTCCCCTTCATTTGACCCCCGCTTACTGGTCTCCCCTTTAGTGGTCTCCCATTACACGTGTTCGGAATCCGGGCACCCCTTGCTTGACATCGGTGACACGCCTTCTGCACCCGAACGCCTGTTGAACAGCGTCAGTGACATGTATTCTCAACCCGGACGCCCTTATCGCGACATCGGTGACACTGCTCCTGAACCCAGACACCCCTTCCGCAACGTGGTTACGCGTCTTTCGAAACCGGACGCGTGTTGAATAGCGTCGGTGACATCTCTGACCAAAGATACCCATTACGCGACATCGTTGACACCTCTCCTGAACCCAAACGTCCAATGCGCGACATCGGTGACATGCCTTCTGAATCCGAGCGCCTGTTGCACGACGTCGGTGACACCTCTTCTAAACCTGGACGCTTGTTGAGCAACGTTGCTGGCATGTCTTTTGAACTCGAACGCCCTTTTCGCGACATCGGTGACATGTCTTCTGACGATCTCGACACGGCGTGGGTGGCACCTCGCTTGAACACGAACGCCTGCAACTCAACTTCCAGTAAAGGCCAGGCGGATGAGCAGACGGACGGACGGACAGACGGACGGACGGACAACCGCTAACTCCTTTATATATTGTAGGATGACGTCGCATTTGACTGCAGGGGTTAGGGTGATTCGGAGGGAACTCCAGATTAGCAGGTATCAGTGAACGTCTACGGCTGCGGAAGAAGCACTGTCATCCCTTAGGGTGAGATTGAGGGCGTCAACAGAATTGGCGATAACCTATCTCTGAGAGCATCCTCCATAGATAGACCATCCGCATGGCCTCATCCTTGAATCTGCATTCTACATTCTTTTCGAAGCCTCTGTCACGTAATGGAAGAGCATACGCGTGGGCTGGTTTCCGGTGTGCTTCCACGGCTTGTAGCAGAGCTAATGGAAAACAGTTGGAGTACAAAGATGTTGCGTAATAGTAATGCTGCGCACAGTAGATGATTATGTTGTTTCTGGGATTTGTGTTGTTCTTTCTGAGGAAAGTATAAATCTGTCTTCGAAGCTCCAACGGATGTCATCAAGGAGTTCGAAGACATAAGCTGAAACCACTGTGCGATTTTAGCTAACGTCGTTACGCAAAGTGTGCTGTATTTGGTCTAAATAAAGTATGGCATCGTAGTATTGGCTAAAATAGGCAAACGCCTCGATTTGAGAGCCCCCACTCTTTCATGTTAGACCGGGCTGCACATATGGTGCTCTTCGTTCAAACTGTTGCTGTTTTCACATATTTGAAGCAAATAGACGAAGTTCAGCGCCGTTAGAAATTATTTGAGCACTTTCTGAACTAGAGCATTCCTACAGTCGTGGGAGAGCTCCAGTTTTCCATTCCCTATAACGTTTTTTCGGGCGCGTTCTTCTGCTTGATTTTATTTTTCTTCTTGTTTTATTCTTACTTTCGTACCAGAATTACCCACGTATTGTGCATGTGTGTTGCTTTTGAGCCGAGTTTTGTTTCGCCTGGTCATTCTCGATTTTTATTATTCAAAGTAGTATTCACTTGAACTAAGCAAGTGCTAGCTCTTTGACTGGGCTAGGTCTCCATGTTTCGATGATCACCGTTTAAAGGGCAGAAGCGCCTCAGGGTGGGAGGTTGGTTACAGTTTCATTCCCCTGAAGAAGGGAATAGGATAAAATAGGAAGGTTCATTCTTCTAAGAATAAACTGGGGCAGCTGCGTATGGATTGGTAGTGGGTTTGTTTGTCTATGGTATCAAGGTGTTTTTTCGCTGCTTTTCAACCTATTTTCTCTAAAAATGCGTGCGGCTAGAGTGACCCTTGTGTCTCCCTAATGCTTTGTGAACCAACCAAGCAGTCGAGTTCCAGTTCTGAGCCAGTAGCTGTTTAGCCATTCATAGTGCACATTTATGCATGGATATTGGGTGCCTTTCAACGTCTCGTGTACCTGTTCTCTTTCCCAGGTACTCGCGATGTGTGTCAACGGTGTCAAACAAGTACATGCACCTCACGAACTACAGCATCAACAAGCTCGCTGAGCAGGATGGTGTAGCTGACTGCCCGGTGCCGAAGTGGAGGCTGAGTGAGCTGTGGCAGTACTTCGAGAATGGGGTCAGCTTCTTCTCCCTGTCTTCGACTTACCTTCGAACCTAGCAGGTGCCAGCAGTGGGATTTCAGGGTATAAACTCAGCCGTGATTAGGGAGCAGATCGAGGACGTCATCATGAAGGCGTTCATCGCGTGTGAAAAGGCCATCCGAGACCATATGATACGGCATATTCAACACGGGTTCGTTGCCTTTGGACTACTTTTCAAGACTTGTTCAAATATCTTTTTTGTATTTTCAGCGTCTTGAGTTTGCTGCTCCTCTGGCGCACATACAGAACTTGTTTTAGGATAGCGACACTTTTGCTACCTTTAGTAGTCATTATTGTGAGCAGTGCAGAAAAACAAAAATGAAAAGATTATCATTTTTTGCTTACGCGTGTGAAAGCACAATTTGCTCAACAGTTTATTTTCGAGCGGTATACAGGACGTCCCGGAAAATCGTATCACTGTTTGAATGGTCATATAATTCCTACACCTCAAGCTATGAGGAAGTCCTACGGACTATTTTCAAGGAGATGAAAGCGAAAATCATCCGTCCAGACGTGGAGAATGTTCCACACGTCTTTCCAACGAGTTGCGATGTTTGGTAGACTGGTAGGCTGAATGAAATCCTGAAAGTTTTACTCTTGAAAATGAACGACTTTTTACTATCGTGTTTTCCTCAATTTGCACACAAAACGTCGAGTTAAAACTAATAATGCTCTGATGATAGTCCAGCAGCTGAGCATGTCTAACAGCTGAGCTTTCACGTTATTTTTCAACCAAAAAACGTTTCTTGTCTATGAGAGTCACCTAAACTCCAAAACGGAGTCAAGAAACACTCCACGGTCGGACAAATGTTCGCGAATCCACATTAAATTGTCTGGTAGGATGTACGAGTGATGGAGAGCACGCGAATAACGATCTGTTCGCGATGTATAATTTCCTATTGTACTTTTGATTTTTATGCTGCAAGAGGAAATGAGCATCTTTCCTAGGCGAGACATATACCAAAGACAAAAATACCCAACTTCTGGGTTCATCTCATAGCTCCACCTTTGGCTCCAACTTTTACGAGTAGTCTCAGGCGGCCGAAAGTATTGCGAAAAATGAAGGTTTCAGGGAATAAGGCGTAAGGTCTCTTACACGGTTACATTCTTAAATTGCAAAAACTCGTATAAATTGCGTTTACGAAGCCAGTCAAATCAACATTGCGCTTCATTAGATGGGAGCGTGGAGCAGTCTTAACAGCGTACACTCCATAAGGCCTATGTTATGCCGTCGCTCACCCCGAGCGAAGCCTAATGGTATGCTACCATATCAATTCATCGTGTCGCCAGATCGATAACGGAGCTTATTACTAGGCATCGCTCGGGGCGAGCGACGGTATAACAGAGGCCTAAGATCCTCGCTTTCCTACTCTTCAAAATACGTCATAGATCTTCGTTGTAGCTAAAAGAGGAATAGTTGCATGGTTGTTCAAATGGCGATCTCTTGACATCCTGTATTATCATACGTTAGAGCTTGTAGCAAAGTAGGAGATCACCTTCTAATCGTACTAGCAGTAATTCGCTAGACTCGCCCTGCGGCAACTAGGGGGTGTCTACATCTGGGTTATTCTGCGGAACTTTTCTGATGGTGAGACCTTTTTGGCTTCCATTTTCTGTCCATGTTCAAGAGACCACTGTCATTAGGTTGCTCCAAAAGACGATGTCGAACTCCGCACATTGAACTTTCCGTAGTGCCAGCATTTTCGAAGTACCTAGAGGGAGGTGGTGTAATTTCTGAAAACGAGGACAGGTTTTAGCAAAATGTTCAATACTGTTACAAAAATGTCAGAAAATTTTCTGAATTTTGAGATGCTTTCTCCGTGGTAGAATGTAGCAATTCACGAGTTTAAAATGGTGCTTTAGCTGCCGAAACATATCAGAAAACCCACAACACATTCGCGTAGGGCAGCTCCAGGAAATTTGGTGCATGTTTTGGCATTAAGCATTTTACAGAGAAAATCGGAGTCTTGAGTTGTAGACAAGTCGTGAATGGCTGCCAAGCACGAGCTCCCCGTGGAGGAAGTGACAAAGACTAAGCCAACCTGGACCCCCGCTGAAATATAGCAAGCAACTTGGTTGCAAACTTAAATATGAGTACTCAATGCTTTGCTTAGGAATAGAGAGAAGAACGCGTAATAACTGTAACGCCCATTAATTGACCTAATAGGTGGCCAAGCAGTTTTATGAAAATTTCGCCCTTTTCTTGTAAAAGTGCAATAAGCCGTTTTTCAGCATTATTGAGATCTGTGGTTAAAAAAACGAGCAACACTTCAGTGAAATAGGCGAGGCTGACGACTGCATAAATACTTACCTAAGAAGAATTTTCACAAAAGAAATGGCTATGATTTGGCCGGAATTCTCTTTTAGAACAATCAGGGCTTCCACGAAACGGCAGTGTGTAGGGCACTCCTTAGTCATAAGAAATCTGCCAGCAGTGGCAAATCCAATGGGAAGTTTGATCAGGAGACGAGAGAATGTCCTGCGATGCAATCATGCCTGACAGCACGTTGGGAAATTGACTCTGCAGAAGACAGAATAAGCATGGGAAGTCGTGTGTTCGCATCAAACCTACCTGAAACTGTTAGGTTGGAAAAGTCTTCATTTTTCAAAGAATTAGTACTTCACAACTACAATGTCAAATCAATTGAGATAAACTCCATTTTGTTGCACTACACTCCTTCGAAGACTGGGTACTTTTCTAATTCCTCTCGCTTAAAGGACTGCAGTTCTGGAGTCGTACTATTGCTGGATCCAATTTTTGAGGTCTTCATCCGTTTCAAAATATTTCTCTCCAATTTCTTGCTTGAGAGCATGGAAGAGATGGTAGTCGGTAGGGGCGAGGTCAGGGCTATACGGTGTATGTGGCACTACCTCCCAGCCCAGCTCCTTTATTGCTTCTCTTGCGAGTCTTGCAACATGTGGTTCTGCACTGAGTGTCTGACAGGGCATGTGGAATCCAAGCCCCAAATTTCCATGTAAAGCCAAGACCCTTCGATGGATTACCACTATCCTATGAGACACTTTGAGCTTCTCTGCCAGTTGACGTGTCGTCTGCCTGCCATCGGTGCGAAGAAGATGGAGTAGTTCAGTGTCGTCCAATTCAGTTATATCAGCTTCTCTGCCAGTTGATGTGTCGTCTGCCTGCCACCGGTACGAAGAAGATGGAGTAGTTCAGTGTCGTGCAATTCAGTTGGCCTTCCTGACCTTGCTTTGTCCTCGAGTGAGTAATCTCCCTTTGAAAACTTTCTGAACCACTCATAACAGGTGCGATGAGTAGCAGATTCCAAGCCATATATGTGGTTGATTTGGTCGGTTGCCTGCTGTAGATCCTTTAATGAATTCATGAAGAATGCCGTTCCGAAAATGGCCATGAGGTATATCTGGCATTGAGTCCGGAAGATTGGACAGATAACGAAGTAGAAGAAGGGTCTTGACCTGTGTCCACGTGCGAATGGTAGACAAGTGTGATAGGATTATGAAGTCAGCAATCAATACTGGCTAGTGTGTTTACAAGGAAAACGGCAAAAAAGACTTTTCGAAGTGTGAAGAGACTTTTTCCAACCGAATAAACACTCCCAGCAAGTGTTTGCCAAGTTCCTTTGCAACGGTGTGGGTCAATTATTGAGCCAATAAGCAGGCAACCTCCTCATGGAGCCTTAGGAAGTACGGCTTCATCGAAGCCTACAGTTCTTGTTGGCTCTTAATTTTCGATGTTGAAACAACGTCATTTTTAAGAGGAAAACGTATCATAAGTAGCTCAGAGCTAAAATTATAGACGGAAGTCCTTGGTCATTATTATCGCTCTATACCGTAGCTGTTTTGGATGTCAGTATTCATTTCCTATGTGCCAGCACTTTCCCTCACCCTTCAACTGATGCCTCCTTTTTCAGCTTCATCTGTCACGAGTTGTTCGGCGTAGACATTCTACTGGATGAGGATCTCAAACCGTGGCTTCTGGAGGTGAGATGTAGCTTTTTCTTCTATCTAGACGTATTTTATTTATCTTCAATTTGATTGGTGTTTTCCGATCAGCCCCACGTTGCGAGAATAGGTTAGCTCTTCCTCGTGGGACAGGTGTTTTGTGTAAGTTTACAGCTGTAAGTGTATTCTCCAGTTTCTCGCTTGTTCTGAGCCGTGCCTATTTCATGTGAGCACTTCGCGCCGTCTAATGCGCCACTTTTCAGTGTTCCAATAATTATGTAAGGTCCAGTAGCTTATCAGATTACTGTAATCACCACTCGGCGGCCCACCCGTCAAGGCGCGGGGCTAGTAGCCTATCTCGCAAATAGCCTATCCTGGACCATTATGTTGAACGTCTATTTTCAGCCTTTGCTTGCTTCATCGTGACTTAAGCTGATTCAGTCTGTTGTCTTGCAACCTTTTGTCTCACCTTTTGTACATTTGTTTCTAGATTGCTCCCATGGAGCGTTTGATTCATTGCGATATGTTACCCTGTTCTCTTGTCTGTTAGATCAACAGATTCCTTTTCGACAGACGCCTTTTCGAGTTGCAGGTCAACATTTCTCCATCCCTACATTCTGGCACTCCGCTGGACATATCAGTCAAGGCTCCGCTGGCAAAGGATGTGCTCAACATGGCCGGAATCTGCGTCCCTCCCAGGTTCAAAGAGTGTTTTTCCCTTTCGGCTGCTATTTACTGCAGCTATTAAAGAAGCAGCAGTAGCGGTTTAGCGTATCAGGATAGGCTGGACATGTAATGACGAATTACAGTCCCGAAGGCGTGTTGACAGCCGACTATAGCACGAAACCCCGCAACTGGCCGAAAGAAGAAGAGCATGTGCAGGTAAATCGTTTTGCCTGCCTGTTACTACTGGAATCTAGCTTGTCGTTAGACGTCATGTATGCTGTGATTAGTTTTCGATGAGTGCTAGGATGTTCCCCTCTACAATTGAGTGGAATGAATAGTGGGAAAAGCGTAGACTTTTCTTACATATACTACGGGTACATTTAGAAAATTTGGACCTCAGATAAGACTACAGCCCACCCTCTTTGATTTCCGCACTGGAGTGCTACCTATCTTCGAGTACTATTCTGTTCGTAATCCTGCTATGCTTCAGAAGGAATCCATATGGACGGAGGCGTTTTTGGACGAGGGTCGTTTGAATCGACGCATATTAAAGCGGCTAACTCGTGAGGATTTACGGACTCTCGTCGAGTTTGAAGGTTTCACATTTTTGCTTGTTTTCTTTTTTATTGTATGAAATTGATGCTACTTCTGCTAGAGCTAAAGCAGGATGCACAGGCCTGCTTTTCGATCGTAACGACCGTTTTGTAACGTCGTATGGCACCATGTAGGTCAAGTTAGAAAAACTCTTGTATCACGAGCTCGAACGAACTAAGGTAGAACGTAGAAGGGAGAAGTGCAGCTAAAAACGTGACGAACAGAAGCTATTTACTCGTGCTCATTCTGGACGACGTAGTGGCCAAGTGGTTGATCGCGAAGGTAAAACGGATTGAGTAACTCGAACCGCTTTCAATGAGCGCGCAGGAGTATAAGCTCCGCTGCGCAACCGGCGCATCTACCGCCAACTGAGACGGTAGATGTTCTGTAGGCGCGCGGCTAATCGACCACTGATCCCGGTAGGATCGAGAACTGTAGGTGCGATACTGCCCGCTGATCCCCAGCTAAGTGATGCAAAAGAGTACAGCATTATAGTATGCTGTTTATTCCACGATATCTCGAACAAGTGCTCCATTTTAAACGGGGGGAGGCGAAGGGGTGAGAGAGAACTCTACGGAGCGGTAGCGCTATCGTATGGGAATGGAAGGTGGAGAATACCTGTCTGGAGTAACATCTGACCTACGCGAACCATTCTTCAAGGTCCGAGAACGCTGTTTTAAAACTTTGATCGAACCTCGCAATAGAACCAGTCTCGGCGAGTTTCGCGCTACCCTAAAGAAACTGTTGGATAGTACGAGATGTTGACTGATCACAAGAAGATCGAACAGTGCTAACGCGAGTACTTAATCTTAAGCATAATGAGAACAAGAACGAGAATCCTTGAGATCACTGTTTTCGAACAGCTTTCCCCACGGAGGTTTTTCCAAAGAGGAGGTTACCTGATTACGATGTTCGCATTGAGAGCAACACGATACCGTAGGCAGCATTTTGTTCCAGAACAAACGTTTTCTTAAGGCCGCCACAGACTTCTGCGGCGCCGCTCGGCGGCGCCGCTGCCCTATGCTTAATCATAGGGCAGAGACGCAGAGCTCGCCTCCAGCGGCGCCGCAGGCCCGGCCGGCGGCACCGGCGCGTCGCTGGCGTCGCTGGCGGAAATGACTTGAATCATTCCACCCGGCGGCGCCGCTCCAGCGTCTTCTGTCTGCGCTCTGCGCTCTGCCCTTTCGCGGCGGGATCCAGAGCGGAGGACGGTCGATGCGGGCGCGCGATCGTCCATCGGGGCGCGTTATTGTTAAGCACCAGTCGGTCCCCACTAGAAACAGTACAGTACCTCGCCGTCACCGCTCCCACTGATGATGAGTCAAGCCGCTCGGCGGTGCCGCCGGCCGCCACCGGCGCCGCCCAGCGGCGTCGCAGAAGTCTGTGGCGGCCTTTAGGGATCCTTTGGAGCTCTCTCTCTCTATTTTCCTCCACTCCCTTCATATGCTTCTCTTTTCCTTTTCTGCGATGATAGCAGTTTTTCAATACATTCTTAAAATTTTTGCATGGGGCTTCCTTCGCTCACCTATGTCATTTTATCTCGCGTTTCTTGAAATGTCGTGCAATATTTTCTACCGACATCTATTTATCGCCGCGCATATGCAGAACCGGAACAACGCTGGGTCGGTATTAGCTTGAGGCACTCTGCAGCAGAGGTGATCGTGAATGAAATTTGAAATTTCGTAAATCGTAATTACGAAAAACCATCGTAAATCGTGAACCGTAAATCTTAAGAGACATCTGACTTGTAGCGGAGTATAACTAAATTTCCTAATCGTTTTTCTGCTAATGTTAATCAGACGTGATTCACTATTTATTTGCCGTCCGACTTTCAGCTGAAGCTGAGCCGTTTCGTTACCAAATCTTACCAGTTTTCTTTCCCTTTTCACGTCTTCTTGCTAGTGAAACATCTTTTAAATCAATCTTTACTCGTTTCGAGAAAGTCGCAAAAAAACTGTACTCAAAAACTTTACTTTAGCCTAAGCTAAGTGTTCCAACAATCACAATACGCCGTTGATTCAGATAATGAAACCTGGGTAGAGTCAGACTTTTCCACTCAAAGTGCGTCATCTGATAGCTTAGTTTGGTTTTAAAAAAAAGACATTTTCAAGCATCTAAATGGCCTACCGTTAACGTACACTACTACTCCTGACGATATACCTGCTTATTTCATTAAGAAGGTTGCTGTAGCTTTAGTTGCTCCTCTTGAACATATCTTCAATTTTACTCATATGCATAGTGCAATACCAAATCGATGAAAGCATGCATTTGTTACACCTATCCCCAAGAAATCGCCACATGATAAGGTATCAAACTATCGTGCTATTAGTATTACCTCAATCTTTTCAAGAATATTCGAGAAAATTTTGAAGGTCGCTCTTGTGAAACATGGTGGCGATGTCCGTTCCTCCACGTGGTGCCACTGGAAACTGTTCGCTCTGCGAGCTAAACCGATCACGGACATTCGATTGCAGGCGACAGGGCCCTTGTGACAGGCCGGCCTACGAAGACCCGTGTCACATCACACGGTGTATGACTGTTGAGGTTTATCGAGATAGTGCGACGGCGTCCGCGGGAGCCGACGCGCCACTCGCAAAGCCCGGCGAGTGTGAAAAGTATGCGAGGTTCCCTGATGCGAGGACGGCATCGGGGGGCAACTGAGTTAGTCCGAAAGTCCCGTAACGTAAGCAGGACCCGCGTGGCTACGCTGAATGTGGGTACGTTGACGGGCCGCTCGTGCGAGTTGGTTGAAGCACTAGAGCGTAGAAGAGTTGATTTCTGTGTGGTGCAGGGAGACGAGGTGGTCCTGCCGCAAGTCAAGGGACATAGGACGAGGCTTCAAGGCCGTTCTATGTGGAAGTCCCAGGACCAACCAGTGGTGTCGGAATAATCGTCTCCGAACGATTTCGTGACTCGATTGTAAGCGTCGAGCGCTTTGACGATCGATTGATGAAGATCGTTGTCGCCGCGAAGGAGCGACTCTATCACTTCTTCCTCTGCGTATGCTCCGCAGACTGGCTGCTCGGATCAAGCCAAGGAAGAGTTTTGGAGCCTGCTTGATGAGAAGACAGCAGAGGTACCCGTCGAAAGATGTCATCATGGTCGCTGGTGACCTCAACGGGCACGTCGGTGCGACGAAAGACGGGTACGGCTGTCATGGTGGGTTCGGCTACGGGTTGCGTAACGCAGATGGTGAGCGTATCCTTGAATATGCGGAATCGCACAACCTCACCATAGTGAACACCGTATTTCGCAAACGCCATTCCCACCTCATCTCGTTCTATAGTGGGAACACCAGGACTCAGATAGACTTTGTCCTTGTGAAGGATCGAGACCGAAGTCTTGTCACAGACACGAAGGTCGTGCCGTATGAGACGGTCGCCCCACAGCATCGACCGCTGATCTGTACTTTAAAGAATCGCCCCCTCCGAGGCTGAAGCAGGTCGAGCGATGCGGTGCACCAAGAATCAAGTGGTGGCGAATGAAAGAGAAGGAAGCAGCTGTGATTTCTCGCGTGCCGGTTGCCGACAGTGACAACTGTCGACGAAACTTGGAGAAGGCCACCGACGCGATTCGTCACGCTGCACGGTCGGAGCTCGGCATCACGAAGCCTGGACGACAGAAGGTCGACAAGCAGGCCTGGCTGTGGACAGATGACGTGAAAGCCAAAGTTCGAGAGAAGAAAGTCGCTTTATCACGTGTTTCTCGGCGAAAAGACAGCCCGATAACTGGCGGAAGTATCAAAAAGCGAGAGGCTGCAAAGAAGGCCGTGGCTGTTGCAAAAACCACTCATTATGGAGATGTCAACGAGAAGCTCGAGTCTCGCGATGGTGAGCGGTATCTGTACCGACTTGCAAAGAATCGCCATCGCCAGACCGAGGGACATCGAGAAGTTCTTCAGCATCAATGATGAGAACGGCCATCTTCTTACGGACCGCAAGAAGGCATTGAAGCGATGGCGCGATTACTTTGAGGAAATCTCTACAGTAGAATTTCCTCATCCAACCATCCCCTCAACGGCTCAACCCACGGCCCCGTTCAGAAGATCACCGTGGAGGAGATTGAAGCGGCTTTGAAGAAGATGAGGCCAGGCAAAGCGACTGGGCCCGACGACGTGGCAGCAGAACTGTGGAAGTCGAAGTTTTGGTACCGTCCTGAGTTGTTGGCGAAGTCTTTAATCAGGTTGTGGGGGAGAAAAAAGTGCCTGAGTGTTGGCGCCAAAGTACGACGATTCCGATTTGGAAGAAGAAGGGCAGTCCAGCAGACTGCTCCAATTAACCGTCCGATTCGCTTGCTTTCGCACATCATGAAGATCTTTGAGCGAATTGTCGACGGACGAATTCGTGACATCGTCCAGCTTTCCAGCAATCAGTGCGGCTTCGTGGCAGGCTGTGGCACCGTTGATGCCATACACGCCGTCCGCCTCCTGATAGAGAAGCATCGCGAGAAACAGAAGTCGGTGCATATCGCCTTCCTCGACTTAGAGAAGGCCTTTGACCGCGTACCCGCGTGAAGTGATATGGTACGCCCTGCGACGACATGGAGTTCCTGAAGAGCCTCATAGAGTGGGTGCGAATTCTCTACTCTTGTCCAAAGAGTCGAGTTCAAGCTGCAGCTGGAACCTCGATGGAGTTTCCCATTTCTGTCGGAGTGCACCAGGGTTCTGCGCTTTCCCACTCCTCTTTGTTGTCGTCATGGATGCCATCACACGATATCTTCAGAACCCCGTCCCTTGGACGTTGCTTTATGCTGATGACGTAATGCTCGCTAGGATTTAAAGATGAACTTGAGCGAGAGGTGCAAGCTTGGTGTGATCGCTTGGAGCGGTTTGGACTCAAATTGAACGTGAAGAAGACCGAATATCTAACGACGGACGTTACTGAGTCCAGCTCCATCAAGTTAACGGCATCGAGCTCCCACGCACTTCGGTCTTTAAGTACCTGGGATCAGCAGTCCACGTCTGACGGCAAACTGATGATCGAAGTGAATTCACGCATGAGTGCAGCTTGGTTCAAGTGGCGCTCGTTGACTGGGGTGCTCTGCGATAGGAAGATACCGGAGCGCTTGAAGTCGAAGATATACAGAGCAGTCGTCCGGCCAGTAGCGATGTTACGGCGCTGAGTGTTGGCCAGCGACCAAGGAAGTTGAAACGCGCCTCAGCGTCATGGAGACGAAGATGCTGCGCTGGACGGCTGGAGTCACGCGCATGGACCGCATTCGAAACGATGCTATTCGGGCAGAAGTTCGGTGTCGCGCCGATAGCCGACAAGATGCGCGAAGCTCGCTTACGATGGTACGGCCACGTTCTGCGTGGAAAGGAAGACAGCGTCCGCAAGATAGGCCTTAACTTCGAGATAATAGGAAAGCGGTCTAGAGGGCGCCCAAAGCAGCGCTGGTTAGATACGTTACATGCGGACTTGAAGATTTCTGGTGTTTACCCTGATCTAGCGCTGGATCGGGAAAGGTGGCGTCATAACATCTGAATAGCGGACCCCCGCTACGATGCGGGACAAACGCTGAAGAAAGAAGAAGAAGAAGAAGCTCTTGTGAAACATATTGAGCACATGAGGTAATACCAAAAATGTCAATATGGCTTCAGAGTTGGAAGATCGACTGAGACCTTGGTGCTGTCCTACATTGGAATTGGACCAGGGCATTGGATGAAAACAATGACGTTGACGTAGTCTTTTTCGACTTCAGCAAGGTTTTCGATAAGGTGCCCTTCAAGGAACTTGTTTTCAAGCTGCAAATTATTGGCATTCATCATAAAATTGTTAAGTGGGTGAAGAATTTTATCACAAAGATCCTTCCTAGGGAAGGTTAATGAAAACTTTTCTCCGTCTTACTAAATTACGAGTGGTGTTTTACAGGGAGTTGTATTGTAACCGTATCTCTTCATCATGTTACACTTCTGGCTTACCTGACTTGGTCGAACGAAATGGCGTTAAGTGCAAAATGTTTGCTGACGATATAAAAATATACAGGAAATATTACATGTGCAGAGGGACCATTTCGCTCTTCAATGTGCAGTTCAGAGATTGTAGATTAGTCAGGACAGGTGGAAATTACCTATCTCAGCACCAAAAACTAGAGTTTTTCATCTCGGTAATTCAAATTTGGCTAGTCGCATTTACATCCTTGTTGGTAACAATTTATTTACTAGGGAAGGGTTTCGACCCCCCATGAAACTTCAATTTGAGACCAGGATCATTAGAAAGAGCTCGGAATGCTGATTACGAATATGTGTGTCAAAATTGCAAAATGAAACTCCTGAGCGACATATGGCCTGCCGAAATCGGGGGGCTCACCACAGGCAGGTTGTGCGATACAACCTGTTGCGAGAGTGTTGAGTATAGTTGCGCCCGAATGAATATTCGAGCATTCGAATTCGAATGCCCAAAAAAAACGGAATTTTCGAATGCATTCGAATTCGAATGCTCGAAAAAACGCGATTTTCGAATGTATTCGAATTCGAATGCTCCGAAAAAATGCGATTTTCGAATGTATTCGAATTTGAATGCTCGAAACACTCGAATTCGAACGTTCGATTGCTACGAAATCTGCGATCTATCAAAATAATCTATCTTTCCTGCTTCAAGCATCCCAGAAGAAAATGATTTACGCTCCAATCAGAAAAGTGCGCGCCCTCATCGGGAACTCAGGGGGCCGTATATTCTTCGAGCGCAGAACCAGGCCTAAGGAAGGGACTCCAGGGTGTGTGCCATCCAAGCTGCTCGTGTGGGAACTGCTTTCGTCACCCAGGGGAGTCCCGCAGCTGGGTTCTGCGCTCTCGAGCGCGGAAACGTCTACAGCTGGAAAATGCACAGAAAACGCCAGCGAATAATGTAGACGTCAAACACAAATCTCAACCACTCCGTTGAAATGCAAAAAATCTCGCAACGCAAGAGACCTCCCTCCATGAATCAACGCCACTGTGCCAAACGTCTTCTGATTCCGCAGGCACGTTGTCAACATCGGCGGCACATCTCAGGGGTGGCTTTTTTTTATCGCTGCGGGCGATCTTCTTTTATCGCTCAGAATGTGGAAACCAATGTTAAACTGGACACTTTTCAAATCAAAATGGGCATATTTCACGACTAATTGGACACTCCTCTCAACAAGTGGAACTCTATTGGAATCAACGGAACATCTTCAAATCCAAAACGAGATTTTTTCGCATTAAACTAGAGACTTTCCAAAAGGGTTAGAATAATGATTAAATAAAAGAATAATTCGTGACTAGTTAGAACAGTTCGTTACTAGCCAAGACAACCTTCTTAGTTTGTCGAAAGGTGCATTTAAAACCTTCATCAGGAGAAATGTCACCTTCGATCCGCCTTGATCTTGTCGGCGTTTTTCTAAATTTTATTCGTTCCTAATATATGTATGCATTGTGTAATGTATCATTGGGTGTACAATGCATGCCTTATATAAAATAAATAAATAAATAAATAATTTTTGTTCAAGGAAATTTAGCATAACTTTTTGAAATTTCATTTCACTACTCGAACACGTTGACACATTGTTGAATTTTATAAAGCTGCTTTTTTTTGGCGAGGGAGAATAGTGTTAGGCTGTCGCAAAATTAATTTCCGTTTCGAGGTATGTATAGATAAATAAGCTTTTTTACCCCAAAGT